>CAJQZJ010000594.1:3838270-3926082 GCA_907164525.1 Lophiomys imhausi
TCTATCTATCTATCTATCTATCTATCTATCTATCTATCTATCTATCTATCTGTTTGTCTGTCTGTCTGTCTGTCTATCTATCTATTTATCATCTAAAATATTCCACTTCAGGGGTTATAAATAATAACGAGTAACTGTAATTGTTGAAGAAATGTGTATGATATTTTAAACTCCATAGTAAAAAAAGTCAATAGGAAAAATTGTGTTAGCTGGTTCACAATTCTGCCAATAGAATGGGCAGAACAAGGGAAAAACTAAACGATGGGCAAAGGGTAGCTGTCAGAGAGAAGATAAGACCTAAGAAGTTGCATAAAGGGGGTTTGGAACCTTGTAAGATATCTCTACGTAGCAAGAGCACTCCCAGACAAAGGGAAGTCTTCAAGAGAATGAATGTATAGATGTCAGGAAATATATGGGAACTCAATAAGTCAAAATACAAAAGCACATTTTTATTGTTTATGTATATATTATGTTTGACCGTTTTGTACTGGATAAATGATTCAAGGGTTTCTTCCCTTGAGAAAGCTAATTTTACCTCTCTCAAAAATCATTAGCAGTCAGTAAGCGTATTTTGTCATTCTGGTCATTGTTCATAAATATCACAGCTTGATAGAGTGATTTATTGTGTCAGTCCTTTGGAAGCTTGCATACCATTTTCTGTCTGGTACTGTGAAAACTAGAACCTCAGAAATTGTGGTTTCATGTTAAATCCAGCTGGAATAATCCAAGTCCAGTGTCCACGATGTACGATGTCTTCAGAATTAAGGACTTACCTTCAGCCTCTGAGAGACAAACAAGGGCAACAACAATTGTCTATATTGGTTTTGTTGTCACTAGACCTACCCTGACCAACAATTAAAGGGAAATATTTATATGTGATATTTGGAACTTTGTTATCTATCTTATGGGTCTGGCAATAGGGATGAGCATAATATTGTTTATGATACACAAATACACATATATATACACTCACATAAGTAGACACGCACATCTGTGTGCTACTAATAAACCAACATTTTTGTAAAATTTCAGTAAAAGCAAGGTGATGTACAAGTCTGGATATAATGGCAGTGATCATTACTATAAAAATCAAAATTGACAAAAGATGGTAAATAAAGTAGAGACTAGATGAGATCAACAAGTTCATGCTGTAGATACAAATGATGCAGGATCATGTTTGACCTCTTGGGTTTTCCAAATCAGTATATTAAGGTGAAAAGGAATAAGCCACCAAAACAATGAAAAAAGTAGACAGTGGGAAAAAATAAAGCAAAGGAGATATTTGAAGATATTAGTAAAGGTTATTGGCACAGATGGGATGGCCATCTGGTCCAATGGGATGACAGATAAACTAAATATTCGTGTGTGTACTGAGTTGGTAGGTTGACCTCAAGTTCATGTCTCACATGTCTGTGAACGTTTATGCCTTCTACTTCACTGCCTATCTGCCTATATCCTCTTATAGTAATGAATTTATTCACAATGAATTTATTTTTATAAAATATAAAAGTATGTATTTTTACCAAATTAAATAAATTTCTAATCTCAATCTTTCTTCTTTCATAAACTTATCTATAACTTGGAGAAAACCAATAACAATTTGATTTTCAGAGTTCACTTTTTTTCTGTTGTAACAGGATGCAGAAGGCTCAATATTTTGCAATAATTATAAATTCATTGACATGGCCCTGAAAATGGAATTTCAAAACTCTAGAAGTCATCGTCTGCTTAGGTTATTGATTGCATCATTCCCAGACAGTAAAAAACAACCAGGAAACACATGAAGAGCATAGAAAGAAACTAGCCCAATTTAAATATATTCACATCTATATTTTCAAGCCTATGCCTTCAATAATAACAAAATGTATTCACTGTGCCCTCAGAACCTACCCATCTCTGATTAATATCAATGTGCAAACACCATTGCCTGTTGTTTATTAAGTTTCAAACCACAGTGGAGTGGATGCTTTCATAAAATCTCTTCTCTCAGGTAAAAATGGGAATTTATTTTAGATTCATTTGTTTTCTTTGATCTAAGTATGTGCTAATCTGTGATAGATACAAGTTTAATTAATTGCTTTTAATAGTTACATGTATGTCCTTTAATATGTTTAACATAATACTTTTTTAAGTTTAAAAAAAATTTAAACTTTTTATTGATTCTTTGTGAGTTTCACATCATACATCCCAATCCACTCATCTCCTCACCCCCTCATATCTGGCCTTTGGTCTTGCAAGCTCCCCCCAAGTTGACAGAAAACTAATTGGAAGACCAACAACTTCCAGTTTTTATTTACATAGATAATGCTGCAGCATTGCACACATCTTTTCAAACTTAGTGCTTTCCTCAAAAGTGAAGTTCTGGGTAAAGCATGAAAATGTTAAAACCTAACGAATATTATTGAATATCAACATACAACTCAGAAAATGGTCTGTTTAAACTTAATGTCATCAGGCAATCTTGTCATCTTAGCATTCAGGATGTCAATGCAGGGGGGTTGTATGTTCAAGGGCAGACTGATCTATATGGTAAGACTCTTGGACAAAATATAGTATTGGTGAACAAACTGTAAGCCTCTTCCCTGAAACAGACCAGTTCTCCCGCTTTCAGCACTCCCAGTTGCATGCAGCTCTTAGTCTAGGTTAAAAGCCTCTGAGCTTCCTTCTTCTCAAGTTTTCATGTCCATTGATGTTATCATTGTTCAAGCCTTGTTTAGACACCCATATGTGACAATGATGAAAGAAACAGCCATCATAAATTTGAAAGAGCAAGGATGTGGAAGAGGGGTTGGAATGAGGAAAGGAAATCAGGTAAATGATGTAATAATTTTAAAATATCAAAACATGAAGAATATAAAATGCAATACTTTTTTTTCCTTCCTAGTTTTAGGTGATGTTGGCTGTGCTTCTCTTTGTTTCTATGTTCTCTAATGTGACTCTCACACTTGTCATGATGTACATTTCTTTGATTGACAGTGAGGATAAGACAACATGGTAAGCACACAGTCATTTAATCTTTCTTGTGTTCTTGTTTTCACAGTATGCAGCTTCTCTTTCTCACAATTTTCTATTGTTTATCTGTTCCATATACTTAGCTGTTTTTTTTATGATCATCCTAGACATTTACAGCCTTGCTTCCTCTGTGTTCTTTAATTTATCCTTCTCAGGATAGATGTGTTAGTGAAGTTATTCTAAGGAATTTTTTTTCTTTAATTCAGCATTTGTTTAGTTTCACAACAGGACAGTATTGCACTTAAGCAGTAAAACAGACATAGTTTAAAAAAAGTAATGTTTTCTTTAATGACAAAAGAAACGGAAACTTAGGGAGATAATTACTTAAATGGGACACAACACAGCATGCACACCCAGGTTTTTAACGTTTCCACTTAGAGATAAGCAACTGCTCAGAGGGGAGGAGATGTTCTATGAGAAAACCTCCATGTGCCACACTACAAGAAAGCTACACACCATCTGAGCCCCTTCGCTTTCAAGGTTGCCCACTCAACTGAGGATTCCAAAGACTGATGCATGCTCCTAATGAGGAAATCTAGCTGCTGTGAACACACCTGGATCTTATTTACACAAATCGAAACAAAATCTTTGTTCTTCCTTGTACCATAATTTTTCTGCCTTTTTTATTCTTTATTATTTCCCCTTCCCACTTGCCTCTCTTTTATATTTGCTATTAGTTTAGATATTTACACTGCTGAGTATATCTGCAGTAGTGATAAGTAGTTTCCCATATGAACATGTGTACTTTTGTTAATTAATTAAGCAGTGCTGTGCATCTTAACAGGTTATATACATAGAAGATTGCTGTTCCTTTTGCAGCAGGCCTGGTGACGCAGTTAAATTCTTGGCAATGAAATGTGAGTGAAAGTAATGTGCCTCAAACACTAAAGGGGAACTGAGCTATGTTTGCTTCTCTTTGCACAAGGCCTCTTGGGCCTCTGGCTGTGCTACTTTCAGCAAGCCTCAGCTGTTGAAGTGAAGGTGGTTGGACCACTGCATCAGAGGGTTTAGCATGATGCAGAGATCCTGAAGCAGAGATACTTATGCAGAACACATCATTGATTAATACACTGAAAATATTTCTGTCATTCTCTCCTGTGCTTCATTTTAGTATTCTTTTCATTACAAAAAGCTAATCAAAGTAGGAAAAAGTTTGTTGGAAATTCTTTTTTCTTTTCTTTTGTTTATGTTTATTTATAACTTAAGTTACATCTCCATCACATGCCCTCTTTCCACCCCTCCCAGTTCCACCCTCCCACCCTCTCCTCCCTCTCCCACCCATCCCACTCCTCCTGTGTGTAGTGTCTCTACGTATCAGACCCTCTCAGTTCAGCAGTCACATGAGAGCTAAGAGCTTCCTCTTGCTCTGGGGGCCTACATAGCAGCACCCCTTGTGCAAATTTTCCCATTAATAGGTAACAAAGTCTATGTTCCTGGTTCTTTTGATGTGTTGGTTGTAGTATAGTTATACTGTTTTATATGACTAAAATCCAATTATATGTGAGTAGATGTCATACGCATCTTTCTGAGTCTGGGTTAGCTCACTCAGGATGAGCTTTTCTAGTTCCATCCATTTGGCTGCAGATTGCATGATTTTCTTGTTTCTGATAGCTGAGTAGTATTCCATTGTGGTATGTACCACAACTTTTTTATCCATTCATCAGTTGAGGGACATCTGGGTTGTTTCTAGTTTCTATCTATTACAAATAAGGCTGCTATGAACATAAATGAGGATATATCCTTGTGGTTTGGTGAGTAATCGTTTGGGTGGATACCCAGAATTGGTATGGCTGGGTCTTGAGGTTGAGCTATTCAAAGTTTTCTAAGATATCACTACACTGATATCCATAGTGGTTGTTCAAGTTTGCACTCCCACCAGCAACGGAGGAGTGTTCCCCTTTTTTCACAACCTCGCCAGCATGTGCTGTCATTTGAGTTTTTGATTTTAGCCGTTCTCACAGGTGTGATATGGAATCTCTGCATCGTCTTGAGTTGGATTTCTCTAATGATTAAGGATGTTGAGTGTTTCTTCAGGTTTCTGTCAGCCATTAGAGATTTCTCCTTTGTGAATTCTCGGTTTAGTTCTGTTTCCCATTTTTGATTGGATTATTTGGTTGCTTGGTGTTTAATTTCTTAAGTTATTTATAAATTATGGATATTAGCCCTCTGTCAGAAGTGAGGTTGGTAAAGATCTTTTCCCAATCTGTAGGTTGCCATTTTCTTTGAATGACAGTGTTCTTTTTCTTATTAATTAATTCAAGTTACATCTCAATCACACCCCCATCCCTCCTACTTTCCCAGACTCACCCTTCCGCCCTGAACCTCCTCTCCCAGCTATCCAACTTCTCCAGTATGGAGGCCTCCACATATCACCCCGACCCCATTTCATCAGTCACATGAGGGATAAGAGCTTCCTCTTGCTCTGGGTCCCAACATGGCAGTTCAGCCATGGTAAACTGTACCACTAACAGGTAACAAAGTCTATGACTGAGAGTTCACTGTCCCTACTTGCTAAGGGATTGTATTAGAGCCAAGTTGCTTATCCTCTATATTTGTATAGTACGCTCTAGGTCAAGTCTAAGGTTAATTTTTGTTCTTTTTTGGTTAGTGTTGCAGTTTCTGTAAACCTCTAGGGGTCTAGGTCACTTGGTTCTGTTGATCTTCATGTGTTGATCTTGACCCGTCAAGGTCTCTCTGTTCCTCCTCCCTCTCTTATATAGGACTCCAGAGCTCCATTAATGGTTGACAATGTGTCTCAGCATCTGTTTTGATCTGCTGCTGAGTGAATTTCTAATAGGATAGTTGGGCTAGGTTCCTATTCCTTTGAGTCTATGGGTTGTAGGATAGCTATCCTGTATAATATGGCTAACTTCCAGTTATAAGTGAATACAGGGCATGTGTATCTTTCCAGGTCTGGGTTAGTCCCCTCAGGATGAGGTTTTCTAGCTCCATCCATTTAGTTGCAAATTGCATGATTTCCTTGTTTTGAGAGCAGAATGGTATTCCATTGTGTAAATGTACCACAGTAATTTTTTATCCATTCTTTGATTGAAGGACATCTGGGTTATGTCCAGTTTCTAGCTATTACAAATAAAGCTGCTAAGAATATAGTTGAGTCAATGTCCTTGTGGTTTTGTGGAGAATCATTTGGGTATATGACCAGGAGTGGTATGGCTGGGTCTTGAAACAGAGCTATTCTAAGTTTTCTAAGATATGGTCAGACTGATTTCCATAGTGGTTGTACAAGTTGCATTCCTACCAGCAATGGAAGAGTGATACCCTTTCTCAACAACCTCTCCAGCATGTGCTGTCATTTGAATTTTTGATCTTACCTGTTAGGTCCAAGAAACAGACCCCTGAATTGGGACAACCAAGGAATCACCAGGAGTTGAGAACTCAACTTCAAATGCAAGAAGTTTTATTTAACAGCATGCTTGAGTCACCCTCAAAGCTTCTCTATGCAAGGAGAAGGAGGAGACCCTGATCAAAATTTCAGTTCAGATTAAACATGTTTCATCAAGGCAAAATCAAGCATTATGAAGCAACAGTGCTTTCATTGGTTAGCATTACTATCTTTACATTGATTGGTGCTGGCTAAGTTGATACTGAGAACAATGAACTTGAACTCCTAGTGACAGTCTCCTAGTGACAATTAGGGAACTTCCAAACTTGGGAGGCAGGGTAGTATTTCTTTTCGCTGTTGCTCTGGTAACTGGCTGTTCCCAAACAGAGAAATGGAAACTCAAGAAATAGAAATTTAGGACTGTTGTAACCTCAAGAGCCTGAATAAAGTTTGGTCATGTAAACTTTAGTCCTAACATACCCATTCTGACAGGTGTGAGATGGAACCTCAGAGTCATCTTGAGTTGTATTTCTCTGATGATTAAGGTTGCTGAGCATTTCTTCAAGTGTCTCTTGGCCAGTAAAGATTCCTCTTTTGTGAACTCTTGGTTTAGCTCTGTTCCTCATTTTTTGATAGGATTATTTGGTTTCTGGTGTTTAATTTTTTTTAGTTCTTTGTAAATTTTGAATATCAGGCCTCTGTTGGATGTGGTGTTGGTGAAGATCTTTTCTCAGTCCGTAGGCTGCCATTTTGTTCTAATGACAGTGTCCTTTGCCTTAGAGAAGCTTTTAAGTTTCATATGGTACCATTTATTGATTGTTGGTCTTACAGCCTGAGCTATAGGTGTTCTGTTTAGGAAGTCATCACCTGTGTCAAAGAGTTCAAGGCTTTTCCCCACTTTCTATTCTATTAAATTTAGTGTATCCAGTTTTATGTTAAGGTATTTTATTGACTAGGACTTAAGATTTGTGCAGGGCAATAAGCAAATAAGGAATATAAAATAGATACATAAGTAAAATAAGTCAAAATATTCTTATCATGGAATACTATCCATATGACACCACACACCAAAATAACTTCTTTCTTCTTTAAGTTGACTTAGCATGGTATTTTATCACAGCAACTGAAAAAAAGAAAACTAGTAGGACTAATACAATAGTCAACACTGAAGCCAACATCTGGTCAAAATACGAAGCATAAGTGACACAGATAAGACTTAACCCTGAAATACAGCTATGTCACACCAGTATCCTAAGGCTTAGGGGTCAATTTAGAAGTGGAAGCAAAAAGACTGTTAAGAGACAGAGAAAGTATATGGCTAAAACTAATAAATATTTTCAGAAAAGAATATGGCACCTGCAAATATTAATTTTCAGTAGGTGTGTAAACTCTGGCCAAAAAATTCCAGTATAGAAAGGTGTTTTGTCACAAATAATACCGGTAGGAGAAACATTATAAGTAATTGATAGCTTCAGGGTGAAGGAGAGTTAGCTTTATTTAAGATCCCTTGGTGGTCTAACATGCTACATTGCAAGAGTATATACACAGCAGTAATGAGACTTGATGTGTTAAAAAAAAAGAGAGAATACAGTGTTGGGAATATATGGAATTGAGAGAGTTGAGGAGAGAAATAAACATAATTGTAATGCAAGGTGTGAAATTCTCAAAAAATAATAAAAGTGCAAAATAAAAAACTATTAGATTTTTAATTTCTTTCCTAATTTTATTGAAATGTATATGACCATGTAGTTTTATTTTATTTTACTTTATTTTATTTTTATATTCTATGAATATGAGTGTGGCAAACTGAACCATAGAGTATCACAAAAATTTATCCCTCAGTGTGTGTTTCAGGTATTTTCAAAAAAGGCTTAATGTAGATGAAAAATATCTGCTTTGGATACAAACAGCTCCATTCCATTGACAGGGAGTGTCTAATACCAAATTAACCCAAACAGTTCTGCAACAGACCAAAGCCACATGCTGGTTCCTAGACTGTTCTTTTCTGCATCTGACCACCCACTACTACATTTTTCAAAATTTTGTAGATTTCAACAAGTTCTGCCACCACACAAAGAAATGATCCCCAAATGTCTTGTCTCTATACAAAGGAATCAATCTTTTACAGTTTTACAGGTCAAAGAGCCCTTCCTTCTCTTCCATGTAAGGGTACATTTTGACCAACTGAGTTTACATAGTGTTATGAGATGGCAATCTTTTTAAAAATAAATTTATTTATTTGTTGCTTCAGGATACATCTCCATTATGTTGTCCTCTTTCCATCCTTCCCAGCCCTGCCCTCCCACCCTCTACCCCCTAACCCTTCCATACCACTCCTCTGGAGTGGAGTGTCCCAACATAACAGTCATTCCCCCCACTTCAGAAGTCATATGAGGGCTAAGAGCCTCCTCATACACTGTGGGCCTATGAGTCAATAACACTAGTGAAAAGTGTCTCATTGCCAGGGAGAAAAAACTAAAAAACAAACAAACAAAAAAAGTTTATGTCCATGTCCCCTTTGGTATGTTGGTTGTAGTATAGATATCCTGTACTATATAGTTAAAATCTGACTATAAGTGAATAGATGCCATGTGCATTTTTCTGAGTCTGGATTAGCTCACTGAGAATGAGCTTCTCTAGTTCCATCCATTTGGCTGCAAATTGCATAATTTCATTGTTTCTGATAGCTGAGTAATATTCCATTGTGTAGATGAACCAAAGTTTTTAAATCCATTCTTTGGTTGAGGGATATCTGGGTTGTTTACAGTTTCTAGCTATTACAAATAAGACTGCTATGAACATAGATGAGGAAACTTCCTTATGATTCGGTGAGGAGTCATTTGGGTGTATACCCAGAAGTGGTATGGCTGGGTCCTGAGGCAAAGCTATTCCAAGTTTTCTAAGATATCACCATACTGACCTCCATAGTGGTTGCACAAGCCTGCACTCTCACCAGCAATGGAGGAGAGTTCTCCTTTCTCCACACCCTCACCAGCATGTGCTGTCATTTGAGCTTTGATCTTAGCCATTATGGCAGGTGTGAGATCAATCTCAGAGTCATCTTGAGTTGCATTTCTCTGGTGATTAAGGATGCTGAGAATTTCTTCAAGTGTCTCTCAGTCATTAGGGATTCCTCCTTTGTGAATTCTCTGTTCAGCTCTGTTCCCCATTTTTTGATTGGATTATTTGGTTTCTTGGCATTAATTTCCTGAGTTATTTGTAGATTTTGGATATTAGCCCTCTGTCAGATGTGGGGTTGGTGAAGATTTTTTCCCAGTCTGTAGGCTTCCATTTTGTTCGAATGACAATGTGTCTTGCCTTACAGAAGCTTTTCAGTTTCATGAGGTCCCATTTATTGACTGTTGGTCTTAGGTCCTGAGCTGTTGTGTTCTTTTCAGGAAGTTGTCACTTGTGCCAATTAGTTCAAGGATTTTTCCCACTTTTTCTTTTAATTGATTTATTGCGTCAGGCCTTATGTTAAGGTCTTTGATCCACTTGGACTTAAGTTTTGTACAAGGTGATAAGTATGTGTCTAATTTCATTCTTTTACAAGTGGACATCCAGTTGGACCAGCTCCATTTGTTGAAGATGCTGTCCTTTTTCCATTGTGCAGTTTTGGGTTCTTTGTAAAAAATTAGGGGGCCATAGGTGTGTGGGTCCATTTCTGGGTCTTCAATCGATTCCATTGATCTACTGGTCTGTTTCTATACCAGTAGCATGCTGTTTTTACTACTATTGCTCTGTAGTACAGCTTGACATCTGGGATGGTGATACCTCCAGAGATTTCAGTCTTACTGTTTTATTTTGTCTTGTTCTTGCTACCAAGATCCTTTATGAGGTACCAGTTCACTCCTGGTCAGCTCTGTAAAGGACTCACTATATCTTAATTGGATTAATAAGCATTACAATTTTTAACTTTCTCTAGTGGATTATTTCACTTCATCTTAAGGTGTTCAGAAAGATTATAAGAACCAAAGGTGGTGGATGACCTGGATAATTGCACATATGAACTCACAGAATTGGAACAAGATATATGAAAGATCAAACCAGACAAAATGTCAGCATATAGTAGGGAAGATGATGATAGAGTCTTATCTCTAGCTATGTAGCTATTAGTAATTGGTATCTGCTGGTCAAGGAAACAACTTTTCCTCAAGAATGTTGCTCCTCATCGGCCTTCCCTATACCACTGAATGGCCCCATCCCAGGAATATATAAACATCATAAAGTGAGTTTTTTTTTTTTAAGTAGAGAGAAAGTTAGATTGCAGGAAGATCTGAGAATAGATGGCAAAGGAGAGAGGGACTGAACATCATCAAAATAGACTCAAATTTTCAAAGAATAATTAAAAATAAATTTTCAGTAATCATTTATTTTTCCTTTTATTTTTGAGATTATAATAACATCACTTCTGTGTTCCTTTTCCTTCCTCTAAACAATTTCATATAGCTTTAATTGCTCTCAGACACAGAAGGAGACAGAATGCTGGAAGGTAATCTCAGGCACATGGTGGTTTGGGATTAGGTGATCCGGGTTAACTTAGTGTAGCTAATTAAGAGTCTGTCCAGCTAAGGGCTAAGCGTTAAAACATTAAAAGGTCTTGGTGTTTAATTATTGTGGAAAACACTGCAGCAGCTTACAGGCCCTCAGTCCAAGCGGTCCCAGGGTTTTGGACTCCCAGACTCCCCTTGAGCCCAGGTAAAGCTCCCGCCAAGCCGCTGGTAATTCTACCAGCCTAATATAACAACTTATATTAATTAACAGAGTTTAGGTTACAGGTGGTGTAGGCCACCATTGGTCCCAGGGCTCTTTCTTCAGGATAAGTTAGGCAACCATTTAAGGCACTCAGGCCAGGCCGCCTGTTCCTCTGCCAAGCTGCTGGCTACTCCGCCAGCCTAATCTTACAGTATATACTTACTAATAACTACATTAATTAATTAATTTGGAGTCTTCAGGTGGTGCTCAACGTGGTAAGGCATTATGGGTAATTTTATTTTCAAAACTATAGAGAAAAGTGCGGATTTTGAAACTGTGATGCCAGTTATTGACAATATGGCAATGTTTACTGCTGACCTGTACAGTTTTTCAGTCAGACTGAATGTTTTATGTATGCTGTTTTTTTTTTTTTATTGGTTTGTCATAAGGAAGACGTCTGTTACATAATTAAAAAGTATGGAAATGCATATTGAGGAGCTTAAGAAAATTCTGGTGGGCAGGTCCCTGGAACTGAGAAAATGGCAAGTTCTTTTCTATCTAGGTCTTCACAGTCGACACATGTACCAGTAGATAAGCTGCTGCGTGTACCAGTAGAAAACCAGGTAGGTAATGGTGCTAATGTGGAAGCAAGTGCATCCCCAGAGGAGCTGAGTGGTACTGCACAATCACCATCAGGTTTTCCAGTTATGTTTCAAATTAGGCCTGATGATAATATCGGTCAACTCTATCAGGAATTAACATGGCATCCAATAGACATTTTGGATTTAAAAAGATTTAAGGAGTCTATTGTCTCTTATGGAATGCACTCATCATTCGTTAAACAGATGTTAAATAATTGGGCTACACAAAATAGAATCATTCCCCAAGATTGGAAGGGACTGATATCAGCTGTGCTAGAAGGTAGCCAACAATTATAATGGTTGTCATGTTGGAGACATGAAGCCACAAAATTAGAGCATCAAAATATGGCAAGGGGAATAAATGTCATAACCCACCAAATGCTTGGTGAGGGACTTTATGCTGACATATGGTTACAGACTCAATTTGAAGATGTCGTGATAGAACAATGTCACGGTACAGCTCTGAGAGCCTGGAATATGGTTGCTGAGGCTGGGAAAAGGTTTACTTTATTTACCAAGATAATATAAGGTCTTCAGGAAACCGTCTCAGACTTTTTAGGGAGATTGACTTCAGCTGTGGAGAGAGATATAGATAACCCTGGTGCCAGACAGGACTTGATAAATGCCTTGGCATATGAAAATGCAAATGCTGAATGTCAAAGGGCAATTAGATCATTGAAAGCTCGAGGAGACCCAGTAGATGAATGGATAAGAGAAACAGCTGATATTGGTTTTCAGGAGCATCAGACTAATGTCATAGCACAAGCAGTTGCTAGGGGTCTTTTTTTTCCTTTATTTTTTATTTCTTCAAGTTACATCTCAATCGCAGTCCCCTCCCTATTCCCCCCTCCAGTCCCACCCTCCTACCCTCGACCCCCCATCCTCTTCCCTTTTTTTTCTTTTAAGTTTAAGGTATATCTTATTTCCCCCTACAGTTACCCCTTTCAGTCCAACAAATGGCTCTTTCTCTTATAATAATAAATGCAATACAAAACAACAGAGGTAATTAGGCCACAGTTATGAGGGTTATATGGCTTAGCGTACATTCCCAATGTCCAGTCCATATGTATTTGGTACCTGACTTTAACATTCTACTATCTAACCATTCCATGAGTTTAAAGTTCTATATCTGACTCAACATTCATAATAACTTGCTAGGGGTCTTAATCAGTGCTTTAAAAATGGTGAACTTGGTCATTTCCAAAGATATCATAAGGCTGAATCCTCCAGAACTCGAAATGATAGGTGCCTGAACTCTGCAGAACATGGTCGTAGAAGGGAATGAACAGCTTTTAATGGCAATAGAAGGTTAAGGTCTCCAGGATTTTGTACTTGTTTTGGAAAAGGTAAACACTGGTCCCTGGATTATACAGCTGAAAAGGATGTCAGAGGTAACCCCTTGCCGGGAAATGAGGGGAGGGGCCTACCGGTTCAGGCCCCCCAAAACAATGTGAACCGTTGTCCATCATCCAACCAGAGGGAAACAAACAGGTAGGAAGAACAAAATTAACTATTGCTGATCTTTTACAGGCTACTGAAGGTACTACAGTTTTAGATTTGACCACAGATGAATCTAAAACATTATCCAAAACAGATGAATGTTATATGTTACCACTGGTATTTATGGTCCTTTACCATCATGGACAATAGGATTAATATTTGGAAAAAAATGGATTAACTTGTCAAGGATTCTTTATTTATCCAGGTAATATAGATGGAGACTTCAAGGAAGAAATTATAATTATGACATCCATATGGAAAGAGATGGCAGGGGATAAAATTGCCCAACTTCTGCTGTTTCCTTACACCAAGGGCAAGGTTGTTCCAATAGACAGAACAGGAGCAGTTGAAAATACTGGAAAACGTGTATACTGGCAAATAATGATGAGTGATGAGAGGCTAAAATTAAAAATACAAATGAACGGTATTGAAATAGGAGGATTACTTGACACAGGAGTGGATGTCACTGTCCTCTCACGTGAGTCTTGGAATCCAAACTGGCCACTTCAAAGGGTCCCTACACATTTTATAGGAATTGGTAAATTATCACATGTATAACAAAGTGTATGATTGGCTTAACTGTGTGGGACCAGAAGGGCAAACAGGGAAGTTGAGACCTTATGTGGCTGATGTACCCATAAATTTATGGGGAAGGGATCTCTTACAACAATGGGGTACTCAAATTAATATTCCTGCAATGCCAGAAATAACCAATGATGACATGATGGATGCTTTTGAGGAAGGTATTGATATGCATGCACAACAATTGCAAGCTATGTCTAGTGTCCAAACACAGGACACCGCAGACATTGAGATTATAGATACTTTTGAGGAAGGTATTGATGTGAGTACTCAAAAACAACTGCAAGCTAAATCTAGTGTCCAAACACAGGACACCCCAGGTATTGTGTTTCCAAATTTATACTAGGGGCCACTTCTGAAATTCCAACAGCCCTACCCTTGAAATGGCTATCAAACAAACCAGTGTGGCCAGAGCAGTGGCCCATAACAAAGGAAAAATTGGAGGCTCTTGAGCAATTGGTAAAAGAACAGCTGGAGGCTCATCATATAGAAGAGTCTACCAGCCCATGGAATTCTCCTGTGTTTGTGGCAAAAAAGAAATCGGGTAAATGGAGAATGGCCACGGATTTAAGAGGTGTGAATAGAGTAATTCAACCTATGGTTCCTTTGCAGCCTGGTATCTGTTTACCTTCTCTATTACCAAAGTCATGGCCTTTACCAGGGAGAACCTCCAATTAGCTGAAATATGAGTGTCTTCACATGGTAAGAGTATTTTATTAACTGTATGGTTTTCATGATATTCCAATCTTTTATCCAGGATGGATAGAGTTTATGGTGTTCATAATATTCCCATATTTTATACAGGATGGATAGAATTTATGCTTTGAAATAGACTTACAAAGTTGTTCTATGCCTTCCACTTGATCAAATTTAGAGCAAAAATTTATTTTCAGAGCCAAGGACTGAATGACAATAACAACAAGAAAAATGGGCCAGAAGATTCAACCTAGAATACTGCTTCAATCACTGTTTTCTTAAAAACTTTTCATGCAAATAATTTTTAAAAGCGCTAGTCTAAAAAATGATTGATCATGCAGAGAATGGACAACAGAAGCTGTAGGTAACTTTCCCGGGAATTGGCCAGTATCTCATTTTTTGAAGGGTACCCAAACATATTTACACTCCATTCCCTAAAGATGGGATGGAAGTTTTTTGTGTATGTTATGTTATGTGTTGTGATAGTTTGTTGTCGTCTAGGATAAATGGATATATGTTATGTATTTTGAATTGGATTCAGGGATTTTCTTCTTTCCCTCTCTCTATTTTTTGCCTCTTTTATTATTAAAAACTTAAGATTATTTTGTTATATTAATAGATATTGATAGAAATTTAAGATTGTATTATTATAATAGATATTGATAGAAAGTTAAGATTATTATATTTTATATACACTTAAAGATAAATTTTCCTTTCAAATTTTCAAGATGTATTTGAAAAATAAAAAAAAATTGTTTTTCTTCTATTGTCCAAAAGACAATTTGCCCTAGGAAAGATATTACATGCCATCTTTTTATGGCATGAGGGGAGACTTACAAATGTCTTTCTTCTGTTCAAAGAACAGAAAATATTCCTTCACTGATTTGTGCATCCTGCACATCCAAGGCATTTTGGTAATTGCAGAACTATATGTTACTTGTGAGAAATTATATACTTACAGAACAACGGGACCTGAGTCCAAAGAAGACAAGACAAGTAACCCAAATGATCCAGCCTCACAGACTGTCTCAATAGCTGTTTATTCCAAAATATGCATCCATAACAACTTCAAACAGCTTGATGAGATGGCCCTGCCTCAAAGACTGTTCCAGATGATTTCAAGAAAGCCCTTGGGGAATCCAAGATGGCGGCAGCCTGTGTGGACATATTTTGATTTAAGGGTTAACAGTCACAGGGCGGTGAGTGTTGCAGGATGCTGTACAAACGGCTCAACCCCCTCTAGTTATCACCCAACTACCCAGGGACCACTGAGGATCCCTGGGCAGGATGCTCCTTCCCACTCTCAGACACGCAAGGAAGCCGCTGGACCCAGGATCGGGATTCCCCCATCCCCCACCAGGAGAGACACCTGGTAAGTTCCAATCTAATACCCAGCAGGCAGATTCAGATCCCATGCAGAGATAACCCCACACTGATGGGCACCCCCAGGACTCCAAAAGATGATCCAGATATCTGGTGAAAGGTTGCAACCCTTGGAAGTGAGCACAGCTCAGCTGCAAAGTGCCTTCAGATTGCAGATTGCAACCCACTGCTGTGACATCACTGGCCAGCTTCCAGGCTGCAGGAGCAGCAAGGATATTGGGGGTGAAGGGCAGATTTACCCACCATAGGAACCAACCCCGGGCAAACTGCGAGGTATTTGAAACTGTTGTATATTGGACTTTTGTACTAGTGGCCCTTCCGGCGGGGAACCAGAGCTTACTTGTACACAGCTCCACCCCCTGGATTAGTTAGGTCTCCACCTAGGAGGCGGGGCTGAATGACTCACCTTATAGGGGTGGAGTAATGCAAATCGACTCCTACACCAAAGTGCCACCTTTGGACCCAAGTCCAGAAGACAGCTAAAAAATTCCACATGGCCAGAGGCCCCAGACAAAAAATAATAATAATAAAAAAAAACAGAGCGAAATGACTCCAACAAAAGAAAGCAATGCTATTCCATCCAGCCCAAACCACCTCACCACAGCTGAAACACATGAAAATGATGACAATTCTACATTATGGAAAGTGATAGAGTCCCTTCAAGAAGAACTTAAATCTAGGAAGGAATTCAAAGAAGCCACAATTGCACATACGAAAGCGATGGAAAACACCATTAGAGAACTTCAGAACAAGGTGAGTCAACTTGAACAAGAAAGGCAATGGAAGACTTCCAGGCAAAGACAAGCAAACTGGAGCAGGAAATGTACAAAAAAATAACATCACTCAAGAAATGGAAATGGAAAAGGAAACAATAAAGAAAACACAGTCAGAATTAAATGGAAATGAAGAATCAAGGGAAGAGAACAGGAACTATGGATTTGAGGACCAAAAATAGGATTCAAGAGATGGAAGACAGGATCACAGGCATGGAAGATTCGATGGAAGAAATCAACACAACATCCAAAGAAAATGAGAAAGCTAAAAAATTTCCCATCCACAATATCCAAGAAATCAAGAACTCAATGAAAAGATGGAACCTAAGAATTATAGGCATAGAGGAAAGAGAAGACTCCCGACTCCATGGTCCAGGAAATATCTTCAACAAAATCATAGAAGAAAACTTCCCAAACCTAAAAAAAAGAGATGCCAGTAAAAATCCAAGAGGTTTACAGAACACCAAACAGATTAGATCAGAAAAGACACTCCTCTCACCACATAATAATAGAAACTCCAAATGTAGAGAACAAAGAAAGGATATTAAAAGCTGTAAGAGAAAAAGGCCAAGTCACATACAATGGCAGATCCATCAGAATCACACCTGACTACTCCTCAGTACCTTTAAAAGCTAGAAGTGCCTGGACAGATGTCCTACAAGCCCTGAGAGAACATAGGTGTCCAGCCAGACTACTATACCCAGCAAAACTCTCTATCAACATAGATGGAGAAAACAAAATATTCCATGACAAAATCAAATTCAAACAATATCTCCACACAAACTCAGCCCTACAGAAGATCCTAGGAGGAAAATTCCAACACTGAGAAGATAACTACACCCAAGAAAACAGAGGAAATAGAAACATCCAGAGAAACTAAACAAAAAGAAACACAAGATGACCAGCTATACCAAAATATTGGGAAATAACAACCCCTTGTCACTAATATCCATCAACATCAATGGACTCAACTTGCCAATAAAAAGACACAGACATACAGACTGCATCCATAAACAAGACCCAACTTTTTGCTGTATACAAGAAACACATCTCACTATTGAAGATAAACACTATCTCAGAATAAAGGGCTGGGAAAAGGTTTTCCAAGCAAATGGACCCAGGAAACAAGCTGGAGTAGCCATCCTAATACCAAACAAGGTAGACTTCCAATTGAAGTTAATAAAAAATGACAGAGAACAGCATTACATACTCTTTAAAGGAAATATCCACCAAGAGGACATCTCAATATTGAACATCTATGCCCCAAATACAAAGGCACCTACATTTATAAAAGAAACACTTCTAAAACTTAAATCACACATCAATCCAAACACTTTAAGAGGGAGACTTAAACACCCCACTTACAACTATGGACAGATCATCAAGACAGAAGCCAAACAGAGAAATAATGAGTCTAACAGAGATCATAAACCAAATGGACCTAACAGATATCTACAGAACGTTTCACCCAAACACAAAAGAATACACCTTCTTCTCAGCACCTCATGTAACCTTCTCCAAAATCGACCATATAGTTGGACACAATGATAGCCTCAACAGATACAAGAAAATTGAAATAACCCCTTGTATCTTATCAGACCACTATGGAATAAAGCTAGACTTCAATAGCAAAAGAATCAAGAGAAAGTCTACACTCACATGGAAATTGAACGACTCTTTACTTGAGGACCACTGGGTCAGGAAAGAAATAAAGAAGGAAATCAAAGACTTCTTAAAATCCAACGAAAATGAAGACACAACATACCCAAACCTATGGGACACAATGAAAGCTGTGCTATGAGGAAAGTTCATAGCACTAAGTGCCTTCAAAAAGGAAATTGTGACAGCTCATATTAGCGAATTAACAGCTAAACTGGGTGAATTGGAAAAAAAAAAAAAAAGAAGCAAACACTCCCAAGAGGAGCAGAAGGCAGGAGATCATCAAACTTAGGGCTGAAATCAACAACTTAGAAACAAAAAGAACCATACAAAGAATCAATGAAACCAAGAGTTGGTTCTTCGAGATAATCAACAAAATAGACAGACCCTTAACCAAATTAACTAAAAGACAGAGGGAGAAAACACAAATCAACAAAATCAGAAATGAAAGGGAGAAATAACAAGAGACATTGAGAAAATCCAGAGAATATTTGGATCCTACTTTAAAAATCTATACTCCACCAACTTTGATAACTTAAGTGAAATGGACAATTTTCTTGATAGATTCCACCTACCAAAGCTAAATCAAGATCTGATAAACAGATTAAACAGCCCTATACCCACTAAGGAAATAGAAACAGTCATTAAAAATCCCCCAACCAAAAAAAAAAAAAAAAAAAAAAGCCCAGGGACAGATGGCTTTAGCACGGAATTCTACAGGACCTTCAATGAGGAGATAACACCAATACTTTTCAAACTCTTTCACAAAATAGAATCTGAAAGAACATTGCCAAACTCATTCTAAGAGGCCACAATCAACCTGATTCCTAAACCACACAAAGACCCAACGAAGAAAGAGAACTTCAGACGAATCTCCTTCATGAACATAGATGCAAAAATACTTAATAAAATACTAGCAAACCAAATTCATGAACACATCAAAAGTATCATACACCATGATCAAGTAGGCTTCATCCCAGTAATGCTGGGATGGTTCAACATATGAAATTCTATCAACGTCATTCACCATATAAACAAGATGAAAGAAAAAAAAAAACACAGGATAATCTCACTAGATGCAGAAAAAGCATTTGACAAAATCCATCACCCCTTCATGCTAAAAGTTCTCAAGAGAACAGGCATACAAAGACGGTACCTAGAAATAATAAAGGTAATATACAGCAGGCCAGTGGCAAACATCAAATTAAATGGAGAGAAACTTGAAACATTTCCTCTAAACTCAGGGACAAGACAAGGATCTCCACGTTCACCATATCTCTTCAATATAGTACTTGAAGTTCTTGCTAGAGCAATAAGACAACTAAAGGAGATCAAGGGGATCAACATTGGAAACGAAGAAGTCAAATTATCCCAATTTTCAGATGATATGTTAATATACATAAGTGACCCCAAAAATTCCACCAGAGCACTCTTACAGCTGATAAACACCTTCAGCAAAGTGGCTGGATACAAAATTAATTAAAAAAAAATCAGAAGCCCTTCTTTATACAAAAAAACAAATGGGCTGAGAAAGAAATAAGGGAAACAACCCTCTTCACAATAGCCACAAACAACAAAAAATACCTGGGTTTAACTCTAACCAAGCAAGTAAATGACCTGTACAACAAGAACTTCAAGCTCTTGAAGAAAGAAATGGAAGAGGTCCTTAGAAGATGAAAAGATCTCCCATGCTCATGGATACGTAGGATCAACATAAAAAATGGCCACCATACCAAAAGCAATATGTAGATTCAATGCAATTCCTATCAAAATACCAACACAATTTTTTATAGACTTGGAAAGAGCTATTCTCGATTTCATATGGAAAAACAAAAAGCCCAGAATAGCTAAATCAATCCTGTACAATAAAAAAAATATGGAAGTATCACCATCCCAGATTTCAAGGTGTATTACAGAGCAATAGTTGTAAAAACAGCATGGTATTGGTATAGAAACAGACCAGTAGATCAATGGAATCGAATTGAAGATCCAGAAATAGACCCACATACTTATTGCCACCTAAGTTTTGACAAAGAAGCCAAAACAGCACAATGGAAGAAGGACAGCATCTTCAACAAATGGTGGTGGTCCAACTAGATGTCCACTTGTAAAAGAATGAAATTAGACTCATACTTATCACCTTGTACAAAACTTTAGTCCAAGTGGATCAAAGACCTTAACTTAAGTCCGGTCACAATAAATCTACTAGAAGAAAAAGTGGGAGAAACCCTCGAACTCATTGGCACAGGCGATAACTTCCTGAACAGAACACCAACAGCTCAGGACCTGAGATCAACAATCAATAAATGGGACCTCATGAAACTGAAAAGCTTCTGTAAGACAAAGGACACTGTCATTCGAACAAAACGGCAGTCTACAGACTGGGAGAAAATCTTCACCAACCCCACATCTGACAGAGGGCTAATATCCAAAATCTACAAAGAATTCAAGAAATTAAATGCCTAGAAAGCAAATAATCCAATCAAAAAATAGGGGACAGAGCTAAATAGAGAATTCACAAAGGAGGAATCCCTAATGGCTGAGAGACACTTGAAGAAATGGTCAGCATCCTTAATCATCAGAGAAATGCAACTCAAGAGGACTCTGAGATTCCATCTCACACCTGTCATAATGGCTAAGATCAAAAGCTCAAATGACAGCACATGCTGGCAAGGGTGTGGAGAAAGGGGTACCTTACTCCATTGCTGGTGGAGTGCAGGCTTGTGAAACCACTATGGAGGTCAGTCTGACGATATCTTAGAAAACTTTGAATAGATTTGCCTCAGGACCCAGCCATACCACTTCTGGGTATATACCCAAATGCCTCTTCATGGAATCATAAGGAAGGTTCCTCATCTATGTTTATAGCAGCCTTATTTGTAATAGCTAGAAACTGGAAACAACCCAGATGTCCCTCAACCGCAGAATGGGTTAAAAAATTGTGGTACATCTTCACAATTGAATATTGTTCAGCTATCAGGAACAATGAAATTATGCAATTTGCAGCCAAAAGGATGGAACTAGAAAAGCTCATCCTGAGTGAGCTAACCCAGACTCAGAAGGATGCTTATGGCATCTATTCACTTATAGTAGGATTTTAACTATATAGTAGAAGGTATCAATACTACAACTAACACACCAAAGGGAACTTGGACATAGATTTTTTATTTTTTATTTATTTATTTATTTATTTATTTATTTGGTTGTTTGTTTGTTTGTTTGTTTTCTATTTTTTACTTTTTTTTATCTATTTGTTTGCTTATTTGTATGGTTGTTTTTTAGTTCTCTCTTCTGGGCAATGAGACACTTCACTGGTGTTACTACCTCGTAGACCCCCAATGAATGAGGAGGCTCTTGGCCCTCATATGACCTCTCAACTGGGATGAGGGACTGTTATATAAGGACACCGCACCCCAGAGAAATGGGATGGAAGGGTTAGGAGGTAAAGAAAAAAATGAAATGTGATATTTCAGCCTTTTACTACTAATTGTCATAAACTGTTTAGGATAATTAAGAAATGCAAACTAATAGTTATACAAGCCGGACATTTTGTCAGGTACTATGACAGCCTATTATAGTTATTTTCTAAGCTAATCAGAAATAAAGCTGCTAAGAGACAAGCAACATCTGCTTACCCTAATATAAGAGATAGATAGGGCCTCTTCACAAACCTCAAAAAATCTGCAGAATATGGCATTCAAAGATGTTTTTGTAACTTTAGATTTTTTTTATATCGAGACATATCAACTCCTGACAGCACCCCCTATACTACCCCAAGTAGAAGATGAGCATTGAAGAATCTCCAGTGGGAGATGATTGAATTAGTCGCAAGCCTATCTCTTGGTAGGAAAAGCCCCTTGCTCCAATTTTAGACAGAATGCTGTCCAAAAAGGACAAAACCTGGAAGCAGGTAAGTCGACAGCCTATCTTTGCTAAGACAGGATAGGCAAGTTCTTCATAACCCCTGCTCTACAATCAATGTCTGTCAGAGAAACGGGGCCAAATGACTGAAGATCGATGCTGTAATGTATGGAGAGAAAATGGGAACTGTCCAGGCAGCCACTGGTATGTCATTTCTTAGTTTTGGAAGCTGCAGGCCCTGTACTTCCTATAAAATTAGATATGTTTATACCTCTCAGGTCTCTGAGGTGGTTGAAGAACAGATAGCTAGAGTCTCATAATTAAATTTTGAGTTGTTTATGAGTCAAGAGAGTGTTATAGATCTAAGAAGATACTTTTAAAATTGTGTTGCAAGTTAGTATGTATGTTGAGTTAGATATAGAACTTTAAACTCATGGAGATGGTTAGATAGTAGAATGTTAAAGTCAGGTGCCAAATACATATGGACTGGACATTGGGAATGTATGCTAAGCCATATAACCCTCATAACTGTGGCCTAATTACCTCTGTTGTTTTGTATTGCATTTATTATTATAAGAGAAAAAGCCATTTGTTGGACTGAAAGGGAAACCTGTAGTGGGAAATAATATATACCTTAAACTTAAAAAAAAGAGAAGAGATGGGGTATTGAGGGTAGAGGGTGGGACTGGAGGGGGGAATAGGGAGGGGATTGTGATTGAGATGTAACTTGAAGAAATAAAAAATAAAGAAAAAAAAAGGAAAGCCCTTAACTTTCCTACCCAAAGTCCAGTTTTGAACTACAAATTCCTCAGAACAGTCAAATCGCTGAGCACAGAGAGACTGGACAACAAATGTTACTATTTACTTGTTTAACCACTGTTTTTCATTTTATTTGGGCCCCTAAACAGGTTTTCTGTGTTCCAATTCAGCAGAAAAAAGTTTTAAAAGAGCGACATCCCATTCCCCAAAAGTGGGCTAGATGATTCTTTTGTTATTTGATGGGTTATAGATGTCGTTTAGGGGGGATGGTTACAAATTGTTATATGCTCTTGTTAAGCAAAGTGTAGGAGGTTAGGCTCAGGGATTTCTTTCTCTTTATCATTCTTTCTCTCTTATATAGGGGAAGAAGACTTGAAAAGAAAAAAAGAGAGGGAATATGGATATATGTATAGAATTGATATGATAAAGGAGTAGATTATTGAATCTACTCCTATAGATCTTTATATATTGATACAAAATTAAGGCTATATTTTCAACATGTATTTTACCTATGTATTTCTTAAATTTGCAATGTTAAGTTCTAGTACTTTTGACAGTAACTATCACAATCTGTCATATTTATTTTTAGAAGCTGCTTTCCTATGCTTCCTTCTCAAATAATAACTTATCCCTTCTTATGTCTTTGATGGGGTTGAAGGCATAGTGGTTATAAAATTTCAATTGAACTTGAGTTGTTTAGGATAATTAAAAATGCATGTTGATAGTCATTCAAACTTGTGATTTTATTTCAGAGGTTCTAAGTTAATCAGATATTAAGTTCTTAGAGACAAGCAGCATTTGCTTACTCAATGGATATGGATAGATGTTCTTCAAAAACTTCAAGAGATCTGTAGAATATGGCATTTAAAGATATTTTTATTATTTTAAAAATTCTTTGACATGAGACTGTCAGCTCCTGACAATTCCCATTGGATTTGGAAGGAGATAATGAGCATCAAGAAATCTCCCATCAGGAGATAATTCTTACTGGTCAAAAATGCCCCTGCTCTCTCAACAGACTATGTACAATCCAAAGATGGACCAGAGCTCAATGTAGGTAAATTGATGGCCTGGTTATTCAAAGACAGAATGGGCAAATCTTATTTCCTGCTCCACAACTACGTCTGTGAGACATGCTTGTCCAGAGGCTGAAGATGATTCTCCAATGTTATAGAAACTGGGGACTCTCTAGGCAGTCAGTTGTCTGTCATTTCATAGTTTTGGAAGTTGCTTGCTCTGCACTTCCTATCTATTCAGATATATTTATCCTTCTCAGGTTTCTGATGTGATTGAAGACTACATAGTTATAGCCTCACAGTAAATTTTAAATCATATAAGAATTAAATGGATGTTTTAAAGTTAAGATGGTTTAGTTAATAATGTAAGTTAGGATGGAAGTTGAATTAGGTATAGATCTTTAAACTCTTCAAGAGAGATATGTAATAGAATATGCCCTAGTTAACCAGTCAAATACATATGGACTGGATGTTGAGAATGTATGACACACCTTTTAGTTTTCATAATTGTTTTTATTGTTATTGTTACTGTATTGTGTTTATTGTATTTATTGTTATAAAGAAAAGGAGCCTTTTGCTAGACTTAAAGGGGGAGATGTTGAGGGAAGGTCTAATATTGTTTTGATATATTGAATTCAATGCTGAGATCTGGTTACCGCACCTTCTGAGGCATTCTCTTGATTGGTCAATAAAAGTCGCTTATGGCCAATTAGCTTGGCAGAAATAGTATAGGAAGGCGGGACTTCCTGAGATCAGAGCAGGAATTCTGTGCACACACAGAGACTCTCTCTCTTTCTGCTGGGAGACACAGAAGGAGACAGATGTCTGGAGAATGCTGGAAGGTAATTGCAGGCACATGGTGGTTTGGGATTAGGTGATCCAGGTTAACTTAGTGTAGCTAATTGAGAGTCTGCCCAGCTAAGGGCTAAGCATTAAAACATTAAAAGGTCTTGGTGTTTAATTATTGGGAAAAAGACTGCACGGCTTATAGGCCCTCAGTCCAAGTAGTCCCAGGCTGTTGGACTCCTAGACTCCCCTTGAGCCCAGGCGAATCTCCCGCCAAGCCGCTGGTAATTCTACCAACCTAATATAACAACTTATATTAATTAACAGAGTTTAGCTTACAGGTGGTGTAGGCCACCATTGGTCCTGGGGCTCTTTCTCAAGGATAAGTTAGGCAACCATTTAAAGCACTCATGCCAGGCCTCCTGCTCCTCTGCCAAGCCACCGGCTATTCCACCAACCTAATCTTACAGTTTATACTTACTAATAACTACATTAATTAATTAATTTGCAGTCTTAAATCTTAATAACTAGAATATTAATACTTATTGGTTTACAGAACTCTTAATTGATGTCTATTATCCCCACTATGATTTTTCTCAATCTGTGAAAGCATTTTTTGCAACTTCCACATAAGAAGAAGAAACTATGTGTTTACCTTTTGCACCTTTTTAAAAATTTTGCTGACCATAATAATTGTCAATATCCTTCACATGGCTTCATATGAGAAATTTAAGCTTTTTAAGGTTGAATGATAGTAGAGTGTTTATATGATACACATACCTCATTCTCTGCCAAAGAAATCTTGCATAGTTCCATATTAACTCTGCACACTAGTTGCTATCTCCTTTGTTCTACAGAGGCTTCACAATTTGATATATAATTCCAGTTGTCTGTTTTGAATGTGTTGCAAGTAATTTGAGAACCTTATAAAAACTGTAGTTTATATTAATGTGTTGGGATTTTTCTTCAGTATTTGAAGTCTCTGTCCTAATAATCATTCAGTGCAAAGAGAAGCTTTTCTGATAAAGAATGAGAGATGCACCAATCTATGGGTATAATGATATTAGTAGTTGATTTAATAATATATCTATATAGTAGAATAATTCTATTAGGTACTCCTTAGGGATTGACCAACACAGATTCTTTGCCATCATAATGGTACCAGGTACAAATTTCAACTTGTGGAGCAGGCCTTAAATACAATATGAACATAATCAGTTACTCCTATAATCTTCATGACATTATTGAACCAGTGTGAATGTCTTGTTAGATAAGTCATCCTTGTAGGTCCTAGAATTCATAACTGGAATGATATTGGTGATTATTTTTCTTTAGTAGTATATATAACACCTTCCAGTACAATGAAAGCTGGTCAGTAAGGTTTGAAGCTTCCAAGTAAATAAAGGCTTAATTTCTCTATAATACATGAGATACATACATATATTCATAAAAACACAAATGAAAACAGACAGACATATAGACATACACATATATATTCATCCATTCATATAGATGGATCAAAACTCCAACCAATTTACATATATACATATAAACATCTTTGGTGGATGGAAAATGTTCTAATTCTCACACCTTTAACTTTTTATCCCACAATTTATATATCCCAGAAAAATCTTTCAAGTAGCCCTAAAATCACAATGTGGTTACATTCTATTTTTCTTTAAGTGAATGATTACAGTGCATACAAGTAGAAATATACACAATCCCCAATACCTTCACATGGTCAAAAGTTTTACATATTATGTGTGAAAAAAATGTGAAAAACAATTATTACCAAGAACCCACATACATTATAGCTAAGAAACTTATAGATTAACAATTTATAAGCAAGCAAGGTAATTTTTTCGCCCAGTTCCTCTTACTGGCAGACTGCAATTTGAGGCTTCAAAGAAAAGATTTATTATCTCATTATTTATCTTAAAAGGCAGTCTTATAAAATCTTAAAAGAATCACAAACCTAAACTTTTATTTATATAAAATAATCAGGTTATTTCAACTTTAAGTCCTCAAGGTCTGTACCTACTCATAAACAATTTTATTAAATCACATCAGGAAGCTGAGCACAAAAATAGGTACAAGGAATTAATTATCACTCTAACCATCAATCAACACAGCTTTAGGAAGAGAGAGGCACATCATCCAGTGCCATTCAGCCTGCTATTGTTCTTGTTTTCTGTCCATAAAAATTCCCTGGCTCAACTATTAAGAATGTGCCTTTCTGAATTTAAATTGTTCCTTGAGATTTTTCTACATCAGAGCCACTAACAAAAAACATATTTTTTATGTGTATATATTACTTCAAGTTACATCTCCATCACAGTGCCCTCTTCCACCCCTCCCAGGCCCCCTATCTCTTCGATCCAACTCCTCCAGACTGGAGTATCCCTACATTTCAGTCCCCCACCCCAGTCTGGAGATATCTTAGAAATCTTGCAATAGCTCTACCTCAAGACCCAGCCATACCACTTCTGGGTATACATCCAAATGATTCCTCACCAACCACAAGGATATTTCCTCATCTATGTTCGTAGCAGCCTTATTTGTAATAGCTAGAAACTGGAAACAACCCAGATGTACCTCAACCGAGGAATGGATAAAAAAACAAACAAACAATAACAACAAAAAAACCAAACCTATGGTATATCTACACAATGGAATATTACTCAGCCATCAGAAACAATGAAATTATGCAATTTGCAGCCAAGTGGATGGAACTAGAGAAGCTCATCCTGAGTGAGCTAACCCAGACTCAGAAGGATGCACATGGCATCTATTCACTTATAATCGGATTTTAACCATGTACAGGATAACTATACTACATCCAGTGCACCAAAGGGAATAGGAACATAGACTTTGTTACCTGTCAATGCATACACTTTGCCCTAGTGGGACTGCCTTGTAGGCCCCCAGTATATGAAGAGGCTCTTGGCCCTCACATGACTGCTGAACTGGAGTGGGGGACTGATATATAGGGACACTCTGCTGGGGAGGAGTGGAATGGAAAGGATGGGGGTAGAGGGTGGGAGGGCTGGACTGGGAGGGGTAGAAAGAGGGTACTGTGATGGAGATGTAACCTGAAGTAATAAACAAACATAAAAAAAAGAAAACAAGCAAATTTATGGGCAAACTATGCACATGGTCCTGAGAAACAGCATGGCTACATCTCTGCTCACAGTAGTCTCCTGAGTCAGGTGCTTTGGTCTCATGAACACTTGCCCAGACCTAGCTGATGTTCAGCTTCAAGACAAGATGTGCATGTTCTCAGCTTATAAAATGGATGGCAGGATTGACCTGTAGAAGAAAAGTAGAAGAAAATTTAAACAAATCTGTTAACTGTGAATGAGAATGAAGACAAAGTAAAGCTATTGAGATATCTTTCTTCTAGTACCTTGATCACGTGGAGTCTCCTTCAGGCAGAAACAGAATTCTCCGAGGCAGACTCCTCTCTGGATGCCTTGTGCTAAAGATATGGCCTTGTTAACACTGCACCTGGTTCCATTCATGGAGCATTCTCATTTCCCATGTTCGCTTTATTTTCTTCACAGTTGAATGATGCTGGGCATTCCAGATTTGCTAAAACATTGTAATTTCTTTTAACATTTAAAATACTTTGGGAAACTGATGTATTTATTCATAAGGATAGAGTTGTATACCTCCCATATGCTGTCAGAGTATTACTTCCATGAACTTATGTCATTTCCTTTTATTTCAAACTTAAATTCCATTCCTAATTCTAGTCCTATTTGATACCTTCTAACCTTTATGATTATATTTACACATACTCATGCTGCAAAGACATGTTATTTTTTAATGTATTATTATTATCTGTTGCATTGTTCTATTCAAAAATCTTGTTTGTGAGCTCACTTACTATGGCTATGTGCAAATATATTTTACTACTTTAAATGATACAGAAACAAAATCATATCTATGCATGTGTGTAACTTATCTCATTTGTAAATGCTTATTTAGATATTCTTTCCATATTGGATTTCTCCTGTGTTCCCACTTCCAGACATACTCTAACACCTTGAAGTTTTCATTTCCTTTTACTACTTTCTCTCCTGGAATGTCCTTTCTTAGCAGGGTTAGTGTCTCACTCTAGAGATAGTACTTTGTGAACTGAAAGATCACAAATTTACAGAGATCCCTTGAGCATGATACGAGCATGAGAAAGTTAGACTCAACACATTCTCTATCATAAGCATTTGAACTTAAACATCCTACCCTCAGAAACCAGTTATATCCAAAGGGTGAATACTGCTTATAGACACTTAAATCCTTTATACTAAAATTATTTATTTTGGGCCCTATTAGTAATACTGCTAGAATTTCCTTATGCCACTAATCAGCTCCAGTTCATCATATTAGCTTTCTGCTTTGTGTCATATGCTCTTCCTGGCATATCACTGCTGCATTCCAGCACTATTATACTAAAAATTATTAGTAACACTGATTTTTATGCCTTTTCTAATGATAGTCATCCAGAATGAAAAATAATCACATTTCCTTTACCATATTATTCTTAAGATCAGGCAGAAGGAGTCATTATTGGCTGTCATTCATATTAATTCACTTTGGGAATACAGGTTTGAATGAAGTTATATGGTAAGTCTGTTATCTATGCAGTTGGCACAGTTTGGTGAATATTAGGAAACAAGCTTTACTATTTGCAGCCTCTGAAATTAAAAATTGTGGGATGATAAATCACAGACTCGTGTCACTGAAAATAATGTGTTAGAAACCACATTTAAAAAATAAGAAATGTCATTTATTTCTAACTTTAGAATATGTCAGGGAACAATATCCATTTAAAGATAGAATATGTGAAATCCTACCTGCTTTGTTTCTCACTTAAGAATCAGAATGCAAAGACAGTAGTTAAAGCATACACAGAATCAACAAGCAATTTTGTTCCTTTACCAGTTTCCATGGCAACTCTACTATGTAAAACTAAGAAGAAAATGCATTGAAGTCAGGGTTGGCCTTAGCTATGATCATTGACATTTCCAACATTACTTTCTTTAATACAATGTATAAATCAAGCCAATGAATATATTATATGTAATTTTGATATTATACATGAGCAATTTTATAAATTTTAGCATGAAGTCAGCATATAGTGACCAGGGAACTCAGATTAAAGTTAACTAAAAAAAAAATATAAACTTTTGACAACCATGGAAGTGAATGAGTACATAAATTCTTAGACTAAAGGAGATTCACACAGGTGGGTAGTGAATTTGTTATAAATGCTTCTCAGATAAGATGCCTCTCATGTCATTCTCTTGGCATTTTTTGGCAAACCCTGAGGTATAAAAGATAGACAGTTTATCTAAGCTGTCCCTCTAGACCCCAGAAAAATCTTGACATCATTCAAAATGTATCTTTTGAGACTTAGCTTTAACAATAAAGATGCAGTCTGAGATGTGTAGTTCTGTGTTCTTAAAGGAAGTAAGATGAAACTGGGACTTTTGGATCTTATCATACCCCAGAGTTTGAACACACACACACACACACACACACACACACACACACACACACACACACTGATTCCTCCATCACATAAATGACCACAATTTTATAGAAAGAGCTGTTGCAGGGCAGGTACTTCAAATGATGTGACCATTACATCTATATTTTAGTAAATAATTTTAGATAGCTTTTTTAGCTCATTCTTTTCATTTTAGTCTAGACTTCTGATCAATTGAAGCATTTAATGTAATATTTTTGAGAAAAACACATGCTTTGTAAGGTTTTAGTCATTTATTTCATCATAAATATTCTTATTATTTATTGTTACATTTCTCTTTCTACCTCAACTTTTTATTAATATTTATTTGGTCATCATCAATAAACCTTGGCCATTCATGAAAGTGTGGACATGTGTCTATGCATAAAATACATGCATAAACCCCCTACAACCAGTGGGAATGAGCTCTATGTTATATAGAGGACACGTATAATGCTACTAATGTTTGGGGGTTCTAGGAGAAACCAGGACTTAAAAAAAAAGATAAAAGAAAGATAGGAATGTAAATTGTATAGGAGTAATGAACGACTTTATAATTGGATTTAAGGACAATGCTATGAGATGGAATCCATATCTGACATTACTTAAAGTGTTCCAAGAATCAAAGATGAAACAGGTACTAAAAGAAAACATACTATTTCTCTGAAAAAATGGCAAGCAATAAAGTGGCTCCTAATGACATATTGTTTTACTCACAGGTCAGTGTATCACTTAATACCAGAGAAACTTCTTATTGCAGTAGAATTAAATGAGTGAGTGAGCGAGTAGTAAGTAAGTAACACAGCAACTACACAATGTACAGACAGTGAAAGGTTTTTGGATAATTCAGCACCAAGTAGGATGTCTTGATCAGACCCCTACCCTCAAGGCTCAGGGTTCTAGGTAGAAAATGAGTCAGAAAGATTGTAAGATCCAGAGGCGATGGATAACCTCAAAGAAAGAACATCTTCCAAACACAACAAGACTGGTCCACATGCAAACTCACAGGAACTGGGATAGTACTCACAAGATCTGTACAAGTTTAAACTAGACAAAATTCCAATGGAGAGAAAAGAAAGTGGACATGAATTTCTATCCCTAACCAATGAAGTGATAGGCAATTTATAGCTGCTGGGAAAGAAAAAAACAGTTTTCTCTAATGTGGTATTCCCTGGGTAAGTCAAACAGGCAGGTATGGCAGGCCTCATGCTAAGTCTAGGTGCCCAACACAAAACAGATTCCATTGGTTTTGCTACTGTTGTTGGTTTCATTTGGTTTGGTTTCTCTCTTTTCCTTTATTTATTTATTTATTTATTTATTTGTTTGTTTGTTTGTTTGTTTGTTTGTTTGGCTTGGTTGTGTGTGTGTGTGTGTGTGTGTGTGTGTGTGTGTGTGTGTGTTGCTTTCTTAATTTGCAGGTCTGAGATTATTTATTTCTCATATTTTCTTGGGTGTGTTTAAGCTCCTCATGTTTACGTTTTCCAATTACCACCTTCTGTATGGCTGGACTGGCAGATAGACACTGCTTAGATTTGGTTTCATCACGGAATGTCTTCTTTTCCCACAGCTTTCGAAATTTAAAGTTTTGCTAGGTATAGTTGTCTGGGTTGGCATCTGTAGTCTCTTGGGGTGTCTGTAGAATATGTTTCCAGGCCTTTCTGGCTTTTAGACTCTCCACTGAGAAGTCAGATGTAAGTCTAATATCTGTACCTTTATATGTTACTTGCTCTATTCTCTTGTGTCTTTTAATATTCTTTCTTTGTTCTGTATGTTTAGTGTTTTGATTACAATGTCATACAGGTACTTTCTTTTCTGGTCCAGTAAGTTTGCTGTCCTGTATGATTCTTTATCTTGATAGGCTTCTCCTTCTTTGGGTCAGAAATTTTTTCTTCTATGATTTTGTTGAAAATAGTTTCTGTACCTTTGAGCAAGTTATTTTCTCCTTCTATTCCTAATATTCTTAGATTTGGCCTTTTCATAATATTTTCTTAATGTTTTGTGCCAGAGATATTTCAGATTTGACATTGACTTTGACTAGGTACCCATTTCTTTTATTGTGTCTTCAGTGTCTGAGACTCTCCCATCTACTGTACTCTGTTGGTGTTCCTGTTTGAGTTCCTAAATTTTTCATTTCCATGTTTCCCTCCTCTTTGAGTTTTCTGCATTGATTTTATTTCCATTTTCTTGTTTTAAACTTTTATTCATTTCCTTCAACTGTTTGTTTATCCATTTAGTTTTTAAGGACTTCTATCATATTCACAAAAGCTATCATAGGGAATTTACCTTGTGCTTCAGCTATGTTGCACTTTTAAAGGCCTACGTAGGTAGAGTTGCTGGACTTTCATGGATGCACATTGTCCTGATTATTATTGACTGACTGTTTTTTCACCCTGATACCTAGATATCTGGGTTTTGGATTCCTTTTATTCTAAGTATTGATATCTATTCTCCTATTTGTTGGATGGGTGTTTTGTTCCTTGGTTTCTGTTGAATTCTCTTGTTCCTATGAGGGTGTTGTGGCTGTATGATTCCTGTAAGTTGAATTGAAATTTATTATTTATATCTATTGCATTTTTATAATTCATTCATCAGTTGGTGGATGTTTAAGCTTGTTTTACTCTCTAGCATTTGCAAATAGAGCAACTATAAGCATATATATGAATGTATATATTTAGTACAATATAGATGTTCAGAAGTGATATAGTTAAGTTATAAGGAAGATTTATTTCAATATTTTTGAGAATTATTCAGCTTGTTTCCTAAAATTACTACAATGATTTACTCCCCCATCAGCACTGTAAAGGAACACATTTTTCTTCTCTACCCTGCCGGAATTTATCAACATATGAATTTATTATCAGACCATTCTCAAGGTGTGAGATGTGCTAAGGCAATTGTATATTTGTATATATGTATGCATGCATGTATGTATGAGTGTATTTATGCATTTTTAAGACAGTGTTTCTCTGTGTAGCCCTAAATGTCTTAGAACTTGCTCTGTAGGCCATGCTGGATGCTGGCCTGGAACTCAGAGATCTGCTTATCTATACCTCTGGAGTGCTGAGAATCAAGGCTTGAGGCACCATGCCCAATAATTCTGAATTTCTCTGATGACTAAGAATGTTAAACACATTTTTGAGTGTTCCTTAGTCATTTATAACTTTCCTTTTGAAAATTCTATTTTTTTATTATAATCACACTTTTGGTTTAAGATTCAGTTTTATTTTATAATTACATGTGCCAGATACACAATTGACAAGATTTTCTCCCACTCTGAGCTGTCGCTTCACTAGGTTTCTTTTACTGTAGAGAAGTTTTTTAGTTTCATGAGATACTATTTATCAATTGTATCTCTTATATCCTGCTCTACAAGTATTCTATTCAAAATATCCACACCTGTTCCTAAATGGTGGAACGTTCTCTCTATTTTTTTACTGTTAACAGTTTAAGAATAGTAGGTATTCTGTTGAAGTTCTTGATCCCTTTGAAGTTGGTTTCTATAAATTGTGAAAGATAACAGCTCAATTTTGTTATTTGTTTTCTTTAAATTTCTTTGACTTTCTTTGGTGTTTGGTGAATTTTAAAGTTCTTTTTTGTATGTCAGCACATAATAGATTCATAATTTCTATTGGGATTCCATTGAATCTATAGATTGTTTTTGGTAGAATACCCCAAACAAATCATACATTTGAATACTTGGCTCCTAGTTCAGCATCCTGTTTATAAAGGTTTATGAGGTTTGACATTGTTAGAGCTAGTATGTTTCTCGAGATGGGTTTTGAGAGAGAAGAGACTCATGTTGTTTCTAATTTTTTCTGTGGACTTCATGCTTGAGGTTTTCGATGTGAGCTTTCAGCTTCCTGTTTCTGCTGCCTTGCCTGAGTTTGTGACCCCATCCAAACTCTGTCATCTTTCTGGAACTTCAGGTCAGAAAAAATAATATGTCTTCCTTAGGTTTCCTTTGTTCATGGTATTTTATCACAACAACAGAAAAATATCTAAATAAACCATTAATACCAGGCTCCAACTGACTCCCCTAAACACCCCTTGAAAAGTACATGTAAGGCACCATTCCTCACAAATCTCCCAACTTCACAATTTTTTTTTTCAAATCTAATGCATTCATTGGAAAAGATTGACACTTCTATGAGATGACCACTAAAAACACTCTTCTTATTTCAGGAAAGAGACAATTTCAGAGAAACCCAGATGTGGGGAAAGGAGAGAAATGGCAATTCCAGGTGCCCTTTGGCCCTTTGCTGCTTAGACCAGTCTGCCCTCTAGGGAGGAGTTGTGTTTATTTTGTGCTTTTGCTTTCTTTGTTAATGAAATGACCCTTGACTACTTGCTTGCTATACCTGTGTCTTGTGGTGAAGTCTTCATTGTGGGATGCACAAGAACAAAGACCTCTGTGGCTGAGATGGAAGGGAATGCCAGAGGTAACCTCTCATCTGCCTTAACACCATCAAGGCATCTATTTATAGACCAAAGAACTAAAAACTCAATCACTTTCCAAACCCTCATCTCTAAACATTTCATTAAGGACCAAGCTATTGATGTATGAATTTTAGTGGTATATTTCACTATAAATCTGTAACAGTTACCAAAACAAGTGACTACAGAGCTCACTAAAGTAAGTGGAGAATCCCCACTTTCATCCGTGTACAATGGTATTGGAGGATCCTTTCTCCTCAGGACCCAATCCTTTTTTATTTTCAAGTACATATATAACACAGTTCATTTAACTGTTCCATTCTACATTGACTCTACTGAAGACTGCATGTTCAGGCTATTAAATTCTCTCAAAATTATTTTCCTTTTCCTTCTAAAAAAATAGTTATTTTCATTAAGATATAATAAGCATGCACTTTGCCTAATGACCATTCTGACCTCACTATCAATTCTTCCCACTCTCCAATCTCCACATATCTCCCCCTCATTCAGATTGACTTTGGTTGTTTGTTTGTTTTGTGGTCAACAATATTACCCACGGTATGGTTGGGTGGTTATCATGTGAATCCAGTGCAGGTAAATGATTACAATGATTGTATGGAGCATAGAGGATAGAATTTTCAGCCTTTCACCATTTCTTTCAGTTTCTTACATATTTTTCACCCCTCTTTCACAATCTTCCATGAGACACATACCCTATACCACAAGGGTTGTTATTAGTAACTTGTCTAGTTTTGAGCCTACATTCATTGACATTTTATGCATCATGGGCAGCTATGGGTCTCTGCATTCATGCTCTTCATTTTATGGAGGGGCTTATCCATTTAAGACTGGGAGCCAGTTTTTGATATATATATGTGCATAAGTATTTAGAAAGCAATCCGTTGCTGTCAGTTGTGATGGTTAATCTTGATGATCAAATTGATAAACCAAGGAAGAAGAAACCAGAGCTGACAAGTTGAATAAATGTTTTTATATTCTTCGATGAGGGGAGTAATGACAGACACACCCAAGCTTTTCTAATACATGGCTTGGACATAGCCCAGATAATTCTATCTAACTAGTTCTAGGCCTAGGTCTGGAAGCTTCTTGCCTCAGTACAATCTAATCTTCTACTATGTTTCAGTACAGTACTTTCTTCTTTATGCTTTCTGTGCTGCTGTTCATGGGAGAGTTGGATGTATCCTATCTCTGACTCATTCTGTCAAATCAATCTGTGATTTATCACTTCATCTGTCCCGCAATTAGATAACATTGCTTAGGATTAAAGGCTTGTCTGTATTCCAATCAGAGGGACTAAAGGAGTATACTAAGGGCATGTCTATATTCCAGATAGAACACACAGACCTAGGTGTTTGGATATGACTCCTTGCCAGAGTAGCCATATTGCTGCATAAAAATTCCTCTTAAAAATTATCTACATCCGCCGGGCGGTGGTGGCGCACGCCTTTAATCCCAGCACTTGGGAGGCAGAGGCAGGCGGATCTTTGTAAGTTCGAGGCCAGCCTGGTCTACAAAGCGAGTCCAGGACAGCCAGAGATATTCAGAGAAACCCTGTCTCGAAAAACCAAAAAAAAAAAAAAAAAAAAATATCTACATCATCTGGGCCTGTGGGCATGTTGGGGAGCACATTTTTCTGATTGCTGAGAGAAGTGGGAGAGCCCAGTCAACAGTGGATGGCGTCATCCCTAGGCAGGTAATTCTGAGTTGTATAAGAAATCTGGTTGCCCATGAGGCAGAAGAAACCAGCCAATAACCAGGATTCTGATGTGGTTTCTGCTTCATGTTCCTACCTTGAGTTCCTTCCTTTGCTTTCCTCAATACTTTTCTTTAACCTGTAAAGTGAAATAAACCCTTTACTACCAAAGTTGCTTTGGGGACCCAGGAAATGGAGGCTTATGAAAAATGCCTCATTGCTTGGAAAGTGAAAGTAACTTGGGAGAGATATCTAAGATGGTGCCGGCCAGCCAGAACATGCTGGGGCAGAATTGAAGCCCAATTGATGATGAGTATAGCTGATTGGGTGAGCAAGACTTCTGCACTTTTGATTAGAGCATGATTACCATGTTACGAGGCCTATGCTATGTGGTGTGATAGGATGACCTTTAATGTGATTGACCCATATAGCCCCATGTGGAAATTCCCCATTTGGTTGTGTATATAAACCAGAGAATGAAATATTAAAAAATGGAAATTCTTAGATATCACTAGCGTAGCATCTGTTTGTCTTCAGAGTGAAGGCTGGAGGTTTAGGTGGGCAGCACACTCACCTTTCCATGAAAACCCCCTTGTGTGGTGACCACTGTGTTGGATGGGGCTCACCACATAATTGGCTCCCAAACATGGAGCACGAAGAGAGACCCTCTTCTACATAAGAGACAGGAGGGAAAGTTTAGGGCTAAGCAGACAGCAGGGTGAGTGATCCCCGAAAAGATGGGGCATGCTTAAGAACAGGGGTTTTGAACTGCCTAAGACCCAAGCCACTAAGGTCTGGGAGGTGGTTCTACAAACCACACCATGGGTAAATTCTTCAAACTTGTTTTGCTGGGATACATGGGATCGCATTTCAAGAGATCACACAGGGCAAGGATTTCCGCCTAGGGTTTTTCCCCAATACTGTTGGCCCTTAAGGCCTGTTCTCAACAACAAAAGTATGGGAGAGACTCCTCCTTAACTTCTGAATCGGCTTTAGAGCCAGACTGGGACCAATTTGCTACGAAGAGATCCAAAGCTGTTAAACTAAAACCAAAAGGGAATCTAACAAAGTCCTCCTAACAGACAGAACCTTCATCTGAAGGCCATCAGATGGGAAGGGATGAGGCCCACTCAGGTGGTCAGGGAACCAATAGCCAGGAGAAGTGGAGGGGGGAGGGGAAGAGACTGTACCCAGCTCTGCCTGTTACTCCTCCCCCTCCTCCATTTGAGGAAGTAGTTCAACTGCCAGAAGGGCCGAGTCCCTCCCCTGGAGCATGGAGGAGGGGTACTGAGGGTGATGCTCACCCCCCCTCACCTTGTATCATAAAGAGTTACAACAAGCTGAGGCACAAGTGTTTCCAGTTAATGTCAACCCGGGAAGAAATAGGGTGGCCATCTGGTACCCTTGGAAAGTGAATGATCTAAAGGAACTTAAGAAAGCAATAGCAGAGGATGGGCCTAATTCTCCTTGGGTCGAAACCATCCTGCAGGGGTTGGCTCATCAGCCATGCACCCCACAAGATTGGAAGGAGCTATGCTGAGCCATGCTCCATAGTAATATGTTCATTAAATAGTGTGCCCTGTATAAGGAGGAATGCCAGGTACAGGCCAATCAGAATGATCAAGCCCAGCCTGAAATATCCATTTCCTTCAGTATATTGTCGGGAACTGCAGACCCTTACAGCATGGGGCTCCATCAGGTAGCCGTTCCTTCTCCTTATACTGATCAGGTCAGGGCTCTAGGACTTAAAGCATGACATAAACTGGAGGAAGGCCCCCTACAGGTTCCCATTTCAGGTATAATGCAAAAGCCAAATGAGGATATCTCCACCTTTATATATAGGGTCACTCAAAACATACAGAGGAAGTTTCCCCCTGGCCCCTTAAGGGAACAATTTATTAAAATTCTGGTATCAGATGGAATGAATGCAGACCATAAGCTACCATGTGCAGGACAGAAAGAATGGTCAATAGAAAAATGGATGATCTGTTCCAAAGATGTAGGGATACAGAGTCATCAGGCACGGTCCCTAACTACTGCCTTGCAGGCACAGACAGATGGCTTAACTGAAGGTGTGACCAAAGCCCTTACAATGGCTACCTCTCCAGGTAGACTATCCCCTGAAATGGGCAGATCTCCAGAACTGAAACAATGTTTTGGGTGTGAACAGTCGACTTCAAGAAAGACTGCCCTAATAAAGAGGGACAAGGGGAGAATGCTGGCCCTTCACTACAGCCTTCAATACATGTCCCTGATGTCACAAGGACTTTCATTGGCAGAAAGAATGTTGATCCCACTATGACACTGAAGGGAAACCCCTTCCACCTTTAAACTAGGGTTGGGGCAACCTCCAGCCCCATTAGCTCAAGGAGGAAAATCAGAAGTCCAAGGGCCAATTAAATTATCTAAAGGGTTCTCTCCTTGCTGCAACTCCACACAGAGGCCCCCTAAGCACACCCGTGAGGCATCCAGGGTGGATAGGATGGTTCCCATTGTCCCAGGTATAAGGCCCAAAATGGACATTACCATTGCATGAAAGAGGTTCCATTGCCTGATAGATACTGGTGCCTACTGGACTGTGTTAAGAAAAGAGGAAGTCCCTCACAGCTGGAAACTTGTCCCTGGGCCCTCAATCTTGGGGGCTCAGGGGACACATGGTTGGAGGAAAGCCTAGACTGGTTTATATGGAAAGATGTGGATGGGTCGATGGGGGAGGGGGGCAAGGTTAGGCCTTTGGTTGCTTCAGGGCTCAATGCAAACCTATTAGATGAGGATATCTTGAGCCAGGCAGCTTCCTACATGACCCCGGATCAAAAGGCCTTTTATGATGACATTTTGGATGAAGAGAAATCACAGCAGCCACTGATTGAGCGACAGGCAATTTGGGAAAGGACCTTCCAATCCTCAAGGTCACTGCTCCTTGGGTACCCCTTATTAAGTGGACTCTAGACACCCAACCTGGGTGGGGCAGTGGCCTCTCTTTAGTTAAGTTAAAGGCATTAAAAGAGCTTGTGGCCAAACAGTTATACCTGGGATATATCCAACTATCCATTAGTCCATGGAATACTCCTATTTTTGTCATTGGGAAGAGATGTGATAAATGGAGAATGTTACAAAATCTTAATGATCAGATATGCAAAGTATGCCACTTCAGGGGCTCCCTTGAATACCTGCCATTCCAAAGGGCCTTATTTACTGGTTATTGATATTAAGGACTGCTTCTTCTCCATTCCCCTACAACCTCAGGATTGTGAAAAATTCACCTTCTCTGTGCCTTCCCTCAGTTTTGGGGGGGCTGATGAGCTGTATGAATGGAGGGTGATTCCTCAGGGCATGGCCAATAGTCCAACCTTTTGGAAAAATTATTGTCAGGCCCTCCTTACATCTGTTTAAGAACTAAAAGATATTACATTGTATGTTTATATGGGTGATATACTCTTTGGTTCCCCCTCCCCAGAAACACTAGGGAGGACATACAAACTTTTACAAAGATGCTTGACTGAGGGAGGCTTACATATTTCCTCTGATAAGGATCAGACTCTCCCCCTTTTCAAATATTGGGGTCACAGCTGTTCCTGGAAGATGTGAGTCCCTTAAAGCCCCAGCTCCATATTTCAGACTCTTATGACTTCACAGATCTCCAATGGGTTTTGGAGGAGATCAATTGGCTCCTAGCCTGGATACCTATGTCCACGGGACAGTTACCTCTCTTTGAGATCCTAAAGGGTAGACGACCCACAGACATTATAACTTTGGGTCCTCCCCAATAGGCTGCCTTTCAAGTTGTTCCAAAGCATCTTGACAAAGTTGAACTAGCTCAGGATAAGCCTCATGAAGACCTTCAGCTATGGAGCCTGTCCAACGTTTTACAAAGGCCTTTGGTTGCTTCAGGGCTCAATGCAAACCTATTCTATCAGGATTGGAAGAGACTTTCCCAAATTGCCTGTCGCTCAATCAGTGGCTGCTGTAATTTCTCTTCATCCAAAATGTCATCATAAAAGGCCTTTTGATCTGGAGTAATACAGGAAGCTGCTTATGTCTGTGGTTGTTCAGAGGGGTCAACTATTACAATGGGATCATGCTGCTTTGGGAGGTATGACCAGCATCTATGTCTCATTGGACCAGGTGGCAGATTTAATAATGAAGACTAGGGACATTATGCTGCACCATTATGGGAACAACCCAGACAAGATTGTAGTTCCTTATCAATTGGCAGACTTTGATTGGGGTCAAAGAAACAATGACAGACTGGCCCTATCTCTTGAAGGATTCCTTGGAAATCTAGATTGCCATTATGGGCCATATAAATGGGTTACTTCCTTTAAAAACTAGGATTGGAGGACCCCTCAGTTACTCGATTTAAGCCAATTATGGGGGCCCTCAGCATGTTTATGGATGGGAGTAGAGAAGGGGCAGCTGTGGTCATATTTTGAGATGGTGACTCAAAGACATATACACACCCCTGTGAGTGCTCAGCTCAGTTTAAAGAACTGTTTGCAGTCATCCTACTTTTGTCCAAGTTCCCCCAACCTGTTCTCTGAGAGCCAATTTGCTTCCTGGACTACCCCAATCCTATATAAAGTTGGATAGCAATCCCATCACCCCTTTAATGATTCAAACATGAACATTGCTGCTCAACAGGGTAAATGTTATATATGTACATCATCTCAGAGGCCATCAAGGGCTACCTGGGCTGATGTCCTTAAGAAACTGCTTTGCTAATAAGGAAGTTTCATCAAGGTTCTAGGCCGCTACTCTACAGGAGGCCACATAGTGTTCATGGTCTAAATCACTTTAATTGGAAAGCGTTTCACAAAAGGTTTCCCAGATCCTGATTGGAGATTTACAAAAGATTGTTCCTGCATGTAAGCCCTGCCTACCTTTTTTTTACAAGTCCCTCCTTTACAACTGATGGGAATAAATTCCCGCATCTTAAAACCTAATATACTATGGCAAACTGATGTGACACCACTGTGCTCCCTTTGGAAAGCTTAAATACATATTTGTCTCTATTGATACTTTGTTTCATGTCTGTTGGTCCACTGCCCATATGGATGAAAAGGCTATACATGCACAAAGCTATTTTTTACAATGTTTTTCCACATATGGTCTACCTCATCAGGTAAAAGCAATAATGGACCATGCTTTTTTAACAGGGCCATTCAAGATTCCTTTCACCAATGGCAGATTAAACATACTACAGGAATTCCTCATAATCCTAGGGTCCAAGCAATCACTGAGAGACATCACGAAAACCTAAAAACCCAACTACAAAAATAAAAAGGGGTAATGAGCCCTCATCAACAGCTTGGGTTGACATTGTTTACTTTAAATATTTTAAATTTTTTCATGGCGGGCCAAGATGGCGGCGACCTACACTGACGCATTTTGAACGCGGGGAAAAAAGAGCCATAAAAAACACAGAGTTATTGGGCACTGTGCAAAAACCGGAGGGGCTAGACCCCCCCTCCAGGGAACGCTCACAGCTCCCAAGGGACTGTTAAAAGTCCCAGGGCAAGGGTCTCCCCATCTCTCACAGACATGGAGGCCACTAAACCCGGGATTCGGGAACTCCCATTTGGAGAGGCGCGTGGTAAGATCAATCCCAACTTACAGCAGGCAGAATCAGGGTCCACTTGGCCATAGATCGCTGGTCTATTGGGCTCCCCACACATCAGGTTGAACTTATACCCACTTAAAAAACTTTGCGAGATAGTGGAAGGCTTAGCAAGGAACAAACAGGGGGCTCAGCCGGTGGTCCGCAGCCGCTCGTGAAGCGGAAGGCAGGAGGTTCCAAGAGAGCACGGGAAGCTGGGAACACAAAGGTGGGGGGGAGGGGCTGAATCCCGCACACTCAGAGTAGCGCAGCTGGCTCACAGTAGCGCAGCTGGAGAGGGAGCATGGCTGGCAGGGCCAAACCCCTGAGAGTCCATGGCAGGTCATCTGGGGAGAGAGACAGGCGTGGGCGGGGCCAGGGATCCCTGCACCCACAGCTGAGAGCTGGGACGAGAGGTCCACTCAGGCAGCCGGAGGATCCGGGGCTTGGGGTACCCACGGGACCCATGGAAGAACAGACAGGAAGGGAATCAGGCACAGAGTCCAGCCCTGTGGCGAGAAGCCTAGAGAGAAACCAGAAATTGGGATCATAGCTGTATCCTGGAAAATCCAGACATATTAGTTGTGGAGCCAGACCCTGTCAGTCTCCGGGACGACAAACAAAGCCCACAGAAACTGTGCCTGGGCAAACAGGCCCATACCATCAGAATCATTACAGGCTGATAACTCAGAGTGCAACATAGGGAAGTCTGAATTGGGAGCAGTGAAACAATCCTGGTCCATTACTCACAACCTGGGAATAGGCTGCACCAACTCACAGTGCCTCTGGCGATTAAAAACACAGTTACCTTGAAATCCCCCTGTAAGCAACGACAGATAGCCAAGTAACTCGTCCCCTGCACCAAATCATCCACTGTGGTTCCAAGCACAGAAAACTGACAGCTAAATGCATCCAATGGCGAAAGTTCAAAAAAAAAATAGAAATCAAGGAATTATGACTCCAACAAAGCAGAACCATCCTAGCTCATCCAATTCGGATGACCACACACCAACAGAAACACAAGAAAACATTGACAATTCTGCATTATGGAAAGTGATAGAGTCCCTGCAAGAAGAACTTAAATCTATGAAAGAATTCAAAGAAGCCACAATTCTACAAATCAAAACAAGGAACAACACCATTAAAGAGCTCCAAGCCAAGGTGACAGAGCTTGAACAGGAAAAGGAAAAAGCCATGAAAGATTTTCATACAAAAACAAGCAAGCTGGAGAAGGAAATCTACAAAACAAACAAAACCATTCAAGACATGAAAATAGAAATAGAAACAATAAAGAAAACACAGTCAGAGTTAAAAGAGGAAGTGGAGAACCAAGGGAAGAGAACAGGAACTACGGATGTGAGTATCAACAATAGGATGCAAGAGATGGAAGACAGGATCTCAGGCATGGAAGTTTCAGTGGAAGAAATCAGTATAACATCCAAAGAAAATGAGAAGGCTAAAAAATCTCTCAACCACAACATCCAAGAAATCAAGGACTCAATGAAAAGACGGAACCTAAGAATTATAGGCATAGAGGAAAGAGAAGACTCCTGACTCCAAGGTCCAGGAAATATCTTCAACAAAATCATAGAGGAAAACTTCCCAAACCTGAAAAAAGAGATGCCAATAAAAATCCAAGAGGCTTACAGAACACCAAACAGATTAGACCAGAAAAGAAACTCCTCTCGCCACATAATAATTGAAACCCCAAATGTACAGAACAAAGAAAGAATATTAAAAGCGGTAAGAGAAAAAGGTCAAGTCACATACAATGGCAGACCCATCAGAATTACACCTGACTTCTCCCCAGAAACGTTAAAAGCTTGAAGGGCCTGGTCAGATATACTACAAGTCCTAAGAGATCATAGATGCCCAGCCAGACTACTTTACCCAGCAAAACTCTCTATCAACATAGATGGAGAAAACAAGATATTCCATGACAAAATCAAATTTAAACAATATCTACCCACAAACCCAGCCCTACAGAAAATCCTAGAAGGAAAATCTCAACCCAGAGAAGAAAACTCCACCCAAGAAAACAAAGGGAATAGAAAACCCATCAGCAACTAAACCAAAAGAGGCACAGGACCACCGCCTATACCAAACTAATGGGAAATAACAACCCCAGGTCACTAATATCCATCAACATCAATGGACTCAACTCCCCAATAAAAAGACATAGGTTTACAGAGTGGATCCGGAAGCAAGACCCTTCCTTATGCTGTATACAAGAGACACATCTAACTACGAAAGATAGGCACTGCCTCAGAGTAAAGGGCTGGGAAAAGGTTTTCCAAGCAAATGGACCCAGGAAGCAAGCTGGAGTAGCCATCCTAATATCAAACAAAACAGACTTCCAACTGAAGTTAATGAAGAAAGACAAAGAAGGGCACTATATACTCATTAAAGGGAATATTCATCAAGAGGAAATTTCAATACTGAACATCTATGCCCCAAATACAAAGGCACCTACTTTCGTAAAAGAAACACTTCTAAAACTTAAAGCGCACGTCGATCACAACACATTAGTAGTGGGAGACTTCAACACCCCACTCACAACAAAGGACAAATCATCAAGACAGAAGACAAACAGAGAAATATTGAGTCTAACAGAGATCATGAAACTAATGGACCTAACAGATATCTACAGAACATTTCACCCAAACACAAAGGAATACACCTTTTTCTCAGCACCCCACGGAACCTTCTCCAAAATCGACTACATAATTGGTCACAAAGATAGTCTCAATAGATACAAGAAAATTGAAATAACACCTTGTATCTTATCAGACCACCACGGAATAAATCTGGTCTTCAACAGTAAAAGAATCAACAGAAAGCCTACACACACATGGAAATTGAACAGCTCCTTACTGGATGACCACTGGGTCAGGGAAGAAATAAGGAAGGAAATCAAAGACTTCTTAAAATCCAACAACAATGAAGACACAACATACCCAAACCTATGGGATACATTGAAAGCTGTGCTACGAGGAAAGTTCATAGCACTAAGTGCTTTCAAACAGAAAATTGTGACAGCTCATATTAGTGAACTAACAGCTAAGCTGGGTGAATTGGAAAAAAAAGAAACAAACACTCCCAGGAAGAGCAGAAGACAGGAAATCATCAAGCTTAGAGCTGAAATCAACAACTTAGAATCAAAAAGAACTATACAAAGAATCAATGAAACCAAGAGTTGGTTCTTTGAGAAAATCAACAAAATAGACAGACCCCTAGCCAAATTAACTAAAAGGCAAAGGGAAAGAACCCAAATCAATAAAATCAGAAATGAAAAGGGAGAAATAACAACAGACATTGAGGAGATCCAGAAAATATTCGGGCATTACTTTAAAAATCTATATTCCACTAAATTTGAAAACCTAAGCGAAATGGACAATTTCCTCGATAAATTCCACCTACCAAAACTAAATCAAAATCAGATTAACAGCTTAAATAGCCCAATAACACCTAAGGAAATAGAAACAGTCATTAATAATCTCCCAACCAAAAAAAGCCCAGGGCCAGATGGCTTTAGCATGGAATTCTACCGGAATTTCAAAGAGGAACTAACACCATTACTTTTCAAACTCTTCCACCACATAGAAACAGAAAGATCACTGCCAAACTCATTCTATGAGGCCACTGTCATTCTGATTCCTAAACCACACAAAGACCCAACAAAGAAAGAGAACTTCAGACCAATCTCCCTCATGAACATAGATGCAAAAATACTTAAAAAAATACTAGCAAACCGAATTCAAGAACACATCAAAAGTATCATACACCATGATCAAGTAGGCTTCATCCCTGGAATGCAGGAATTGTTCAATATACGAAAGTCTATCAATGTAATTCACCACATAAACAAGATGAAAGAAAAAAACCACATGATAATCTCGCTAGATGCAGAAAAAGCATTTGACAAAATCCAACACACCTTCATGCTAAAAGTTCTGGAGAGAACGGGCATACAAGTACCATACCTAGAAATAATAAAGGCAATATACAGCAAGCCAGTAGCCAACATCAAATTAAATGGAGAGAAGCTTGAAGCATTTCCTCTAAACTCAGGGACAAGACAAGGATGTCCACTTTCACCATATCTCTTCAATATAGTACTTGAAGTCCTTGATAGAGCAATAAGACAACTAAAGGAGATCAAAGGGAAAAAATTGGAAATGAAGAAGTCAAATTATCCCTATTCTCAGATGATATGTTAGTATACATAAGCGGCCCCAAAAACTCCACCAAAGAACTCTTACAGCTGATAAACAACTTCAGCAAGGTGGCTGGATACAAAATTAACTCAAAAAAATCAGAAGCCCTTCTTTATACAACAAACAAATATACCGAGAAAGAAATAAGGGAAACAACCCCCTTCAAAATAGCAACAAACAACATAAAATACCTGGGGGTAACTCTAACCAAGTATGTAAAGGACCTATACAACAAGAACTTCAAGCCCCTGAAGAAAGAAATGGAAGAGGCCTTTAGAAGATGGAAAGATCTCCCATGCTCATGGATAGGTAAGATCAACATAATAAAAATGGCTATCCTACCAAAAGCAATATATAGATTTAATGCAATTCCAATCAAAATACCAACACAATTCTTTATAGACCTGGAAAAAGCTATTCTCAACTTCATATGGAACAACAAAAAGCCCAGAATACCTAAATCAATCCTGTCCAATGAAAAAACATCTGGAGGTATCACCATACCAGATTTCAAGCTGTACTACAGAGCAACAGTAATAAAAACAGCATGGTACTGGTATAGAAACAGACCAGTGGATCAATGGAATCGAATTGAAGACCCAAACATGGATCCACACACCTATGGCCAACTAATCTTTGACAAAGAAGCCAAAAACTCACAATGGAAGAAGGACAGCATCTTCAACAAATGGTGCTGGTCCAACTGGATGACCACTTGCAAAAGAATGAAATTAGACCCATACCTATCACCTTGTACAAAACTTAATTCCAAGTGGATCAAAGACTTTAACATAAGGCCAGCCACACTAAAGATACTAGAACAAAAAGTAGGAGAAACCCTCGAACTCATTGGCACAGGTGACAACTTCCTGAACAGAACACCAACAGCTCAGGACCTGAGATCAACAATCAATAAATGGGACCTCATGAAACTGAAAAACTTCTGTAAAGCAAAGGACACTGTCATTCGAACAAAACGGCAACCAACAGACTGGGAGAAAATCTTCACCAACCCCACATCTGATAGAGGGCTACTATCTAAAATCTACAAAGAACTCAAGAAACTAAATGCCAAGAAACCAAATAATCCAATCAAAAAATGGGAGATGGAGCTAAATAGAGAATTCACAAAGGAGGAATCCCTAAGGGCTGAGAGACACCTGAAGAAATGTTCAACATCCTTAATCATCAGAGAAATGCAACTCAAGACGACCCTGAGATTCCACCTAACACCTGTTAGAATGGCTAAAATAAAGAGCTCAAATGATAGCGCATGCTGGCGAGGGTGTGGGAAAGGGGTACCCTACTGCATTGCTGGTGGGAGTGCAGGCTTGTGCAACCACTATGGAGGTCTGTCTGGCGATATCTTAGAAATCTAGGAATAACCTTGCCTCAGGATCCAGCCATACCACTTCTGGGTATACACCCAAAGGACCTCTCACTGAGACATAGGGAAGTCTCCTCATCTATGTTCATAGCAGCCTTATTTGTAATAGCTAGAAATTGGAAACAACCCAGATGTCCCTCAACTGAAGAATGGATTAAAAAACTGTGGTACATCTATACAATGGAATATTACTCAGCTATCAGAAACAATGAAATCATGCTATTTGCAACCAAATAGATGGATCTAGAGGAGCTCATCCTGAGTGAGCTAACCCAGTCTCAGAAGTATGCACATGGCATCTATTCACTTATAGTAGGATTTTAGCTATATCGTACAGGATATCTGTACTACAACCAACACATAAAAAGGAACAAGGACATAATTTTTTTTTATCTTTTTCTTTTCCTTCTTTTTTTCTTTTTTCTTTTTCCTTTTCCCTTCTCTTTTTCCTCTCTTTTTTTGTTGATATTCTTTGTTTTTGTGGGTTTGTGTGTTTGTTGGTCTTTTTTTTAGTATTCCCTCAGTAGCAATGAGACACCATTCACTGGCAGTACTGCCTCGTAGGCCCCCGGTGAATGAAGAGGCTCTTGGCCCTCATATGACTCCTGATCTGTGGTGAGAGAATGTTAGGCAGGGACACTCCACCCCAGAGGAACAAGACAGAAGGGTCAGGGGGTAGAGCATGGGAGGGTGGGGCTGGGAAGCGGGAAAAGAGGACAATATGATAAGGATGTAACCTGAAGCAACAAATAAATTTATTAACAACAACAAAAAAAAAAAAAAACGGCAGGGGGCAGGGCTGAAACACTGTGAATGGAACAGAGGATACAGCCATTCGACCTGGTTTTGCAGACCTCCAGGTGTAGAGAAGACGTGGAGCTAAGGTAAAATACAATAGAATTGTGGTATTGGCCCATGCCTTTGACTTCAGCGGAGACGGGGCGGGGGGCACCGTAGATTTGGTGGTCTTATGTATTCTGGAGTCATACGGAGCGGGGTGGTGAGGGTGCATACTCTTGGTCCCACCATTCAAGAAGAGTACACCCTTGGTCCCAGCTCCCAGCATACTGGAGACAGAAACGGGCAGATCCCGGAGCTCAGGGTCAGCCTGATGCAGGGCAAACTCTAAATAGAGAAAGACTTCGATCCAGGAGTGGTGGAACACGTCTTTGATCCCTTCAGATGGGAAACACAGGTCCCTGATCCCAATAATTAGAGTTCAGAGACACACACATGAGATTTGGAGGGACCTAGGTTTGGAGGCTACTTACAAAAGGCCTTCTCCATGCAGGCAGATTGTCCTTTGGGATCTCAAAATATATACACTAGAGCTGGTTTAGCTCCAAAGTGACAGAATGATTTCTTCTTTAACCCGGATTGAAAGATAACGCATTGTATGTTGTCAGAAGGCCAAATTTGCTTCAGGAGAAGTACTACCTATTCCCCCCCACGCCCCCCCCAAAAAAATAGGACAATTGTCCTAGGGTTGGGATTGGGGCAGGGCTCTGTTCTTATCGTTCCAGGAGAATCGAAGCGTCCATTAGGGGAGGCCGGGGACGGCTGGACAGCGGAATCCTCAGCAGAGAGCAGAATCAGGCACCAAGGAGGACGAGTGACCCAGTTGATTCTGCCTGGCATACTTCCTCAATAGCTGTCTCCATTGGGGGCCTGCAACCACCACAGCAATCCAATGTCACTGGGACCGCTCAGCTCTACACAATGCCCCAACAGGAACCTCAGTGAAACCTGCAAGATCAGCTTCTGCCTACAAACCCCTTAGGTTATCTAAACAGCTGAGAACAGAAGGACTGAACATAAAAGGAGTGTACTAACATTTTTAATCATTTTTCCCATTTGGGTTCGGGCCCCAAACAGGTCTACTACGACCCAAATCAGCAGGAAGTCACTTTAAGAGAGCGATGTCCCATGCCCAGAGGGTGGGGAGGGTGTTTCTCCGCCCTTCTTTTTGGTTATTTGAAGGATAACTGAAAACTCTGTTATGTAGGGGAAGAGACTACAAGCTGATAAATGGTCCTGTCTTAATGGGTTTTGGAGGTTAGCCCCAGGGAATTCCTACTTTTCCTTTTCACTATCCTTCTTCCTCACCTATGTAGGAGTGCATGGGCTTGAGAAAAATGAGATATAGACATAGCACAGGAAGGTCCAAGAAGAAGGGGCAGATTATTGAATATGCCCTTATACCTTTGTATATTGATACAAAATTAGTAGTTTATTTGGCTAAAGTGGTATTGACCATTGTTTATTGTGCAAAAATAAGATTGTATTGGATTACATCAGTATTGATCTTTGTATATTGATACAAAATTAAGATTATAATTGGCCACAATGATATTGACCCTTGCATATGGACATAATATTAAGATTATATTGGGCTACATAGGCATAGATCTTGGTATATTGATACATAATTAAGAGTATATTTAACTACAATCGAATAGATCTTTGTATATTGATACAAATTTAAAGGTAACGCTTCCCAATGGTATCATACCTAGAGATACTTAAAAATAAAATGTGAAGCTCTGACCTCTTGATACCAACCGTCTAAAACGGTCTAGGATAGTTAAAGCAAACTCCTAGTCATGCAAACATGTCACTTTGTTAGCTACTATGACAGTCTATCACAGATATTCTCTAAACTACCCAGTAATCAAGTTGCTAAGAGACAAGCAACATTTGCTTATCTAAATACAAGAGATGGATAGGGCATCTTCAAAAACCCCTAGAGATCTGCAGAATATGGCATTCAAAGATGTTATCTTAAATCAAGATTTTTTTTTGATATCGAGACATATCAGCGCCTGACAGCACCCCCTATTCTACGCCAAGTAGAAGATAAGCATCGAAGAACCTCCACTATAAGATAGTTGAATTAGTGGCAAACCTTTCTCTTGGCATGGAAAAACCCCTTGCACCAATTGCAGACAGACTGCTGTCCAAAATGGACAAAACTTGGTAGCAGGGAAGTCGACAGCCTAACTCTGCCAAGACAGGGTAGGTAAGTCCTTCATAATCCCTGCTCTACAACAAATATCTGTCAGAGAAACAGGACCCAAAGGCTGAAGATTGATGCTGGAATGTATGGAGAGAAAATGGGAACTGTCCAGGCAGTCATTGGTATGTCCTTTCTTAGTTTTGGAAGCTGCAGGCCCTGCACTTCCTATATAAGCAAATATATTTATCCCTCTCAGGTCTCTGAGGTGGTTGAAGAGTAGACAGCTAGAGTCTCATAGTTAAATTTTGAACTGTTTAGGAATCAAGAGGGTGTTATAGATCTAAGAAGATACTCTTAAAAGTGTGTTGCAAGATAATATGAATGTTGAGTCACATATAGACCTTTAAACTCATGGAGTTGTTTAGATAGTAGAATGTTAAAGTCAGGGGCCAAATATGTATAAACTGGACATTGGGAAGGTATACTGGGCCATTTAACTGTCATAAATGTGGCATATTTATATCTATTGTTTTGTATAATACTGTTATAAGAGAAGGAGCCATCTGTTGGACTGAAAGGGGAAGCTTCTGGGGGGAAGAGGGTGGAAGGGTGGGATAGGAAGGGGGAATAGGGAGGGGTTTGTGACTGAGATGTAACTTGAAGAAAAAAAATAAAGTATTTATAAAAAAAATTTTTTTTCAAAAAATGAGACACTTTCACATTTCCAAAAACATTGGTTAATTCAAGATCATAAAATAGACATAAGGGTAAAATGGAAAGATCCTGCCACAGGAATATGGAGAGAACCTCTCCCACTTATAACCACGGGGCAAAGATTCGGGTGTGTGTTCCCAATAGGAGAAACAAGCCCTATATGGATAACGGCGAGGAACCTTAAATTTTTCCCACAGGATGGGAGGTCCCTTCCACCCCATAATGCCACGACATAGGCTGGAACAAATGAATGAGAGAAAGGCTCTCTGGCGACTTCAAAACTGCATGGCCAGATTAGGCCAATGTTCCCACAAGAAGAGAAAAAAAAAGGAAAACAAGAGGGAAAAAGGCCAATAAACACCTAATGCAAAGAGATCCAGGACTAAAAAAGAGCCCCTGAGAGGCTATTTTTCATCTGATCTTCCAGATGGTGTTGTGCTTGGTTTGGCTGTTGATTGGAGGGTTAGAAATTCTACAGGTTAGAATGGGAGGAGGCAGAGGCAGGAGGATCACAAGTTACAGGTAAGCTTGGACTATCTCCATTGGACAGAAGTCCTGACTTTCCTCAGCTGCAAACATATCTTCTGTGACCCTGACATGTACCACCACTAAGGCTCAAACCCTCCAGTCGGTCATCTATGATGTCTCTGGGATAAAACCACAACTTTCCCTAGTCAATCATCTTCATCATCTCTGTAATCCTCAATATAGAGTAAATCCTACTGCTATGACTGCTAATTTGTCTATATATATATATATATATATATATATATATATATATATATATATATGAAGGGACCTTTAAATGATAAGTATTTACAAATGTCAAGATTGCTGCTGAATGATGTTATAAAATTCAATGATACTGGAGTATGGTTATCCCTACTACCACCTTTTTTCAAGATGTCTGGAGTCAATTGATTTCATGGTATTGATTGCCTAACCTGACATTGATGGGGTTGATTCTTGTTTATGCTTTAGTAGTTTTGGGTCTATATTGGTACTGGAAGTACTGCCAATAAAATGTACATCTAAGTTATAAGCTAGTGATGCTTGCTCAGGTGATCAAGGAGGTTCTCCCCAATGGGGTCCCCTACAACACCTGAATTAACATGGCCCTTAATAAGTTCATGTGAGAACTTTGATGGGTAATGAGCACTCATAAGGGATGATGAGCACCAGTCTCTCCATGTTCTCTCAATTCACTGCTGATGAGCAATGGGCAAGAGATTGGTTCCTCTCTGTGGGTCTCTCCACTCTTGGTTTCATTGATTCTTTGTATTGTTATTTCTGTTTCTAAGTTGTTGATTTCAGCCCTAAGTTTGATGATTTCCTGCTTTTGCTCTTCTTGGGAGTATTTGCTTCCTTTTTTTTCCAGTTCTCCCAGTTCAGCTGTCAATTTGCTAATATGAACTGTCATGATTTTCTGTTTGGAGGCACTTAGAGCTATGAACTTTCCTCATAGCAAAGCTTTCATTGTGTCCCATAGGTTTGGGTATGTTGTGCCTTCCTTTTTGTTGGATTTTAAGAAGTATTTAATTTCTTTCTTTATTTCATCCCTGACACAGTAGTCATCCACTAAACAGTTGTTCAGTTTCCATGAATGTGTAGGATTTCTGTTATTTCTGATCAAACCTACAGCCAACATCAAATTAAATAGAGAGAAACTTGAAGCATTTCCTCTAAACTCAGGGATAAGACAAGGATGTACACATTCACCATATCTCTTCAATATTGTACTTGAAGATCTTGCTAGAGTAATAAGACAGCTAAAGGAAATCAAGTGGATACAAATTGGAAACAAACAAGTCAAATTATCCCCATTTGAAGATGATATGATTGTATACATTACATAAGCGACTCCAAAAATTCCACCATAGAACACTTGCAGCTGATAAACACCTTCAGCAAGGTGGCTGGATACAAAATTAATTTTAAAAATGAGAAGCCCTTCCTCATACAAAAAATAAATGGGCTGAGAAAGAAATTAGGGAAACAACACCCTTCACAATAGCCACAAACAAAATAAAATACCTGGAGGTAACTCTAACCAAACAAGTGAAAGATCTGTATGAAAAAAACTTCAAGGCCTTGAAGAAAGAAATTGAATAAGCCATCAGAAGATGGAGAGATCTCCCATGCTCATGGATATGTAGGATCAACATAATAGAAATGGCCATTCTGCCAAAAGCAATATACACATTCAATGCAATTACTGTCAAAATACCACCACAATTCTTTATAGACCTGGAAAAGGCAATTCTCAACTACATATGAAATAACAAACAAACAAACAAACAAACAAAAACAGAATAGTTAAATTAATCCTGTACAATAAAAAAATATCTGGAGGCATCACCATCCCAGATTTCAAGCTGTACTACAAAGTAATAATAATAAAAACAGCATGGTATTTGTATAGAAACAGAGCAGAGGATCAATGGAATAGAATTGAAGACCCAGAAATGAACCCACACACCATGGTCACTTAATTTTTGACAAAGAAGCCAAAACTGTAAAATGGAAAAGGACAGCATCTTCAACAAATGCTGCTGGTCCAACTGGATGTCCACATGTAAAAGAATGAAATTAGACTCATATTTATCACCTTCTACAAAACTTAAGTCCAAGTAGATCAAAGACCTTAGCATAAGGCTGGACACACTAAATCTATTAAAAGAGAAAGTGGGCAAAACCCTCTAACTCATTGGCATAGGTGACAACTTCTTGAACAGAATACCAACAGCTCAGGATATACGACCAAAAATCAATAAATGGGACCTCATGAAACTGAAAAGCTTCTGTAAGGCAAAAGACACTGTCATTCGAACAAAATGGCAACCTACAGATTGGCAAAAAATCTTCACCAACCACACATCTGACAGAGGGCTAATATCCAAAATTTATAAAGAAATCAAGGAATTAAATGAAAAGAAACCAAATAATCCAATCAAAAAAATGGTGAACAGAGATAAACAGAGAATTCACAAAGGAGGAATCCCTAATGGCTGAGAGACACTTGAAGAAATGCTCAGCATCCTTAATCATCAGAGAAATGCAACTCAAGATGATTCTGAGATTCCATCTCACACTTGTCAGAATGGCTAAGATCAAAAGATCAAATGACAGCACATGCTGGCGAGGGTGTGGAGAAAGGGGAACCCTCCTCCATTGCTGGTGGGAATGGAAGCCTGTAAAACCACAATGGAAATAAATCTGGACATACCTTAGAAAACTTGGAATAGATTTACCTGAAGATCCAGCCATACCACTTCTGGGTATACATCCAACTGATTCCTCACCAAATCACAAGGAAGTTTCCTCATCTATGTTCATAGCAGCCTTATTTGTCATAGCTAGAAACTAGAAACAACCCAGATGTCCCTCAACTGAAGAATGGATTAGAAAACTTGAAGTAATAAATAAATATTAAAAAAATATCTACACAATGGAATACTACTCAGCCATCAGAAACAACAAAATCCGGCAATTTGCCGCCAAATGGATGGAATTAAAGAAGCTCATCCTGAGTGAGCTAACCCAGACTCAGAAGGATGCACATGACATCTATTCACTTAAAATCGGATTTTAGCCATTTGGTACAGGGTAATTATACTACAGCCAATGCACCAAAGGGAACAGGAACATAGATTCTGTTACCTGTCAATAAGACACTTTGCCCTAGTGGTGCTGCCTTATCAGCCTCCAGTGTATGAGGAGGCTCTTGGCCCTCATATGACTGCTGAACTGGGGTGGGGGACTGATATGTAGGGACACTCCACTCCAGAGGAGTGGGATAGAAGAGATAGAGGGTAGTGGGTGAGAGGGCAAGAGTAGGAGGGGCAGAAAGAGTACACTGAGATGGAGATGTAACCTGAAGTAATAAATAAATATTAAAAAAAACAGGAAGTCCTTAGACATCACACCTGTCATATTTTTTATTTTTGTTTTTTGTCTTTGTAATGAAGGCAGGAGGTTTGGGCAGGCAGCGCACTCACCTTTCTCTGAGAATCCACTTGTGTGGTGACTGCTGTGTTGGGGTGTCACCACACATTGCTTTGGGTTATTATGTTTACTGGAGCAACAAAAAACAACCCATTATATCAGATTAGTTAATTATCAGAGACATGCTCCCTGTATGAGCCTGTGACTTCCCAAGACCTACGTAGTTAGCTAGGGTTATATCACCAAGAATTAGTTCTCTTGTCTGCCATGGAATGAGTCTTAAATCCATGCAGAGATCAGTTGGTTTCCCACTTTTCTTTCTCCCTGTTCAAATATCAAGCAGTAATTTCATAGAGCGAGATATCTTACTTTATAAATAATTTCTTTGTACTTTTTCCCCATATTAATCTTCCCCCAATGAGCACTCAGCTTCCCAGTGCTTTCTTCTTCCATCTCTTAACCTTCCCATGGGTAGTGAATTGGGAAATCCCCATCCTTTATCCTATGTTCTACTCTCTCCCTCCTGTAAGATAGTCCTCTTCCAATTTTTTGTTAGTTTCTTTGCTGGATTGCCCAGGTACTCCATGTTTATAAACTAATTTACAGCTTCTTTGTCCTTCCCAATCTGGTTTCACAGTGAGGACTATTCTTATTCACTGGATTTCTTCCTTTGGTGTATAGCAGTGTTTCACTGTATTCTACAGCTTGATATGCTCTACTGACATGTGAATTTCCGTCTCCTCTCGAGACAGAGATTAACTCATTTCCATTATTGCATGGGGGTAGAAAGTGGAAGGTAGCTATTTAACATCTAGTTTTGAAATAATTTTACTCTGTCTCTATATTACACTGCTATTCTCCTGTGTTTTATCTTCTAACAAAACTTTTAAATTATGACATCTTATGACAATGTGCTTTGTAAATTTACTATGATATTAATGAGTATTCCATTATAGATTAGAGAATCACTATGACCTGAAAATAGACTGCTGAACCATAATTGTTAGTCTATACAATTTCCAGAGTTCTTTTATATACCTTAGTTAGGGTTGACTGTAAAAGTGTCCCATGGGGGCAATATCATGTTTTTTTTTTCACCTACTAGTGCTATTGGCAAATAATGGGACTGTATGTATTCTAACCTTATAAATACATTATTCCTAATGAACCTGTCCATAGCTCTGTGGACAATTAGGATTTATGGCCTAGTTGGATGAAACAGGGCACAGTGTGTGTGACTTAATGAGGCTATACTTTGAGTTGGACTCATTTACTCACTCTCTTTACTGGCTGGCCCAAAGTAAGCAGCTCTGATTTCACATGCTCTGGCCTCCTTATACTCCTCCCCAGTTCAGGGCCCACAGGAGTAGAGCAAGTCAAGCACACACTGGATATTCTTAAACAGTAATACAAAATAAACTGTCTTTATGTTTAGATAATTATCTTAGATATTTTGTCACAGCTATAAAAGCCTGACAGACGTAGCTCATTTTTTTAAACATTTATTTAATACTTCATTACATCTCCATTGCAACCTCATCCTTCCACCCCCTCCTGGCCCCTCCCTCACACCCACCCTTTATCCCCTCTTCCAACCATCCCATTCCTCTGGTGTGGGGTGTCTCCCTGAATTAGCCCTCTCTCAGTTCGTTAGACACATGATGTCTGAGAGCTTCCTCTTGAACAGGAGTCATACATGGCTGTTCCACTAGGGTGGGTTGTCCTACTGATAGGTAACCAAGTCCCTGTTCCTGCTCTTTTGGGCCTATTGATTGTAGGATGGTTATCCCATACTATAATGGCTAAAATCTAGTTATAAGTGAATATATGTCATGTGTATCTTTCTGAGTCTGAATTAGCTCAACCATGATGAGCTTTTCTAGTTCCATCCATTTGGTTGCAAATTGCATGACTCCCTTGTTTCTGATAGCTGAGTAGTATTCTATTATGTAAATATATCACAGTTGTTTTATCCATTCTTCAGTTGAAGGACATCTGGGTTATTTGCAGTTTCTAGCTATTACAAAGAAAGCTGCTATGAACATAGTTGAGGTGATGTCCTTATGGCTTGGTGAGGAATCATTTGGATGTATGCCTAGGAGTGGTATGGCTGGATCTTGAGGTAGAGCTATTCCATGTTGCCTAATATATTGCCAGGCTGATTTCCATAGTGGTTGCACAAGTTTGCACTCCCACCAGCAATATGGAAGTGTTCCCCTTTCTTCACAACCTCGCCAGCATGTGCTGTCATTTGAGTTTTTGATCCTAGCCATTCTGACAGGAGTGAGATGGAATCTCAGAGTCATCTTGAGTTGCATTTCTCTGATTATTAAGGATGATGAGCATTTCTTCAAGTGTGTCTTGGCCATTTTAGATTCCACTTTTGTGAATTCTCTGTTTAGATCTATTCCCCATTTTTTGATTGGGTTACATGGTTTGCTAGTGTTTAATTTCTTGAGGTTTTTTTTTTTTTTTTTTTTTTTTTTTTTAGAGATTTTGGATATCAGCCCTCTGTCAGATGTGGGGTTGGTGAACATATTTTCCCAATCTGTAGGCTGCCATTTTGTTTTAATGACAGTGTTCTTTGACTTACAGAAGCTTCTCAGTTTCATGAGGTCCCATTTATTGATTGTTGGTCTTAGGACCTGAAATATTGCTGTTCTATTCAGGAAGTTGTCACCTATGCCAACAAGTTCCAGGATTTTCCCCACTTTCTCTTCTGTTAGATTTAGTGTGTCAGGCCTTATGTTAAGGTCTTTGATCCACTTGGACTTAAGTTTTTTGCAAGGTGATAAGTATGGGTCTAATTTCATTCTTTTTTTATGCTTATTTATTACTTCAGGTTACATCTCCATCACAGTAGCCTCTTTCTACCCCTCCCAGTCCCACCATCCCACCCTCTACCCCCTATCCCTTCCATCCCACTCCTCCAGAGTGGAGTGTCCCTACATATCAGTCCCGTGCCTCAGTTCAGCAGTCATATGAGGGCCAAGAACCTCCTCATATACTGGGGACCTACCAGGCAGCACCATTAGGGCAAAGTGTCTCATTGACAGGTAGCAAAGTCTATGTTCCTGTTCCCTTTAGTGCATTGGCTGTAGTATAGTTATCCTGTATTATATGGCTAAAATCTGATTATAATTGAATAGATGCCTTGAACATCCTTCTGAGTCTGTCTTAGCTCACTAAGGATGAGCTCTCTAGTTCCATCCATTTGGCTGCAAATTGCAGGATTTTGTTGTTTCTGAGGGCTGAGTAGTATTCCATTGTGCAAATATAGCACAGTTTCTTAATCCATTCCTCGGTTGAGGGACATCTGGATTGTTTCCAGTTTCTAGCTATTAAAATTAAGGCTGACATGAACATAGATGTAGAAATGTCCTTGTGGTTTGGTGAAGAATCATTTGGATGTATACCCAGAAATGGTATGGCTGGGTCTTGAGGTAGAGCTATTCCAAGGTTTCTAAGATATTACCAGACTGATTTCCATAGTGGTTGTACAAGTTTGCACTCCCACCAACAATGGAGGAGTGCTCCCCTTTCTTCACAACCTCACCAGAATGTGCTGTAATTTGAGTTTTTGATCTTAGCAATTCTGACAGGTATGAAATGGAATCTCAGATTCACCTGAGTTGCATTTCTCTGATGATTAAGAATGCTGAGTATTTCTTCAAGTGTCTCTCAGCCATTAGGGATTCCTCCTTTGTGAATCCTCTGTTTAGCTCTGTTCACCAATTTTTTGATTGGATTATTTGGTTTCTTGGCATTTAATTCCTTGAATTCTTTATAAATTTTGGATGTTAGCCCTCTGTCAGATGTGAGGTTGGTGAAGATCTTCTCCCAATTTGTAGGTTGCCATTTTGTTCAAATGACTATGTCTTTTGTCTTACAGAAGCTTTTCAGTTTCATGAGGTCCCATTTATTGATTGTTGGTCTTATATCCTGAGCTGTTGGTGTCCTTTTCATGAAGTTGTCACCTGTGCCAATGAGTTTGAGCGGTTTCCCACATTCTCTTCTAATAGATTTATTGCGTCAGGCCTTATGTTAAGGTCTTTGATCCACTTGGACTTAAGTTTTGTACAGGGTGATAAGTATGGATCTATTTGCATTTTTCTACATGTTGATATCCAGTTAGACCAGCACCATTTGTTGAAGGTGCTGTCCTTTTTCAATTGTCTATTTTTGGCTTCTTTGTCAAAAATTAAGTGACCATTTGTGGGTGGATTCTCTTTTGGGTCTTCAATTTGATTCCTTTTATTCACTTGTCTGTTTCTATACCAGTACCAAGTTGTTTTTATTACTATTGCTCTGTAGTACAGCTTAAAATCTGGTATGTCATTTTTTAGTTTTGGAAGCTGCAGGCCCTGCACTTCCTATATAATAAGATATATTTATCCCTCTCAGGTCTCTGAGGTGGTTGAAGAATAGATAGCTAGAGTCTCATAGTTAAATTTTGGGTTGTTTAGGAATCAAGAGGGTGTTCTGGATCTAAGAAGATATTTTTAAAATTATGAGGCAAGTTAGTATGAAAGCTGAGTTAGATATAGAACTTTAAACTTATGGAGATGGTTAGATAGTAGAATGTTAAAGTCAGGTGCCAAATACATATGGACTGGACATTGGGAATGTATGCTAAACCATATAACTCTTATAATCGTGGCCTATTTATTTCTGTTGTTTTGTATTGTATTTATAGTTATGAGAAAAAGAACCATTATTTGGACTGAAAGGGAGAGCTGTTGGGGGGAAAAATAAATACCTTAAACTAAAAAAAAAAAAAAAAAAGAAGGGAAGAGGATGGTGGGGCTGAGGGGGAGGAGGGTGGAAGGGTGGGACTGGAGGGGGGAGTAGGGAGGGGATTGTGATTGAGATGTAACTTGAAGAAATAAAAAATAAATTATTAAAAAAAAATCTGGGATGGTTATGCCTCCATATGCTTTTTATGGTAGAAGATTGATTTGGCTATTCTGGGTTTTTTTTGTTGTTATTCTATATAATGTTGAGATTTGCTTTTTCCACATCTATAAAGAATTGTGGTGGTATTTTGATAGGAATTGCATTGAATGTGTATATTGCTTTTGGCAGGATGCCCATTTTTATTATGTTGATCCCACCTATCCATGATGATGGGAGATCTTTCCATCTTTTGATATCATCTTCAATTTCTTTCTTCAAAGACTTGAAGTTCTTGTCATACAGGTCTTTCACTTGCTTGGTTAGAGTTACACCCAGGTATTTTATATGATTTTTGGCTATTGTGATGGGTGTTGTTTCCCTAATTTCTTTCTCATCCCATTTATCTTTTGTGTAAAGAAGGGCTACAGATTTTTTTTTTTGAGTTAATTTTGTATCCAGCCACCTTGCTGAATGAGTCTATCAGGTGTAGGCGTTCTCTGGTGGAAATTTTGGGCTCACTTTCATATACTATCATATTGTCTGTGAATAGGGATAACTTAACTTCTTCCTTTCCAATTTGTATCCCCTTGATTTCCTTTAGTTGTCTTATTGCTCTGGCTAGAATTTCTAGTACTATGTTGAAGACGTATGAGGAGAGTGGGCATCCTTGACTTGTCCCTGATTTTAGGGGAAATGCTTTAACTTTCTCTCAGTTTAATTTGGTGTCAGTTACTGGTTTGCTGTGTATAACATTTATCATTTCTAAGTAAGGTCTTGTATGCCAGTTCTCTCAAAGAATTTTAACATGAAGGGGTGTTGGATTTTGTCAAATGCTTTTTATGTATCTAATGAGATGATCATGTGATTTGTTTCTTTCTGCTCATTTATATGGTGTATTACATTGATGAATTTTCATATGTTGAAGCAGCCCTGCATTCCAGTGATGAAGCCTACTTGATCATGGTGTATGATACTTTTTGTGCTCTTAATATCGGTTTGCAAATATTTTGTAGAGTATTTAAGCACCTATGTTCATGAGGGAAATTGGTCTGAAATTCTCTTTCTTTGTTGACTCTTTGTGTGGTTTAGGTAACAGGGTGGACTCATAGATGAGTTTTGCAGTATTCCTTCTGTTTCTATTGTATGGAGAATTTGAAGAGTATTGGTATTAGCTCTTCTTTGAAGGTCTTGTAGAATTCTATATTGAAACTACCCAGCTATGGCTCTTTTTGTTTGGGAGACTTTTAATGGTTGTGTCTATTTCCTTAGGGATTATAGGACAGTTTAATTTGTTAATATGATCTAGCTTTGGTAGGGGGAATCTTTCAAGAAAGTTGTCCATTTCACTTAGGTTTGCAAATTTTGTGTGGAATACAGGGTTGTGAAGTAAGACCAAAAGATTTTTGGATTTCCTGGATGTCTGTTGTTATTTCTCCCTTTTCCTTTCTGATTTTGTTGATTTGGGTATTTTCCCTCTGAATTTTAATTAGTTTGGCTAAGGGTTTTTCTATTTTGGTGATTGTCTCAAGGAACCAACTCTTGGTTTCATCAATTCTTTGTATTGTTCTTTTTGCTTCTAAGTTGTTGATTTCAATCCTAAGTTTGATGGTTTCCTAGTATCTGCTCCTCTTGGGAGTGTTTCTTTCTTTCTTTTTTTTTTTTAGATCTTCCAGTGCAGCTGTTAAGTAGTTAATATGGGCCATCACAAGTTTCTTTTTTGAAGGCACTTAGTGGTATGAACTTTCCACGTAGGACCGGTTTCATAGTGTCCCATAGGTTTGGGTATGTTGTGCCTTCATTTTCGTTGAGTTTTTGGAAGTCTTTGATTTTCTTCTTTATTTCTTCCCTAACCCAACAGTCATCGAGTAGTGAGTTTTTAAATTTCCCTGAATGTGTAGACATTTTGGTATTTCTGTTGTTGAATTCTAGCTTTAATACATGACAATCCAATAAAATATAAGGGGTTATTTCAATTTTCTTGTATCTGTTGAGACTTGCTTTGTGACTGAGTATTTGCTCAATTTTGGAGAAGGTTCAATGAGGTATATTCTTTTGAATTTAGGTGAAATGTTCTATAGATATCTCGTAGGTCCATTTGATTCATGGCCTCTCTTAGTCTCATTATTTCTCTGTTTGGCTTCTGTCTCAATGACCTGTCCATTGGTGTGAGTGGGGTGTTGAACTCTCCCACTCTTATTGTGTAGGGATCAATGTATGGTTTTAGCTTTAGTAGTGTCTCTTTTACAAATGTAGGTGCCCTTGTGTTTGGGGCATAGATATTCAGTATTGATATGTCAACTTGATGACTTTTTCCTTTGACAAGTATGTAGTGACCTTCCCTATATTTTTTGATTAATTGAGGTTGAAAGTCTATTTTATTGGATATTAGGATGGCTACTCCAGCTTGCTTCCCAGGACCATTTGCTTGGAAAACCTCTTCCCAACTCTTTACTCTGAGGTAAAGTCTATCTTTGTTGGTGAGGTGAGTTTCTTATATGGAGCAAAGTGATGGGTCTTGTTTATGGATCCATTCTGTAAGCCTATGTGTTTTTATTATTGAGTTGAGTCCATTGATGTGGAGGGATATTAATGATCCTAGTTTGTTATTTCCTGATATTTTGATGTAGCTGTTGGTAGTGTTTTGGGTGTTTCTTTTGGCTTAGCTGCAGTAGAGTTATATGTTTCCTGTGTTTTCTTGGCTGTAGTCATCTTCTGTCAGTTGGAACTTGGTGTCAAGGAAGGAGCATTGGCTTGGAGGTCTTATAATCTTGTTGAGCTGTAATTCTGCTCAGGCTGTGTAGTCCTATCTAATAATGTGTAGTCCTATGTAGTCTTGTGTAGTTCTTTGTACTCTTATTTGATCTTATGTATTCTTATGTAGTCCTATGTAGCTCTATGTAGTCCTATGTAGTGCTATGTAGTCCTGAGTGTGAGAGGCTGGGAATGGAGGGAGGCACAGGTCTGGAAGATTGGAGAGACTGCCCCAAGATCAGAGCAGCTTAGAAGGTCCCAGGGCATTGGGCAGGGTGGGGCAGTGTGTTGGGGGAGGGAAGGGGAGATCTACCCTAGGTGCTGGGGTTCAGGGAGATCAAAGGTGGTGCAGGATCCAAAGGATGGAGCTGAATGTTCCTGGGTATTGAGGCCTTGTCACTTCTGAGGGGCAAGTAAGGTAGAGTGCAGATTCAGCTCAGGCAAGCAGGCTCTGTGGCCAAGCTCTGGTGGCACAGGGGATGTGGGGGCATGGAAAGAGAGAAATCATACCTATGTAGTCCTGAGGGTAAAAGTCCAGAAATGTGGGGAGGTATATGACCAGAAGATTTATATGTATATTTTATAATTAAGTATATATGTATATGTATATAAGTATATATGTATACTTAATTGTATATATTATATGTATTTGTCAACTTTTATATATATTTCTATTTCAAATTACAATATGCAAAGCCAAAGCTTTGTGTGGACTATACAAAGAAAATTAAATAAATCTTATTAGTAATATTACTCACAATATATTGGATACAGAAAAGAAATTTACAAACTTATTTTCATCTGAGTGCTTAGCATTACATCAGATTGAGACAGTACATAACAAACCATGCAACCATTTAAAATAGACATATGTTCTATTGTGTTGGACCAAATTTGTCAGGAATATTCAAGGAGGAAATTAATAAAGGCATCTTAGAGTACAAAATGAATAACTAAAATTAGAAGACTGTTGACTATGTTTGCACCCAGATGGTAAGTCACTTGTCAATTTTATACCCCTTGTTTTCAGAGTCCTTATTTATGGCTCACAAAGAAAGCAATTGAACTTAAATCATTAATAATAATCCCTGCTAGACCCCATCTGTTGTCAGTACTTCTTTCAAATTGTAATCACTGATCTAGACTTTCTTTGAAGTTACAATTCTTCCACAATTCTTGCTATGTCTTGGTTTCTTTACTTTATTTTAACATGTTATCAAGATCTTTATCTCTGAACAATAGATATTCACTGTCTTATACAATAGCTAACTTTTCAGAGGTAATTATATATGTGTGGCCTTTTTAAAAAAAATCTCATTCTAAATTTATTTTACATCTTTTTGTTAACTCACACTATTCTATCAGACATTCATTCTCAGACATGTTATATGATTCACCTTTTCTACTTTCTTTATATCAATAGTGTGATTCCTCCTTAGTAAATATGATTTCAATAATCTTGTGTAATACTTTCCTAAGGTGCAACAATATGACCAAACTCAGCATAATCCTGCTTAATCTGATAGTGTATAGCTAGATGTTGCCAAGACAATTGGTTGCTCACCAAAAACTGATGGCAAGGCTCTGTTACTGAAGGAATCAGCTACATACCTTATTGACCATGGCAAAAGTTGAGCTGCAGCCTACCTAGAACCTTCACCCCTACTGATTAGTGTTCACTGTACTGGAAGGTACTGTGCATACTACCAGAGGAGAAAGTAAACACTATCCCAGCTACAAACTCTTTTATCTACAGTGATGACCTCTTGAAAGACACTGGTAAAATAGTAGCACAAAAGTCATGTGTCACTAATTAATTTTAAAAAATCCAGTTTGAATTAAGGGCCACTCCATGTAATGGAATCCATATCCAATACTGACAGGCAAGAACTTGAGACTAGATACGTCATTCACTTGCAGAAAAAACCAAGTATCACTATTCTAATGGCACATAGCAATTGTGACTCCTAATGATATTCTGTTATACTCATGGGTGAGTGTCACACTCTACCTCTATCACAGAAACTTTTTCCTGCAATAAATGGGAGCTAATACAGGGCCTGGAACTTAAAAAACGCACAGTTAATGAGAGACCTTGAATACTCAGTCCTACATAATATGTCTCTATCAAATATCTCTCCCAAAGGCCCAGGAACCAATGGAGAAGAAGAGGCTAAAATATTATAAGAGCCAGAGGGAACAGAAGACACCACAAGGCCTTCTGAGCATATGAGAACTGTTGCACATATGAACTCATGTGAATTATGGTAGCATGAATAAAATCTGCACAAGACTAAGCCACATATGATCCTAGCACTAAGAGGGGAAGTAGACTTAAACCTTCATTCTTTTTTTTTTTAATTTCAGCCTCTATTTCATTGAGATATAATTAACAGACAATATATTATACTTAAGCATTTGGTTTAATTATTTTTTAGTAACAATACATAATTGTGAAATAATTGTCACAAGTAAGATATAAAATTTGTTGTTGTAGTTGTGTTTATATCATTTTATATTTTTTTAATAATTTACTTTTTATTTCTTCGAGTTACATCTCAATCACAATCCCCCCCCTACTCCCCGCTTCAGTCCCACCCTCCTACCCTCTTCCTCCTCAACCCCCCATTCTCTTCCCTGTTTTTTTAAGATTAAGATATATCTTTTCCCCCCAACAGCTCCTCCTTTCAGTCCAACAAATGGCTCTTTCTCTTATAACAATAAATAAATACAAAACAGAAGAAATAATTAGGCTACAATTATGAGAGTGATAGGACTTAACATACATTCCCAGTGTCCAGTCCATATGTATTTGGCACCTGACTTTAACATTCTACTATCTAACCATCTCTATGAGTTTAAAGTTCTATATCTAACTCAGCTTTCATACTAACTTGCATCACAATTTTAAAAAACATCTTCTTAGATCCAGAACACCTCTTGATTCCTAAATAACTCAAAATTTATTTTGAGACTCTAGCTTATGCAATGTGAAGTTTCAGCCTTTTGCTACCAACTGTCATAAACTGTTTAGGATAATTAAGAAATGCAAACTAATAGTCATGCAAGCTTGTCATTTTGTTAGGTACTATGACAATCTATCACAGTTATTTTCTAAGCTAATCAGAAATCAAGTTGCTAAGAGACAAGCAACAGTTGCTTATCTAAATATAAGAGATAGATAGGGAATCTTCAAAAACCTTAAGATATCTGCAGAATGTGGCATTCAAAGATGTTTTCTTAATGTAAGTTTTTTTGATATTGAGACATGTCAGCTCCTGACAGCACCCCCTATTCTACTCCAAGTAGAAGATAAGCATCGAAGAATCTGCAGTGGGAGATGGTTGAATTAGTGGCAAGCCTATCTCTTAGCAAGAAAAACCCCTTGCTTCAAGTGTAGACAGAATGCTGTCCAAAAAGGACAAAACTTGGAAGCAGGTAAGTCGACAGCCTAGCTCTGCCAAGACAGGGTAGGCAAGTCCTTCATAATTCCTGCTCTACAATCAATGTCTGTCAGAGAAACAGGGCCAAATGGCTGAAGATTGATGCTGTAATGTATGGAGAGAAAATGGGAACTGTTCAGGCAGCCACTGGTATGTCATTTCTTAGTTTTGGAAGCTGCGAGCCTTGAACTTCCTATATAATCAGATATATTTTTCCCTCTAAGGTCTCTGAGGTGGTTGAAACCTTCATTCTCAACCCAGAAGTTCTCTCAAGGGATAATCACTTACAAAAAAGAAAAAAAAATTAGTTTTCTCCAATAGAGTTTTAGTGGTTATGCACACTAATGTCAGCTCCAATGCCTAGCAGTAGATGACCAAAATACAACAAACTGGATGATATTTATGGAGAATTTTCTGTCTAATATTGTTTTGTCAGGGCACTACTTAAATGTTACAGATCTTTGAATTAGATATTAAAGTTTCTGATTTTGTTTGTATGGGTTTTTTGTGTCTGTCTCTGTGTACATAAGTTACCCTGTGCTTTTTGTGGGGCTCTATTTTTTCTGTTTATGTGCTTGTTTTGTCCTATTCTGGTTTCTTTGTTTTTATTTATCTTATTTTATTTTAGGTTACTATTTGATTTCTAATGAGAGAAAGAAAGGGCATGGATTTGGGAAGGTTCACAAGAAGAATCCTATTGCCCATGAAAAATCAAAGTATAAACTTTGGGTGAATGAAAAAAAATAAATGAAGTAAAGCCCTAGTATCGATGATAGTGTACTCCTTTTTGGAATTCTTCCCTCACACATGCTGTCTCCTGCCAAAATATCAATTTCACAAGCCTCAGACAGATCTCAACTTATTCACAAAAGCTCCCAGGTTTCACTGTAACCCCTTGAAGACATCTCTGTCCTTAATGACTAGTCTCTCAGCTGTTATCAAAACATCCCCTTACTGTCAATACTTAACCCACCCATCAAGGAGGCTTGCCATTTCCTAAGCCTAGAAGAAGGCAGTCATGCCCCATCAGGTGACCTCAGCTCAGTTACCTATCTCACTGTCCTCTGAACTTACCATGCAACTGTCGATACACCAAGCACAGAGGGGGTAACCAAGATAACTAACTTTGGGGGGATCCAAGATGGGGGCGGCCCGCACTGATGCATTTTGATATTAGGGTAAACAGCCACAAAGCCACAAAGGCTGTGCAAAAAATCTAAGTGACTGGAACCACCTGGGTTTCACCCAGCTACCCAGGGACCATTAAAAGTCCCTGGGCAGGACTCTCCCTCCCACTCTCAGACACGCTCAGAAGCTGCTGAATCCTGGAATCCAGAACCCCCACCAGGAGAGACACCGTGTAAGATCCACTCTAATACCCAGCCGGCAGAATCGGACCTCACACAGGGTTACTCACCAGCCTACTGGACTCCCCCCCCCCAGATCCCACCCAGGCATTCTGGCTGTTTAGTGAAAGGTTTTGGACCCATAGGAGTACCGCACACTCTTAGCAGCATGCAGTGGACACACAGCAGTTGGGTGCGCAGCAGCTGAGGATTCCACAGGGCATCAGCCTAGTAGCCAGTGGTTCCACAGCTGCATTTGAAAAGCCCAGACATATCTGTACTCCCAGAGAGGGGTGCTGGACAGGCACCCCTATTGGATTTACAGTCATTGGGAAAAAAAAATCCTACAGCTCAATTGAGCTGAAGGACACCCTTCTGGTTGCAGGTTACATTTCACTACGATGTATGAAAACTTCGATGACAGTGACCCCATTTGCCAGTATCCAAAGTCAGCTCCATACACACATAGGTGGGGCTATGAGAGTGGCAGAAAAGGCTACAGGGGGTGAAGGCGGATTTACCCACCACAGGGTCCAACCCTGGGCCAACTGTGAGTTCTTTATTATTATTATCAGATTTTTTTGCTAGTACGGGCCCTTCCGGCAGGGAACCAGAACTTAAGTATATACAGTCCACCCACCAGATCAGTGAGGTTTCAACCTGGGAGGCGCTGCTGAGTGACTCACCTTCCGGGGGTGGAGTCAGGCACTCTCAAGACTCCAACAGGCCTTGGGACTGCCAAAGTCCACAGAATTTGTGCCTGGACACACAGGGCCATACCACCAAAGCCACTGCAGAGGCTGAACACTCAATCTGTCTTGGGAGCAGGGAAACAATCCAAGGCCATTCCCTATTGCCTGGGAATAGGATGCACCAGCTCACAGTGCGTCTGGCTATTAGATGAACATTGAACCTGAGATCCCCCTGTAAGCAGCAAAAAATCGCCAAGCAATTCGACTGCTACACCAAAGTGCCCCTTTGGATCCAATCCCAGAAGACAACATGAGCAGACAGCTAAGAACATCCAAATGGCCAAAGGGCCAAGGAAATACAGAAATCAGGGAGCCAAGACTCCAACAAAACACAACTATGCTAGTTCATCAAATCCTGACCACCTCACCACAGCTGAAACACATGAAAACAATGACAATTCTACATTATGGAAAGTGATAGAGTCCCTTCAAGAAGAATTTAAATCTATGAAGGAATTCAAAGAAGCCACAATTTCACAAGCAAAAGCAATGGATAATACCATTAGAGAGCTCCAAGTCAAGGTGGCTCAACATGAACAGGAAAAAGACAGGGCAATGAAAGATTTCCAGGCAAAGACAAGAAAATTGGAGCAGGAAATGTACAAAACAAATAAAATCATTCAAGTCATGAAAATGGAAATGGAAACAATAAAGAAAACACAGTCAGAGTTAAAAGTTGAAATGAAGAATCAAGGGAAGACAACAGGAACTACAGATATGAGTATCAAAAATAGGATACAAGAAATGGAAGACAGGATCTCAGGCATGGAAGATTAGATGGAAGAAATCAGTACAACATCCAAAGAAAATGAGAAAGCTAAAAAATCTCTCACCCACAACATGCAAGAAATCACGGACTCAGTGAAAAGATGGAACTTAAGAATTATAGGCATAGAGGAAAGAGAAGACCCCCAACTCCAAGGTCCAGGAAATATAGTCAACAAAATCATAGAAGAAAACTTCCCAAACCTAAAGAAAGAGATGCCAATAAAATTCTAAGAGGCATACAGAACACCAAGAAGATTAGACCAGAAAAAAATATTCCTCTCATCAGATAATAATTGAAACTCCAAATGTACAGAACAAAGAAAGAATATTAAAAGCCATAAGAGAGAAATGTCAAGTAACATATAATGGCAGACCAATAAGAATTACACGTGACTTCTCCTTAGAAACTCTAAAAGCTAAAAGGGCCTGGACAGATGTCCTACAAGCCCTCAGAGAACATAGGTGCCCAGCCAGACTACTATACCCAGCAAAATTTTCTATAAACACATAGATAAAACAAGGTATTCCATGACAAAATCAAATTTAAACAATATCTACCCACAAACCCAGCCCTACAGAAGATCCTAGAAGGAAAATTCCAACCCAGAGAAGATAACTACACCCAAGAAACCAGAGGAAATAGAAAACTCCATAGCAACTAAACCAAAAGAAGCACAGGATGACCACCTTGACCAAAATAATGGGAAATAACAACCCCTGGTCACTAAGATCCATCAACATCAATGGACTCAACTCGCCAACGAAAAGACACAGACTTATAGATTGGATCCGTAAAAAAGACCCATCTTTTTGCTGCATAAAAGAAACACATCTCACTATCGAAGGTAGACACCATCTCAGAGTAAAGGGCTGGGAAAAGATTTTTAAAGCAAATGGACCCAGGAAGCAAGCTGGAGTAGCCATCTTCATATCAAACAAAATAGACTTCCAACTGAAGTTAATAAAAAAAAGACAGAGAAGGGCATTGCATACGTGTTAAAGGAAATATTCATCATGAGGACATCTCAACATTGAACATCTATGCCACAAATACAAAGGCACCTACATTTGTAAAAGAAATGCTTCTAAAACTTAAATTGCACATTGATCCCCACACATTAGTAGTGGTAGACTCCAACACCCCATTCACAGCAATGGACAGATCATCAAGACAGAAACCAAACAGAGAAATAATGAGTCTAACAGAGATCATGAACCAAATGGACCTAAGAGATATCTACAGAATGTTTCACCCAAACACAAAAGAATACACCTTCTTCTCAACACGTCAAGGAACCTTCTCCAAAATCGACCATATAGTTGGACACAAAGATAGACTCAACAGATACAAGAAAATTGAAATAACCCCATGTATCTTATCAGACCACCATGGAATAAAGCTGGACTTCAACAACAAAAGAATCAACAGAAAGCCTACACACACATGCAAACTGAACAACTCTTTACTAGATGACTACTGGGTCAGGGAAGAAATAAAGAAGGAAATCAAAGACTTCTGAAAATCCAATGACAATGAAGGTACAACATACCCAAACCTATAGGACACAATGAAAGCTGTGCTACAAGGAAAGTTAATAGCACTAAGTGCCTTCAAAAAGAAAATTGTGACAGCTCATATTAGCGAATTACCAGATAAACTGTGTGAATTAAAAAAAAAAAAAAAAAAAAAGGCCGGGCGTTGGTGGCGCACGCCTTTAATCCCAGCACAGGTTGGCGGATCTCTGTGAGTTCGAGGCCAGCCTGGTCCACAAAGTGAATCTAGGACAGCCAGAGCTGTTATACAGAGAAACCCTGTCTCGAAAAAAAAAAAAAGAAGAAGCAAACACTCACAAGAGGAGCAGAAGGCAGCAAATCATCTAACTTAGGGCTGAAATCAAAAACTTAGAAACAAAAAGAATTATGCAAAGAATCAATGAATCCAAGAGTTGGTTCTTTAAGAAAAATCAACAAAATAGAGAGACCCTTAGCAAAGTGAACTAAAAGGCAGAGGGAAAAACCCAAATCCACAAAATCAGAAATGAAAAGGGAGAAATAACAAAAGACATTGAGGAAATCCAGAGAATATTTGGGTCCAACTTTGAAAATCTATACTCCACCAAATTTGAAAACTTAAGTGAAATGGACAATTTTCTTGATAGACTCCACCTACTGAAGCTAAATCAAGATCAGATAAACAGATTAACCAGCCCTATAACCACTAAGGAAATAGAAACAGTCATTAAAAATCTCCCAACCAAAAAAGCACAGAGTCAGATGGTTTTAGCACGGAATTCTACCGGACCTTCAAAGAGGAGCTAACACCAATACTCTTCAAACTCTTTCAACAAATAGAATCAGAAAGAACACTTCCAAACTCATTCTATGAGGCCACAGTCACCCTGATTCCTAAACCACACAAATACCCAACAAAGAAAGAGAACTTCAGACCAATCTCCCTCATGAACATAGAAGAAAAATACTTAATAAAATACTAGCAAACCGAATTCAAGAACACATCAAAAGTGTCATACACCATGATAAAGTAGGCTTCATCCCAGGAATGCAGGGATGGTACAACATACAAAAGTCTATCAACATAATTAACCATATAAAAAAGATGAAAGAAAAAAACCACATGATAATCTTGCTAGATGCAGAAAAAGCATTTGACAAAATCTAATACCCCTCCATGCTAAAAGTTCTGGAGAGAACGGCATACAAGGACCATACCTAGAAATAATGAATTCAATATACAGCAAGCCAGTGACCAACATCAAATTAAATGGAGAGAAACTTGAAGCATTTCCTGTAAACTCAGGGACAAGACAACGATGCCCACTTTCACCATATCTCTTCAATTCAGTACTTGAAGTTCTTGCTAGAGCAATAAGACAACTAAAAGAGATTAAGGGAATACAAATTTGAAATGAAGAAGTCAAATTATCCCTATTTGCATACGATATGATAGTATACATAAGCAACCCCAAAAATTCTATCAGAGAATACTTACAGCTGATAAACACCTTCAGCAAGGTGGCTGGAAACAAAATTAAATAAAAAAATCAGAAGCCCTTCTTTATACAACAAACAAATGGGCTGAGAAAGAAATAAGGGAAACAACCCCTTTCACAATAGCTACAAACAATATGAAATACCTGGGGATTACTCTAACCAAGCAAATAAAGGACCTGTACAACAAGAACTTCAAGCCCTTGAAGAAAGAAATGGAAGAGGCCTTTAGAAGATGGAAAGATCTCCCATGCTCATGGATACGTAGGATCAACATAATAAAAATGGCCATCCTATCAAAAGCAATATATAGATTCAATGCAATTCCTATCAAAATACCAACACAATTCTTTATATACCTGGAAAGAGCTATTCTCAATTTCATATGGAACAACAAAATACCCAGAATAGCTAAATCAATCCTTTAAAATAAAAAAAACATCTGGAGGTACCACCATCCCAGATTTCAAGCTGTACTACAGAGCAATAGTAGTAAAAACAGCATGTTATTGGTATAGAAACAGACCAGTGGCTCAATGGAATCGAATTGAAGACCCAGAAATGGACCCTCACACTTATGGCCACCTAATTTTTGACAAAAAAGTCAAAACCACCCAATGGAAAAAGGACAGTTTCTTCAACAAATGGTCCTGGTCCAACTGGATTTCCACTTGTAAAAGAATTAAATTAGACCCATACTTATCACCTTGTACAAAACTTAAGTCCAACTGGATCAAAGACCTTAACATACGGCCGTTCACACCAAATCTACTAGAAGAAAAAGTGGGAAAAACCCTCGAACTCATTGGCACAGTTGAAAACTTCCTGAACAGAACACCAACATCTCAGGACCTGAGACCAAAAATCAATAAATGGGATCTCATGAAACTGAAAAGTTTCTGTAAGGGAAAAGATACTGTCATTCTAACAAAATGTAGGCAGCCTACAGACTGGGAGAAAATCTTCACCAACCCCACATCTGACAGAGGGCTAATATCCAAAATCTACAAAGAACTCAAGAAATTAAATGCCAAGAAACCAAATAATCCTATCAAAAAATGGGGGACAGAGCTAAATAGAGATTTCACAAAGGGGGAATCCCTAATGGCTGTGAGACACTTGAAGAAATGCTCAACGTCCTTAATCATCAGAGAAATGCAACTCAAGACAACTCTGAGATTCCATCTCACACCTCTCAGAATGGCTAAGATCAAAAGCTCAAATGATGGCACATGCTGGCAAGGGTGTGGAGGAAGGGGAAGCCTCCTCCATTGCTGGTGGGAGTGCAGGCTTGTGCAACCACTATGGAGGTCAGTCTGGCGATATCTTAGAAAACTTGGAATAGCTTTGCCTCAGGACCCAGCCATACCACTTCTGGGTATACACCCAAATGACTCCTCACGGAATCATAAGGAAGTTTCCTCATCTATATTCATAGTAGCCTTATTTGTAATAGCTACAAACTGGAAACAACCCAGATGTCTCTCAACTGAAGAATGGATTAAAAAACTGTGGTACATCTACACAATGGAATATTACTCAGCTATCAGAAACAATGAAATTTCGCAATTTTCAGCCAAATGGATGGAACTAGAGAAGCTCATCCTGAGTGAGCTAACCCAGACTCAGAAGGATGCACATGGCATCTGTTCACTTATAGTAGGATTTTAGCTATACAGTACAGAATATCTATACTACAACCAATGCACCAAAGGGAGCATGGACATAGACTTTTTTTAATTTTAATTTTTATTTTGTTTGTTTGTTTGTTTTTTAGTTTTCTTTCCCCAGCAATGAGACACTTTTCACTAGTGGTACTTCCTTGTAGGCCCCCAGTGTTATGAGGAGGCTTTTGGCCTTCATATGACTTCTGAACTGGGGTGAGGGACTGTTATATAGGGACACTCCACTCCAGAGGAGTTGGATGGAAGGGTTAGGAGTTAGAGGGTGGGAGGGCAGTTCTATGAAGGAGGGAAAGAGGGCAATATGATGGAGATGTAACCTGAAGCAACAAATAAACAAATTTATTTATTAAAAAAAAAGAGACAGAGCTGGAAAATAAGATAACTAAGTTTCCTCTTCAAGCACAGTCATTCCACCCTACAAAGGTTTACTTCAATTTTTCATCTCATTCACTGTATCAGGAACTGTTTGACTATATCAGGACTGCTCCTCACATAGTCATCCCCCGTTTTGTCAAATACTGTATACTACATCAAATATTACTAAAAATTCTTCCTGTGGGATGCATGAACAAGTCTACAACTTCTTTCTAAGTTCTCAAGCCAAGGAATCTCACCATAGTTTAACCTAGGAAACCATGTTAATTGGGCTTGCTTCCTGAGCTTTAGTAATGAATTACTTATATGAGTGTATGTGTTTCCCTCCAAAAAAAAAAAGAAAAGACTACAGTAGAAAGTCTTCATCCTTGCTCACACCATGTACCCTTTCTCAACTTACATATTATAACTCGCTGTCCCATGAGGCCACATGAAATTAAGGTAGAATTACATACAAATTGTTGGATACTCAGGTGAGAGTCCCATGACCCTTCTTTTTCCTCATCCAAAGGACTATCAACAAGCCCAGCCTTTATGGGTTTTGCAAGCAGACATAGCTAAACTAATGAAGACAGTGGCTGTAACTTTCAGAGGATGATGCTGTGTAAAAAGAGAGAAATAAGACATAAAGATGGATTCTTAACGAATAAAACTTTTCTGAGAAGAAAAATTAAAAATATGTATGCTCTTAATTTTTATGCCTTCATCATGCAAGACAACAAAAATAAGAGGGCTACTTGAAAACCAGAATGAATACCTTCTTTAGACAGTCTGTTAGTTTTCTGTGATCTTGTTCTTCCTTGCCAGTAAAGGTATAAGAAATAAGTGGATATAATATAAGGTAATATATGATAGCCAAAATTTTTTGAAAGTGCCCATTGAAGCTTAATGCTAATCATGCTAAAATGAACATATAGTAGTTATGAATTTTGATATTTCATAGCTTACCTAGCTCTGTTGTGCTTTTCCTACTTTTACATATCCTCCTTTTCTTAACCAGTACTTCTCAGCAGATATTGTTATATCCAGCTCCAAAAATTGGCAGTGACTAAGACATTATTGAATGAATCAGATGAGGCAGGGGAGACATTCATTTCTGCAATCCAGTAGGTAAAGGGCAGAAATGCTACTAATATTTATAATGTGTAAGTCAGATTCCACATCAATAATCAGGGCAAATGCCAACTGAGACTTTTGGAGGAGACATTATAACAATATTTTCATGAAACTTAAGGTTCCATCAACAGCAGAAGATAAAGAAAATGTGGTATACAGCCTGGTACTACCAGCTTCCAAACAAATTGACATTTATAATATCATAGGCTAACCTGCATTGTGACAAGTGAATAAACCAGGTAGAGAATACTGTAGGAGCAGACTGTACCAGTTAGACTTTATCACAATGGAACAACATGAGTGAGGAAGGATTTTAGCTCACAGTTTTAGCAGTGTCATCCCATTTTCAGATGAGTTCATTTATTCTGAGCCTGTAGTATGTAATGAAGTCATTGTAGCAGCAGTATATAATTAGGGAAGCTACTCACATCATGGCAGCAAAGAAACAGCAATGGTAAGCAGAGAGACTCCTGAAGAAAGATGTAGTCCCCAATCAATCCACATATTAACCTACTTTCTCCACTGCATACCATCCCTCAAATCTCTCTTGACCACCAGTATTCTTATATTAATTAATAACACTACCAGAAATAATTAATAATGCAACCATTAATTAATAATAATACCTTCAAGTTACAAGTCTAACTATGCATCAGTCTCCTGCTTAGTCAAGGGGCCTTATGATCAAAATTGCTTCTTCTTTCTGTTTTTTTATTTATAATTATAAATTTATTTATTTTTCCTGCCTCCAAATCATTCCATATAATCCTGCTGGCTCTCTTTCAAAGTCATGGCCTATTTTTTCCTTACCTGCTATTACTTGAATACAGGTATATCTGTATACATATGTATACATCCTAAGTGTAACCAGCTCAGTCTTTATAAAATTACTTGTATGTACATTTCATGACTGAAAATTTGGTATTGGGTAACGAATTATTGTGTTTTTCCCAAGAGAAGGCTATCATAATTTTTAGCTACCTGTAGTTCTTTGTGTAGGATTGGGGGCTCATGGGATGTTTTTTTCACTCACTTTGGCATGTCTCTTGTTGTTCTTGTTTATCTGATGTTTAGGCAGTTACACTGGTCTCAGAATAGGGGTGTACCATCTGATATTACTAGGAGATACACTCTCGAGGCAAATATCTTAATCATCTGTCTCTTACAATATTTTTGTCTCGAATTTCACAAGTTTCTCTAAGCTTTAGGTGTAAGGACTTGTTTTGTAGATGTATCCTTTGGGACTGGGCACATCAACTCTGTATTTTGCAAGACATGTTTTTGATTTTTGTTAAAAAATATTTATTAATTTCACATCAAACAAAACCAACTTTTGCTTTGTTATTGTGTTACAATTCTATTAGATTTCTTCTACATAGCCTGAGGATGACTTTGTAGATACATACTGGGTTTCATTTGATAACATAAACCTGGACATATATATATATATATATCAGTGAGGGAAAAGTTGAAACTGATACTAGCTAAATTATTATATAAAAAAGCTGAAAACACTGGAGGCACTGTAAGAATAATCTTACAAGGCAAGTATGAAGACAAACTGAATTTCTTCTCTCTGTTGAAATATCATGAGTAAGTCTCAAAAATATGTTTCAAAAAGTAAATAAAAGAATGACAAACCTAGTGACACATACCTGTGTTCCCAGCACTTGGGATACAAAGGTAAAGGGATCAGGAGCTCCAGGTTAGTCTACATAAAGAGTTTATACAAACAAAATTAACTAAATTATAAATTAGATGATCTGCACTGTGGCAGTCTATGCCAAGGAGGAAAAAAAAAATCAATTAATCAAGATAAATCTTTGTTTGCTTTGAATCCTTTTTGTTTAAGGAAAAAAAAAAAACTAGAACTGGGTGTGGTGGTGCATGGCTTTAATCCAAAAACTCAGAAGGCAGAGACAGGAGGATTTCTGTGAGTTCTCTCAAGACCAGCCTGATCTACAGAGTGATTTCCAGGAAAACCAGGGCTACACAGAGGAAACCCTGTCTCGAAAAACCTAAAAGAAAGACAACAGAAAAGAAAAAGAAAAAAATAGATGTATTCTATACCTGTGAATATTTTGCTTGAATGTGTGTATGTGCACCATGTGTGTACCTGGGGCCATTAAGGTAAGAAACGGGTGTTGGATTAGCTCCAACTGGAGTTACAGATAGTTGTGAGTCACCATGTGGTGCTGGAGACTGAACCTGGGTCCTCTGCAAGGGCAATGCTTTCTCTCCAGTAGGAATCCTATGTTTCTTAAAGCAGTTGTATAAACAGCTAAGTTGCCTGGTTTTCAAAGACTAAGGAAAAGGGAATGTTACCGACAAAACTACTGGAGAATGTTAAGCCAGTGCAGATAAGCCAGGTTTTGAAATTGCTCAGAGTGTACACTGAAACAAGCAGACAATAGACTCTGAAACCAACCAAAATAAATGTAATTATGTGTGTTTCATGTGAATGTGAACTGCATGCTGATTCCACGTATCTTAGATAGGATTTCTATTGCTGTGAAAAGAAACCATGACTGTGGCACTTTTTATAAAAGAAAAAAATTAAATTGAAACTGGCTTACAGGTTGAGAACTTTAGTCCATTTCCATAGTGGCAGGAATCATGGTGGCATGAAAGCAGACATGGTATTCAAGAAGGAGACAAGAGTTTTACATTTGGATTAGTAGGCTACAGGAAGCAGGAGTAAGCCGCTGGACCTGGCTTGAGCTTCTGAATTGTCAGAGCTCACCCAAGGCTATATCTCCTAATAGGGCCACTCCCTATGTGCCTATGGGGGACATTTTCATTCAAACTACCATGTTTTACTCCCTGGTCCAAGTAAGCTTACAGCCATATCATAAAGCAAAATGTGTTGTCTTAGCATTGTTTAGAAGCCCAACATTCAAAGTCTCTTCTGAGACTCATGTCAAACTCTTCCCTGCCATCACCTGTAAAATCAAAATCAAAAAGCAGATCACATACTTCCAGGGTATAACAGCACAGATATACATTACCATTCCGTAAAAGGGAAAGGGGAGCAGAGTGAGGAAATACTGCACCAAAGCAAGACCAAAAACCAGCAGGGAAAACTGTAAACGTTTCATCTCCATGTCAAATGTCAAAGTGCTCTTCAGATCTCAAGTCCTTTCAACTTTGTTAACTGCAACATACTTCATTCTTTTGGGTTAGTTCCACTCCCTGTTAGCAGGTTTCCTACCCAGGTATCTCAAGACTCTGGCATCTCCAACATCTTGGATCTCCAAGGAAACCATCCTTTACTTTCACAGCTTTATGGAAAGGGCAACCTGAGCCTGCATGAAGGGGCATCCTTTACACACACCTGACCTCAGTGGCTTTCCTTAGTCATGAACAGAGATTTTTCCAGAACCATGTGGCTGATGCTGCCAGTTTCTGCTGCTTACTGTAAGTGGAACATGGCCCCTCGTTTAACTATGTCTGTATCAGCTTTCTGTTTTGATAGTTTTTTTTTTTTTTTTCCACTGCTTAGGTGTGGCTGTCCTGGAACCTGCTCAGACTCAGATATTTGCTGGCCTCTGACTCCCAAGTGCTCAGATTAAAGGTGTGTGCCACCATGCCCAGCTATAAACTTTACTTTAATGTCTTTTCACAAGTTGGAAACTTAGCTGGGTGGGGTCTTGCCTGACATCATCTGAACACTTCACTTATTCCATTTAGGATCAGGCTTTTCTTTAAATATTTTCTTGATGTTTATTCTTTCCACAAACTACATTCTTCACTTTTTCCTTATTCTGGGCACTCCTTTCATTGCAAATCTGCATAAGAGTGGCCACTAATGACCAAACAAAGCAGTTAATACTAGAAACTTCCTCTCCCAAAGCTGTTAATCTATAACTCTTCAATTTAGCCTCAGGCTTAATTGTTTTATTTTGTTTTTATCATTTTTTTTGTTGTTATTGCTGTTGTTTTCAGGTTTTGCTTGATTGGTTGTTTGTTTGTCAAGGTCAGAAAGCAGTGACATTCTTCTCCAAAATATCACAAGATTGGTTGTTAGATCACATACAAATATTATTCTCCTTGGAAACCACTTGAGCCAGGCCCCCACAATTTGAATCAATTTTAGTACCACTATCTTTCATGCTCATACTAGTATGCCCATTAAGCCCCCAACTTAAAGTCTCCAATAACTTTTCTAGTCCAAAGTCCCAAAATGTTCCACATTTCTTCAAGTAAGAGCCTCCCCAGGCCTGTCACACAATATCCCACTCCTGGAACCAACTTTTGCCATAGTTAGGGTTTCTTTGCTTTGAAGAGACACCATAATCATGACTCTTAGTATAAAGAAAGATATTTACTTCAATGTTTTACTGGCTTACAAGTTCAGATATTTAGTCCTTTACCATTGTGGCAGGAAGCACGGTGGCAGGAAGGCAGATTAGGTGTAGGTGCCAAAATGTTCCATGTTTGGATCAGCAGGCAGCAGAAAGGAGGACTGAGTCACTGAACCTGGCTCAAGGTTCTGAAACATCAAAACCTACCCACAATGGCATACACCCTGCAAGACTTATTTCAACAAGGCCACAGCTCCTAGTAGTGCCACTCCCTATGAGCCCCCATTTTTTTCATTTTTATTCAAACCACTAAACCCCAGAACTTTGATTACTGGTCATTTGTAGTTTACTAGACTTAGTTGTTGGGAAATTAACTCCGGTCCTGTACAAGGGCAACACCTGCTTCTAACTACTATACATACTACACCATCTCTCCTGTCCAGTCACTTCTTAAATATTGAATCTATTACTAAAGGTATCTATCAACCATGAACTTTTGGGAATGGGGCCTTTTATAACCCAATCATTGTGTACACTTATATCTGAAGCTTCAAAGTAAGCTCATAGGGGTATAACATATAAAGGTAGCAGATATTAGGGTAATTTGAATTATAACAGAATGGTGTTCTTAAAAGAGTACAAAGTTTCATTTAGAAATGATAAATGAGTTTTGGAAATGTTCTGTATAGCATGTGACTATAATTAATGATAATATATGCCTTAAAATAGCAAGAAGAGAGCCATTTTAAATGTTCTCAACACAAAAAGAGATGTATTGGATTATATGTATGCAAATTAGCTTTATTTATTTATTCTACAATGTAAACCTGTATGAACCATCACATTTTACTCAATATACACTGAAAAGAAAACATCTAAAATTTTGAGAATGTCTTTCATTTATGAAACTCAGAAAACTAAAGATATGTTAATTAACTATTTAAAAATTTATTTTTATTCTCCTTATTTCTTACAATTTTTATGACAAGATTTTTCTGTTTTTAACAGGTAGTCCTTAAGTTTATGGTTCATCTTTCCTCACTTCCTGAACACAGGGATGACAACCATTATTTGAAGTATGTTTTATTTTTACAAATGTATTAAAATAAAGATGTGACAATTGTAAATAAATAGGTACTAACCATTTATTATATATTTAAGAAAATTTAGGACTTTCAGAAGAATTTCTTAAACCTATTGTGTTAAAAGTTGAACATTTTGTTATTAAGGTATTCTTTAGAATGAATAAAAACCCCAATTGTTTCATAATGTTAGCACGGAGAGGAATGATTCCTTTCTATAAAACTATTCACTTATTTAAAAGCATACTAGAATAGGTAGAATTCAGGAGAAAAATGAATTCCTGTTTATTGTTATATGCACCACTAAAATTGAAGGCAGACTAATTTAGCAAGACTATTACATTTGAAATGAAAATACATGTGAGAATCACTATGCATGCCAGTCTAGAAATGACTTCACTCTTTTGTAAACAAAGCAACAAATGTGTAGAACTCTTGGGGCTATGCAAAGTCATCCATTTCCATCCCATCCTAAAGCCCTTTGGCTTTTCCCTTTCCTCTTGGTTTCCCTTTTATTTGGTTAATTGTGTGATAGCTCCAGCCTAGATTTCCAGTACTATCTTGAATAAGAGTTGAGAAATTAAGTATCCTTATTGTGCTCCTAGGTTAAGAAAAAAAATGCTCTGAATATATACAATTTAACATAATTCAAGACCATCAGAAGAAAAATATGGAAAGCTACTACTTTAGAAATCACCTGCAATACATACATTTACACACACACACACATACACGTGTGTGTGTGTGTGTGTGTGTGTGTGTGTGTGTGTATATTAAATGGTGCTACCATATAATAAGTAGACATGGCCTCAAATAGATATTTTATGACACCAAGAAAAACCTCTAGTGCCAGTAAGGGATTACATATTGATGGGATCTCATTGGACTCCCCCAATCATAGGCTATTACCAAGGGTGTTGACTGCTCTCCACAACATGATGGTAAGTCCTTATTGCTGAAGGCAACACTTACTCATGCAATCAAACATAGTACCTAACTAGAGGACTTAACCCTACTGACTAGCATTCATGGTGCTGGAAGGTATTACATACTATAAGAGAATAAAAGTAAACATCAATATCTCTCAGCAATAAATGATGTAACTTACAACAGTAATCTATCTGTAAGATGCACTGATGTATAAGTGGCACAAATAGTATGGAAGTATCCAATGACTTTTTGATTAGATTAAAGACCACTCTGAGATGAACCTGACACTGCTAAAATATGGCCAAAATCTGAGGCTAGATAGGCCATAGGCCCTAAAAGTAAACTTACTTCTTTTTTTTTTTTTTTGCTAAAGAAACAGAACAATAAAGTGACTCCTAATGACACATTGGTATACCCAAATATTAACATCTCACTCAAAGAGAAGTTTCTTTTTGTAGTATATGGTAATTAACATGGAGACCTACAACTGGACAATTTTCACCCATTGAAACTTTGAAGCACTTAATTATAAATGGGATGTCTTCATCAAACCTGTACCCTCAAGGTTTGCATATCTAATCTGAGGAAGAGATGGTAAAATTGTGAGTATCAGAGCGGATGCAAAACCCAAAGGAAACAGTGTCTTCCAGACACAGCAGGACTAATGTACATGGACTCACAGAGCCTATGGCATAAGACTTGAACTGGTTCAATACAAATGAAACCCCAGAACTGAGAATTGGAAGTGGGCAGGGGGGCTCATCTGTCACCAAGAAGATATGTGCAACTTATACCTGTTTGAAAGTGGAAACTAATTTTTTAGTTTTCTTCATATTTTTTAAGTTTAAAAAAGCTTTCATTCATTTTACTAACAATCTTGTGTGTATAATGAAATTTTATAAATATTCATTCATCTATTTGTATTCTCTATATGGCAAATGATCTTTTTTAAGTAATAAAGAGTACATTTTTGTAATACTTTGCATATCACACTGTGTTTGATTTTTATCTTTGGAGAGTTGTAGAGTTGATGAAGAGTCATAGAGAGTTGTTGTCTCATGCTGTTTAGTTGTTGGGTGATACAGGTAGTAGTGATTTTAACCCATCTATTGTGATGATGCACATTTTAGTTTTAACTTTTCTCCCCTTCATGATTTGTTCTGTTTTATCTTATATAAATCTTCTGTAAGGATTCTCTCCACTAGGAACAAAGTGTCTCTTGCTATAGGGACATAGATAATCTTTTCCCCAATAATATATCATCAGTGTTAGCATTAATTTAAAGTGAGAGAGACTTTATACTTGATTTATATCCCCCATAAGGTTCAGAAAATGTGGCATCAAAATGTTTATTAGGGAAATATATATATAATACTGATATCTTTATTCTAATATATTATTTATTAGTATTTATTAACATATATATTAAGGGTTAAAGGTCTTTTGAACAAGAAGTTGACTGCCCTGTACAGAAAATTGTGGTCATGAAGTGAGCAGAAGCAATTCAGGCCAGTAGGTATTAGAGGGTCTTTCTTCTCTTTTTCATTACTGCATTTGACCCTCACTCAGATACAGCTTTGAATCTGTCATCTCACACAGGAGCCTCACCTTTCTAAACATGTAGTAGGACAGGAAAAGCAGAACTATTTCTATATGAAACTGAAAGTTTCTACAAACAATAAAATCTAGCATTACAGTCAACTTAAATCTATATAAGATCATTGTGAAGTAATTTTCTTGTCAAAAGATGATTAAATAAAAAATTTAAGCTCCATTTCCTCATCTACCTATCCAAAAACCTCACAGAACTCTCTATTAATGCGAACCACTCATTCAATGTTCACATTTTGAAGCAATTCTGAGATAACCATAAGTTCTACCTAAATGGAAAGCCATTACAAGATTAAGAAAACTGGTTGTGTTTCAAGAGCTTACCCTCCCTGTTTTCTAAATTGACATAGAAACAGATGGAGAGTATATATATATATATATGATGAAAATGCTCATCCATCTTCCATAGCATTCTTACATCCATCTAAGAAGCTGACTTACATCAATTTATATGAAACACTAGGGTGAACAATATAACTAAGCTTCATGATATTGAAGTGACTAAAATAAGCAGAATTTTCCATGACCACCATTTTGGTGCCTCTTAACACCTCCAGCTGTAGTATCCAATAAACTCATTGATCATTTCATAGCTTTTTCATAAACCTGATGTAGTTCCTTCCACAACAACACTGGCAACTTCAGTTCATCTTGAATCCAAGTCAGGTGGTAGCCATGCTCAGTCTTAAGTCTTAACCTCAAAAATACAATGTCATGGGTAAATGATGACCCCATTCATTTGAGAGAAGTCTAAGGGTGAATCTGCATTTCTATAGGCAGTGAAGCAATGATGTTACTCTAACAAATGCACTGTCCCATTTAGTGAAATGTACACCTCTTTGGACTGATATTAAGTCTCTGGTGTAGATTTCTTTGACTAGGGAGGGAAAGTCACAGAACTCCTGAGAATAAAGACCCCTCAAAGGCTCATTTACACATTTCTCAAGACTATAGCTTCCAGGTAAATTGATCCCAAGAAAATATTTTGCGTAACTTTTGGGTATAGGCTAGATCTCTGTCAAGCAATAGATCTCAAATACCAAAAAAAAAAAAAAAAAAAAAAAAAAGATCAGAGAGTCTATTCATGACCAAAATCCTAATTGGCAGATTAGAGGTCCTCCAATTCTTAAGCCTTAACTTATCCAGCTAAAACATGGTAGAAAATTTAGTGTTCAAGCTAATGATAGAAACAACCACAGGGCATGGATAACCAAAACTGGCTCTTCTAGAACAGCCGCAGAATAAACAGTCAAGGCATATCCATAATATAAAACATTGTGTCAACCAGAAAGAAAAAAAAATCTCCTCAAGCATTTAGGCAAAGATGAAAGGCAAAGCAATATGAAGAATGGAGCAGTTATGACACTATCCAAAGAAAATAAGAGAGATAGTAAGTTGCCACATAAAAAGATGATATAACAAATGACTTAAAATAATTCAGAAAAATGTTCTTGGAATATAACAATATATTAATAGAAAAGTCAGTGAAATTTTTTAAAAAAGTATGCATAGTAAGACATTTGACACAAGAACAGAAATAATTAAAAGAAACAAATAGAAATCCTGGATGTAGTTAATACAATGTATGAGCTGAAAATAAAATGATCAAAAACTTTCACATCAGTTTCATTTAAAAATGTCAATCACAGAAAGACTAAACTTTGAGATTAACCAGAAGTGCAAATATCAAAAAAATTAATAAATAGATACAAACATGATAGAACTCAACCCATAGATGAGTTCACCATGATACACAAGATTAAAAATAACAAATTCCACAGAGAAAAAGTTTTAAAATATTCTCACATGAGAGAAATATATCACATTATGAGAAGGTACCAAGGCAGACATCAGAGGACTGCTCAAAAGAGACTCTGCAGTCCAGAAGAGAAACAGAAGATATACTGAAAATTCTGAAAATAAATAAATAAACAAACAAGCTGACAAGCAATGGAAAACTCCTAAGAACTACCAATTAAAAATACTTTACTCAACAAAATGTATTTCAGAATGGGAAAAAACAAAAAGGTTCTCATACACATACAAATGTAAGAGTGCTATTCAAATTTAGCATGGTTTTATTAGAAATGGTAAAAAAATCATGAAGGTGAAAGAAAGCATTGGTAATTGATGACAGGAAGCTTTCAACGGCAGAAAAATAATTACTCTGAGGGGTTGTTTTAAGGGAAATAAGCATTGTTTAAAAGAGAAAGATTACTTTTGACTTTGTATATACTGTAGATGAGTATGTGAATAAAGCAGGATGTTTTAAGCATGAGATCTTCTCTTGTTAGCAATGGAAAATGAGCATTGAATGGTCCACTCATTCTCTTTTTCTCATGTTTTAATAGAGAAAAGCATTTTTCCCATAATAAATACTTAGTAGTCTCAGAGAGTAACAGGCCTGACAGTGAGTGAGACAGGTCAACCAAAATGGAGATGCCTTCCAAAGTGGTCAAGGTCAAACAACAACAATATCTTTTAACAATGATTAATTTGATTTTAAAAACAAATACAAACTAGCAGTTCATTCTCTCTTAACTTGTCAGTCCACCAGTGGTACAACTGCCAGGTAAAAACATGCATCTTTACAACTTGGTGGTCCCAAGTCATAAAAACTCATTCTTGGGATAAATAAAATAGATAGGAGGAAAAATAGCAACCAGTGTGAATCATGTCACAGTGCAGTGACACTTTATTCAGAAATATTCTTAGAAACACACCTTGCTAAAATGCAAAAGTAACATATTGGATATTGCATTATTCATAGTATTTATTCAAATTTCTTCTTCCATAAGGATAAGTGTATATTTAATGATTAAATAACATATAAAATAGTGATGTCTATCTCTTAAAACTACATTATTATGTGCATGAAAGTCCTTATGGAGTACTAAAGGCATATCTTTTGATTAAAAGAAACCATAAGGGAAATCTGTAAGTTCTAAAAAATGTATGTCAGGGATATTAAGGAACTCAAAAAGTCTTTCCTTAATTTAACAAATAATGTTCTTGTTTCTTTTGGCTCTAAGCCAATATGAAAATAATTTTCTTATGTATAACCTATGAGAATATTAATAAGGAAAGTTTGTAGTTCATTAGTAGAGAATTTTAGAGGCATGTTGAAAGAAAAGCTCAACTGGGAATATTAGATTCCAATTTGTAACTTCTAGAAAATTTTACTGACAAAAGTGATATCTTCAAAGTAGGTTGACATGTCTCATTAGGAATCATTTATTTCCATTCAATTAAAATACTTAACACTTATTGACTTGGTTTTTATCTTGATTCTTATCTTCATTAAACTGTACAACAGTGAGTGTTATAGCTGACCTCAAAATCTCAGTCCTCTCATCTCTATGACATCAGTGACTCTATTAGACAGATAGAGCTTTATAAGGAACAGTTTAAAACAGAAGTGAAAACTATGGGTATATAGTAGGAGAAATTACAAACAGGACAATAGGCAACATGACAACACCAGGATTCAGAAAGCAGAATGCACATTAAATGCCCTGCAAAGGTTTACAAAGGCCCATAACAGAGGAGAATTCAGAAGAATCTAGTGAAATGATAACTACAAACTGAGTAGAATAGCAAAGAGGGAAGACAGGAAATGGCCAATTCATATAGAGTGATGAGGGTGGGAATAGTTCTAACATGGGAATTATGCATTTACTGTGATAACTGTTCCCACGTTCCTCCTTGATATTCTGCCTTATGATTTAGCTATTTGGTTTCATGGGCACACTGTGAATTTCATAAGAAAAATATCTATTCTTTTTACCTGACAATCAAAATTCTGTCAGCCTGTAAATTTTTATGGATGATTTAACAAATAGACAGTATGTTCATTGCTGGTAAATATTTTATTCCATGGAATACATTTTAGGAGATAAATATACTTATCCAGTTTATTTCCACTGCCATTAATCACATTGTAAGTTACCAGAGGAGAGTAGTTTAAAGTGAAGCTGGTACTTAGTTGTGCAGTCTCTATTCCTTCCACCAAGTCCCTTTTCCTTAGAGCTAGAAATTAGCTCAGTATTAATTATTTTCCTATTAAATAAAATGTGACTAATCAATCCTAAAATTGATTTTCTTCAATCGGTCTCCATTTAGAAAAAACAAACAAAACAAGAAAACAAACAAAAAACAGTTATTTTACATTTTCACAAGTCATTGGCTTTTCCTGGTTACATGTACTAAAGCCATCTGGTCCTGGACTTTTTGTTTTTCTTAATATTGGGAGAGTTTTAATGACTTCTATTTCCATAGGGGATACTGGACTATTTAAATTATTTACCTGATCATAATTTAACTTTGGGAAGTAATGTCTATCAAGAAAAATGTACATGAAATGGACATTTTCCAGTTTTGTGCAGTACAAGCTTTTGAAGTAAGACCTAATGATTCTTTGGATTTCCTCAGTGTTTATTGGTATGTCCCTCTTTTCATTTCTGACTTTGCTAATTTGGGTACTGACTCTCTGCCTTTTCATTAGTTTGACTAAGGGTTTATATATATATATATATATATATATAT
>CAJQZJ010000594.1:3926482-3980967 GCA_907164525.1 Lophiomys imhausi
TCTTGATTCCTAAACAACTCAAAATTTAACTATGAGACTCTAGCTATCTATTTTTCAACCACCTCAGAGACCTGAGAGGGATAAATATATCTGATTGTATAGGAAGTTCAGGGCCGGTGCTTCCAAAACTAAGAAATGACATACCTGTGGCTGCCTTGACAGTTCCCATTTTCACTCCATACATTACAGCATCAATCTTCAGCTGTTTGGCCTCATTTCTCTGACAGACATTGATTGTAGAGCAGGAATTATGAAGGACTTACCTACCCTGTCTTGGCAGAGCTAGGCTGTCGACTTACCTGCTTTCAAGTTTGGTCCTTTTTGGACAGCAGTCTGTCTGCAATTGAAACAAGTTGTTTTTTTTTTTTTTTTTTTTTTTTTTTTTGCCAAGAGATAGGCTTGTCACTAATTCAACCATCTCCCACTGCAGATTCTTCGATGCTCATCTTCTACTTGGAGTGGAATAGGGGATGCTGTCAGGAGCTGGCATGTCTCGATATTAAAAAAAAAAAATCTTAATTTAAGAAAACATCTTTGAATGCCATACTCTGCAGATCTCTTGGGGTTTTTGAAGACGCCTTATCTATCTCTTATGTTTAGATACGCAAATGTTGCTGTCTCTTAACAACTTGATTTCTGAGTAGCTTAGAAAATAATTGTGATAGACTGTCATAGTAACTAACAAAATGACATGCTTGCATGACTGTTAGTTTGTATTCCTTAATTATCCCTGCACTTTCTATATAATCAGATATATTTATCCCTCTCAGGTCTCCATTTATTTTAATGAAGAATTTTAATGCTAAAGTTTCCTCTTAGCATTGCTTTCATTATGTCCCATAATTTGGTTATGTTGTGCCTTCATTTTCATTGAATTATAGAAAATCTTTAAATTCTTTCCTGAACTGTAAGACATTGAGTAGAGAATTGTTCAGTTTCCATGAGTGTGTAGACTTTCTGTTATTTCTGTTGTTGTTAAAAGTTCAACTTTAACCATGCTGGTCTAATAAGATGGAAAGTGTTATTTTAAATTTTGTAACTGTTGAGGCTTACTTTTTTACTGACTATATGCTCAGTTTTGAAGAAAGTTCCTTGAGGTGCTGAGAAGAATATATATTCATTTGTGTTTGGGTGAAATGTTCTGTAGATATCTTTTAAGTCCATTTGATTCATGACAGCTTTTAGTTTCATTATTTCTCTGTTTAGTTTCTATCTTAATGATCTGTCCATTGGTGAGAGCATGGGGTTAAAATCTTCCACTAGTGATTTATGGGGTATTATGTGTGATTGAAGCTTTAGTAATGTTTCTTTTATGAATGAGGGTGACCTTGGATTTGTGGCATAGATGTTCAGAATTGAGACATCATCTTGGTAGATTTTTCCTTTGGAGAGTATGAAGAGTCTTTCCCCATCTTCTTTGATTAATTTTGGTTGAAAGTTTGATTAGCTACTAGAATATCTCCTCCATTTTGCTTCTTGGGATGTTTGCTTAGAACACCTTCTTCCAGTCCTTCACTCTGAGATAATATCTGTCTTTATTGCTGAGGTTTCTTTTATGCAGAAGAATCCTGTTTTCACATCCACTCTTGTTAGCTTGGGTCTTTTTATTAGGGAATTGAGTCCATTGTTATTGAGGGATATTAAGGACCAATGATCATTAATTCTTGTTATTTTGTTCTTGGTGGTTGTGTGTTTGTTTGTGTGTGTGTGTGTGTGTGTGTGTGTGTGTGTGTGTGTGTGTGGGTGTGTGTGTGTTCCTGAGTGCTGTTATCCTCTTTGGTGGAAGTTTTCCTTCCAGTATCTTCTGTAGGGAGGATTTGTGTATAGATATGGTTTAAGTTTGGATTTCTTGTGGCATATCTTTTTTTTTCCATTTATGGTGATTAAAATTTTTACTGGGTATAGTAGTCTGGACCGAACTCTGTAGTCTCTTAGGACCTGCAAGATTTTAGAGTCTCTGCTGAGAATTTGGGTATAATTCCCATAGATCTGCCTTTATAGGTTATTTGGTGTTTTTCCCTTGCAAATTTTAATAGTGTTTCTTTGTTCTGTGCATTTAGTGTTGTGCTTATTATGTGGCTGGAGGATTTTCTTTTTAGGGCCAATCTATTTGGCCTTCTTGAAGATTCCTATATGCTTATAGGCATCTCTTTCTTTAGGTTGGAGAAGTTTTCTTCTATGATTTTATTGAAAATATTTTCTGAGCCTTGGAGCTAAGAATATTCTCCTTCTATTCCTGTTATTCTTAGATTTGGTCTTTTCAAACCAAAAGCTTGAATAGGGCTTGCTGTAGTAGGATAGCTGGGTTCTGGTAATGTCATATTGCCCTTGCTCTTGTTGACTATCTTCTTATGCTGACCTGTAACCATCTGGTTCTCCCTAGTGTTGGCTGGAGGTTCCTGATGATGTCAGGATTCATAGGGAGGCAGACAGAGCCTTGGACCTGATAATGGAACTCAGGAAACAACAATCTGCTCAGTTCTGATGATTGTTCCCAGGTATATCCAGCAGGCAGGGGAAAGGTATGACAGAGTAGAACCTGGATATTCCTTGAGCCTGGCAGGTCTCCTCAAGGAGGAAAGTGTGGAGCTGGGGGCAGGTGAGTGGGAGGAGACAATGTGTAAATCACCTCTGCTAGGGGAGTTTGACAGGGAAGGTAGTTTTGATAGGGATAGGTTCTCTGAAGTAAAGACATCTCTCAGTCCTCTATTTTGATATAGATGGTAACCTTTATTTAGTGAATTATGGAAGAATATATAGTTTCTAAGCAGTAGGGGATTTTTGAGGAGTGGACTCATGATTGGTCCAATTTAATGCTGTGTTTGCATGGGGAGAAGTAATGGGATACTTGCTTATGTGACATTTTGCCTCTAGTCAAAGTTCAGGTTTTTTCCTTGCCCTAAAACAGGGAGAGGGTTCTTTCTCATTGTTGTCTCTGAGTCTGAGGGTTCTGGGATCTGGATTCACCACTCCATCTCACCTGGTTAGTCAAGTCCCATTGAATCATGGTTCACAACCCTATTCTGAATGACAAACAGCAAAACCATAGTCCTTAAGCCCCCAAAGGATTTTAGGACTATTTAATTTGTTTATCTGATCTTGATCAAACTTTGGTATATGGAATCTATCAAGAAATTTGTTCATTTTGCTTAGTATTTACAATTTGTGACATACAGGTTTTTGAACTGACATTCATTTCCTTCTCCAGTTTGATTATCTTTTCCTGTATTTTTAATGGCTTTCTCCCTTTCCTTCTTCTGTTTGTTTGAGTTTTCCAGATATCTTTAATGGATTTCTCCATTGCTTTAATCTGTTGGATCATGATGTCTTTAAATTCTTTAAGGGATTTATTTTCTTCTTTTTAGACCTCTATCATTTTCATAAGTATAGATTTGTTCTCATTTTCTTATGATTCATTGTGGTGGGATGGTCAAGTCTTGCTGTACTAGAATAGCTGAGTTTTGTTGGAGTCATATTTTCCTGGGTTTTGTTGATTTTCTTCTTCTGTGACCTTTATCCATCTGGTTGTCATTAGCTGATTCTCCCGGGTGGCCACGGGACATGGTGCCAAGGGAACAGCTTTGGTATGTGAACTTGGTGACCCACAGCTCTCCACAAGAAAATGAATGGGACACTGTATCTCACTTGCAGCTCACCCCTTATTGCTGTGGCACACTTGAAGAAGGGAGCTGAGTAGAGTCCATGCCCCATTCATTTATGCTGTGACCCAGGACAGCTAAGTTGAACCTTAACTCGACTACCCGCTAGTTAGCTATCTGCCTCTATGTTGTAATCCCCAGAAAGAATGTCCCCCGATCCCACCACTGCAGTGGCTCTTCTAGTCTTCTTTGTAGAGGCAGGGATGACTGTGTTGAAGCTGGGTGCTCAGGAAGCTGAGCAGACCTTTGTTGGGAGGTTGAAACCACAAGCTGGGGAGCCTTTTTCGCTCAGACCCAAGAAGTCTTCCAGAGTTGGTGGGTAGGGCTCCTGTTCCTGTGTCTGGCCATTCTGCTGAGTGCTTAAATGTTCAGCATGGGAACTTGTACAGCCCCTACTTCGTCAAGTGAACCAAGATGGGCCTTGCTACTCAGTCTGCTGCACAGCTCAAATATAGCTCTGCTGTGACCTAGCTGGTTTTCTCATCACTCAGAAGGAGTCAGGGCTGGTTGCTGCCATTTTATTCCTACTATTTACTCTTTTTGGCTATTGTTTCTTCTGTTTGTTCTACAGCTTTCAGTTGCTGTGTTAAGCTACTAATCTGAGAACTTTCCTTTTTTGTTTTTGTTTTAATGTAGGCACTTAGTGCTAAGAACTTCTCTCTGAGAATTGCCTTCATTGTGTCCCACAGTTCTAAGTGTGTTGTGTTTTTATGTCCATTTAATTCTAAAATCGTTAAAATTCTCTTCTTGGTCCTGTTTCTTTGACAGACATTTATTGTAGAGCAGGGATTATGAAGGACTAACCTACCCTGTCTTGGCAGAGCTAGGCTGTCGACTTCCCTGCTACCAAGTTTTGTCCTTTTTGGACAGCAGTCTGTCTGCAGTTGAAGCAAGGAGTTTTTTCATGCCAAGAGATAGGCTTGCCACTAATTCAACCATCTCACACTGGAGATTCTTCGATGCTTTTCTTCTACTTGGAGTAGAATAGGGGGTGCTGTCAGGAGCTGATATGTCACGATATCAAAAAAAAATCTTAATTCAAGACCACATCTTTGAATGCCATATTCTGCAGATCTCTTGGGGTTTTTGAAGATGCCCTATCTATCTCTTGTATTTAGATAAGCAAATGTTGCTTGTCTCTTAACAACTTGATTACTGAGTAGCTTAGAGAATATCTGTGATAGACTGTCATAGTAGCTAACAAGGTGACATGCATGCATGACTAGGAGTTTGTTTTTCTTAACTATCCTAAACAGTTTAAGATGGTTGGTATCAAGAGGCCAGAGCTTCACATTTCATTTTTAAGTATCTCTAGGTACGATACCATTAGGAAGCGTTACCTCTAATTTTGTATCAATATACAAAGATCTATTCAAATGTGGCTAAATATACTCTTAATTTTTATATCAATAGACAAAGATCAATGCCTATGCTGCCCAATACAATCTTAATATTGAGTCCATATACAAGGGAACTGTCCAGGTAGTCACTGGTTTGTCATTTCTTAGTATTGGAAGCTGCAGGCCCTGCACTTCCTATATAATCAGATATATTTATCCTTCTCAGCTCTCTGAGGTGGTTGAAGAATAGACAGCTTGAGTCTCATACCTAAATTTTGAGTTGTTTAGGAATCAAGAGGGCATTCTAGATCTAAGAAGATGGTTATAATAGTGATGCAAGTTAGTATGAAAGCTAAGTCAGTTATAGAACTTTAAACTCATGGAGATGGTTAGAAGGTAGAAGGTTAAAGTCAGGGGCCAAATATGTATGAACTGGACATTGGGAAGGTATACTGGGCCATTTAACTCTCATAAATGTGGCATATTTAATTCTGCTGTTTTGTATAGAATTTACTGTTATAAGAAAAAGAGCCATTTGTTGGATTGAAAAGGGAAGCTGTTGGGGGGGAAGAGGGTGGAAGGGTGGGACAGGAAGGGGGAATAGGGAAGGGTTTGTGACTGAGATGTAACTTGAAGAAAAAAAATAAAATACTTATATTAAAAAAAACAGTCAAAAAATTCTCTTCTTGGTTCTATCTTGACTTATGTTTCACTCAGGAATGAGAGGTTTTACACGTTCCTATGTTGTTGATATCCAACTTTAATCAATGGTAGATCACTAAGATACAGGGTATTCTCCCAGTTTTCTTGTATCTGTTGAAACTTGTCTTGTGTTCAATTATGGGGTAAATTTTAGAATAATTTCCGTGAAATTCAGAGAAATTCCTTTTTTTTTTTTGTCTTTGGATGAAATGTTCTATAAATATGTTAGGTTCATTTGATTTATGGCATTAGTTATATCAAGCATTTCTATGTTTAGTTTTGTCTCAGTGACCAGTGTAATGGAGACAGTTGGGATATTAGAGGTATTGACCCATTGTGAGGAGCAATATGTGATTTTTAGATATAGTAGTGTTTCTTCAATAAACTTGGATGTCCTTGTGTTTGGTGCCTAATTTTTTAGAATTTTGATAACTTATTAGTGGAATTTTTCTGTGAGAAGTATGTAGTCTCATTCTGTATTTCTTTTGACTAGTTTTTGTTTGAAGTATATTTTTTCAGATGTTTAAATGGCCACATTTGTTTGCATTTGGGTACATTTGCTTCAAATACTTTTTTTTCTTCCTCTTACCATGAGATAATAAGTATCTTTGATGGTTATGTGTGCTTCCTGGATGCAACAGAGAGATGGGTCATCTTTTCTGATCCATTCATTTACTCTCTGTCTTCTTATTAAGAAATTGAGAACATTAATATTGAGAGTTGTTAATGAGAAGTGTTTATTGGTTCCTGTTATTTTTATTGCTGAAGTGTACTAGCTTCCCCCTTTTTTATTTATTGGCCTGAGATTATTCATTCCTTGTGTTATCTTGGATGTGGTTCATCCAACCTGTTCAGTTGGAAGTTTTCTTTTTTTCTAAAGAGAAAACTTTGTATTGATTCTTTACGAACTGAACATCATACACCCTATCCCACTCACATCCTTATCCTTTTGTATCTACCCTCTGACCTTGCAACCTCACCCACCAAAATAAAATAAGATATAATTCTAAAAAAAAATCTTGTTGTAGAAATTGTTTAGTGTGTTACACTGTGTATACTTTTGTCCACATCTTTACTTGAAAATGCTTATTGCAATTAATCATTGGTCTGCTTTGAGGCCTCTGACATCTTCACTATCTATACTAGATCCTCATGGGGACTTCTCTTGGATATCCTGTTGTTAACTTGTGTCATAAAATTTCTACAGCTTTGGGTCCACAGGATCAGCCCTTTCATGTGCATGTCCTACCCGATCAGTTAGTTAAATGTTGGGATGGGCCAACTCAGAGCCTTGGATCTGGGCCTGGGTAGTAGCCGAGTTGGTCAGATCATCATGAACTCACTTATCCCTACTCCACCAGGTTGAATTTTCCATCACTGCCCAAGCTACCTCAGCCAATGCTGCAGCCGACAAGGGGCAGGGTCTCATATCCTAGGGGCTGCCTCCCTCACATCTTTCCCACCAGGGCTAATTCTACTGTGCTTCCCAGGTAAGGTGCCAGGCTAGCTCTCTGGAATGCTACAGCCAGTGAGGGTCTAGGGTGGCTCTCCTGCTCTAAAGACCTCAAGGCCAGATCTCCCACTTGCATCAGGCATTTAGAGGTGAGGCAGGGGGAGCACCTCTCCTTCCCCAAGCCACCTCATAACAGAGCAGGGTTAGGACCAGGTCTGGATCACCGACTCCACCTTGGTCTGAGTCATCTCTACTATACTGCCTAGGCAAGGGGTGAGGCCAGGTCTTCCAGAGTCTGGAGGCTGGTAAGGGGTAGGCCAGCTCAGCACAGTGCCTCATGAGACAGTTCAGACCAGGACAGATGTATGTAATTTCGTGTGAGTGTGAGGCATCAATACAGACTCCAGCTGCCATGGGACCATGGACCATGGACATGGGCCACAGTAGCAGCAACGGCGTGGATGTCTCCCATGGTCTCATGTGGCATCATGGGCCACTCAGATCAATATGTTCCCCTTTGGCAGCATGGCCCTCATATATACACATGGTCTCCAATGGTAGCCCAGACCACAGACATCTGATAGTCCTTTGGTGATAACTTAGGCTACAGTCATCAACACAGATCCCCAACTACAGCAGGACCACCCACCCAGACATGGTCCTTGATGGCAACTAAAGTCAGAGCCTCACTATGGCCTTTTCATATTTATGTTTCTCACTGTCATGGAGTCTCCAGTTTCACCTTTTTCCATACTGTATGAATCACTCAGCTTTGCTTTCTTTTCTATGTCTCCACAACACATTCCAACTTTCCCATTTCTCCATCATGCATTCATTCATCTTAGTGGTGCCAGTGACAGGATCTTGGATTCCCTTCCTTGGTTCTCTCAGATAAAGTTTTCTTTCCACTGCTTTCTGTAGAGTTGGACTGATACATAGATCAGGCTTAAAGTTTGTTTTTGTGGAATAATTTTCTTTCTTTATTGTGATTGGTAGTTTAGTGTATTACAGTATTTTGGGCAGGCATTGGTAGCATTTCAGACGGCATTATAAAATATCCATTCAGGCTAGTCTGACTTTTAGTCTCCATTGGATGTTGTTCCAATGGGTCTGCCTTTTTATGTTACTTGTTCTTTTCCCCTTATAATACCATTTGGACTGTGCTTCCCAATCTGTAGTGGTGTGATGGCCTTGATCACAACCAGTAGATCCTGAGAGGGGAAGCAAGAGAGGATGGTGAGAAGTAAAAGAGGCCTCAGTCAGCCATGAGCACCCTGAGAAACAGACTTCTTAGGAGACAGCTTCAGTGAGACAGCTCATTTGATTGGAGGAACAAAGGCTACTTAATCTTTGGGGTGTGGGTAAGGGTTCTCAGGGTGAGTGTGCATCATTGGCCAGGGCCAGGGTGCTGGTATGCTTCATTTGCATAAGGAGGAATACCAGGGGCTATAGGACATTACCTTAAAAGCAAGAGGAAGTTTAATCTGGCTACCAGACTACATGATCTCCTCGGGTGGGATAAGTGGAAGCACAGGGCTACGTGGAGAAATGCAGACCCAGAGCAGGGTGGGAGCCATCCTACTCATGCTGACCTCAGGATGAGACTTCTGGGGATTAGGCACACCTTGACCTCACTCTTGCTCTGGGCCAGCTTCCCTGGTATGATTTTTATGTCATATTTGTGCCAAGAAAACTGAGTAATAGTTGTCAGGGACTGAGCACAAAGGACTACAAAAGAATATTTTTAAGCCTAGAACCATCCCACATCTGAATTGTGGTGGTAGTTACCCTAGAGTAAGCACTATCCTAAACTCACAGAACTGTGCATGAAGACAGTGGATCACACTGTATACAAGTTGCACTTTAGTAGAAAAAAAAAAGCTTCAGAGTTAAGGTTTGGGAATCAGATTGCATTCAAACTGTGACTCCTCGATATTTTGACCATATGACCAACAGTACATAACATTTCTACATCTCATTTTCTTGACTTGTAAAACAGAGCTAATACCTTCTGGGAAAATGTGAATTGAATAATGTACCTAATTGTTTACTGTAATACCAGTCCACTCAAGAACTCCATAAATGGTAGTTATTACTACTTCTATTCCTTAGTAAAAAGTTAAGAGATTGTTTGGGAAAGAGGTTTCTAAAAAGAGTTGTATGGTTTCTCCTTTAAATGGGAAATAAATATTTTATTAGAGAGCTTGTAAAGAATACTGGAGCCTTATAAAATAAAGACATATCTTTTACTTCCTCAGCAAAATTTAATTCCCTCTATGAATTCTTCTCCATTCTCTCTCTAAATATTGATAGATGGCTTTATAGTCATGTGTTTGCATTTCTGGAGCAAATATAGGGCATGATGAATAAATTTGTGTTCCTGGAAAATAGAGGCAAACATGAACAAATAGATGAATAACATGTAGAACCTGCACTCCACTTCTTACATTAGCATTTATTCATCTAGCCAACAAACAGAAGCTATTCACACCCAGTACTAATGGTCCTAGGAGCTGGAGACTCAGCAGTCACCAACAGTTGGAGCAACATGTCGTGTTCAGAGAGCATGAGTGCCACCTTCTGTGAAGACCACTGAGCTAGCTTTCTGTGCAACCTTTCCACTGATATTTGAATGGCATATTTCTGTCTGATGATAATTTAGGAAAATCACTCTCACTTAGCCCCAGGATGTATACTCAGAACCACTGGCACTGAGTTGGGTTTGTTTGTTTATTTTTACATCCTGATTGCAGTCATACTTCCTTCTCTCCTCCCTGTCCAGCCCTTACAGACCACTTTCCTCCCATTCCTCCTTCTCTTTTCCTCAGAGAAGCCCCTCATGGGTATTAACTTGCCCTGGTACATAAATTGGAGCAGGACTAGTGCATCCTTTCCCACTGTGGTAAGACAAGACAGCTCAGCTCGGGGAAAGGGATACAAAGGCAGGCAACAGAGTCAAAGGCAGCTCGTGCTCTAATTGTTAAGGGGCCCACATGAAGACCAATCTGCACATCTGCTACAGATATGTAGGGGGCCTACGTCCAGAACTGCATGCTCCATGGTTGGTGGTTTAGTCTCTGTGAGGCCCCATGTGCTCAGGTTAGTTGACTCTCTAGGTCTTCTTTTAGTGTCCTTGAACTTGCTCTCAATAAATTCCCCCTACTCTTCCACAAGACCCCCAACCCCTGCTTATTGTTTTGCTGTGGGTCTCTGTATCTGTTTCTATCAGCTGTTGGATGAAGCTTCTCAGAAGTCAGTTATGCTAGGATCCTGTCTGCAAGCATAGAAGAATATCATTAATAGTGCCCATTCTTCAGTTGACAGACATTTAGGTTGTTTCTGGTTTGGGACTATTACAAAAAAAGCTTCTATGAACATAGTTGAGCAAGTGTCCTTGTGGCATGGTGGAGCATCTTTTGGGTAGAAGCCCAGGAGTGGTATAGCTGGGCCTTGAGGTAGAACTTTTCCCAATTTTCTGAGAAACCACCAGTTGGATTTGCAAAGTGTACAATTTTGCACTCTCACCAGCAGCAGGGGCATGTACCCCTTGCTCCACATCCTCGCCAGCATGTGCTGTAACTTGGGTTTTTATCTTAATCAATCTGACAGGTATAAGGTGAAATATCAGAGTATTTTTGATTTTTAATTTCCTGTTGACTAAGGACTTTGAGCATGTCTTTAAGTGCTTCTAGGTCATTAGTGATTCTTCTGTTGAGAATACTCTGTTTAGGTCTGTATTCCATTTTTTAATTGGCTTGTTTAATTGTTGGTGTCTACTTTTCTGAGCTTATTATATATTTTCTGTATTAGTTCTCTGTCAGATGGAGGATTGGTGAAGATATTTTCCATTCTGAAGTCTGACTTTTTGTCCTATTGATGGTGTCCTTTGCATTACAAAAGATTTTCACTTTCATAAGGTTCCATTTTTTTTTGTTTTGTTTTTGGTATTAGTGCCTAAGCTGCTGTTGTTTTTTCATGAAGTTGTCTCCTATACCAATGCATTCATGGATATTTCCCACTGTCTCTTATATTAGATGTAGTGCATCCAGTTTTAAATTGAGATCTTCAATCTACTTTGACTTGAGTTTATATAGGGTGATAAATATGTATCTATTTGAATTTTTCTACAGGTGGACATCCAGTTAGACTACTATAATTTGCTGAAGATGCTTCCTTTTTTCCATTGTGTGGTTTTGGTTTCTTAACCAACAATTAAATGTCAGTAGGTATGTGGGTTTATTTCCGGTTCTTAGATTCAAATCCATTGATCAACTTGCCTATTTGTATGTCAATACAATACTGTTTGTATTACTATTGGATTATAGTGTTGCTTAAAATCAGGGATGGTACTATGTCCAGAAGTTCTTTTAATTATGCAGGATTATTTTATGGCTATCTTGAGTTTTTACATTTTTTCATATAAAATTGAGAACTTCTCTTTCCAGGTTTGTGAATAATCGTGCTAGAGTTTTGATGAGAATTCTATTGATTTTGTAGATTGCTTTTGGTAAAATGGTCATTTTTACTATGTCAATTCTAATGATACATAAGCATGAGCCATCTTTCCATCTCCTGGTGTCTTCTTCAATTTCTTTCTTCATAGACTTGAAGTTCTTGTTATACAGGTCTTTCACTTGCTTGGTTAGAGTTATACCAAAATATTTTGTGCTATTTGTAGCTATTGTGAAGGTTGTTGTTTCACTAATTTTGTTCTCACTTATCATTTATATAAGGCAGGCTACAGATTTTTTGAGTTAATTTTGTATCCACCCACTTTGGTAAAGGTTTATCAGCTATAGAAGTTCTCTGATAGAGATTTTGAGGTCCTTTATGTATACTATCATATCACCTGTGATTAGGGATACAATTTGTATCCCCTTGATCTCCTTTGATTGTGTTGTTATGAACTTTTGGTGCACTGTGCAAAGTTTCTCTTTTCATTATTTAAATTTTGATTTCTGTGCTAACAGAGAGCTGAGTGCAGACTAGTCTTTGGTATTGTGAAGCATCACTTTTCTCAAAATTTTGTAAATATTAATTTCCCTTACTTTCTGATTGATTTAATGATGATCTTAATGGCCAATAGCTAAGGCATGAAAGGATATGTGGAACATAGAGACAGGATTCTATGAAAGAATCAGAAAGGAAAGAGTAGTCATCTAGACAGGGTGAAGAAACAAGTGCCAGGACTAAGGTACTGAGGAGAGGTTAAGGGCCATGTGGCAAGATGTAGACCAGGCTACTATTGCCAGGTTAGGAGACAATGTCTGGTGGATGTTTTGTGTCAGGAAGTTTTTACGTTACTATTTTCTTTGACAGATATATCAATTTATTCTGTCAAAACTTCTGCACCTGAGATTCTGTCTTCCATCTCTTGCATTTTGTTGGTGATGCTTGTGTCTGTAGTTCCTGTTCTCTTCAATAAGTTTCACATTTCCAAGATTTATGCAGTTTTATATTTTCTTTATTGTTTCTATGGTCTTGAACAGTTTTATTCTTTTTCTTCAAGGTTTGAGATTCTCTCTTCCACATCTTCTACTCTGTTGGTAAGGCTTACATCTGAAGTTTTTGTTCTATTTCTAAATTTTTCATTTCCAGTTTTGCCTCATTTTTGGTGTTATTTACTGATTCTATTTCTATTTTCTTGTCTTTAAGTTTTATCTTTAGAGTGTTAATTAGATTTTTCATGGACTTTATTAAAGGATTTATTTCTATCCTCTTTAAAGGCCTTGAAGAAATTTATAATTGCTATTTTGATGTCATTTTCTTGCTATATCATTGGACCTTCTACAGCAGGGTTAGTGGATTCTGGGGGGGGTATTATCTTGAATTTTTGTTGTTTGTTTTTGCACTGGTGTCTAGGCATCTGGGATTATGATGTTAGAGGTGACTCTAGGTGTTGATATCTAGTGTCCTCTTAATAGTGTAGGTGTTTCAATTCTTGATTCTGTCACCCAATCTTGGCATTAGGAAAATAGATGTTTTGTAGGTTACCTGGTAGAGAGTGCTTCTGCAGTTTTCTGTGTGGCATAGAGTAGTCAAGGTGGGCTGGGAGAAAAGGTTACAAGGGAACTCAGGAAAGAGCTGAAGGGATCCTATTAATACTAAGCAGCAGGGTCCACAGAGAGTTTTGAGTATTGTCAGAAGAAAACCTCTACAATAGGGTGTAGTAAGAGAAAGAACAGTCTGGAGAGACAAGGATGAAAAGACTCCAGTTAGTAGATTTGACTTGAGAGGAGAGCAACTTGTAAGCAGGTCACCAGGCTGAAGATGAGAATGGAGAGAGTATAATGGAAGACATGAAGCATAATGTGAATCACTTACCTGAGTTCCTGCCCTGTGTTACCAGTTGGAGTCTCAGTAGAAGATATTTCTAGGTATTGGTTTCTGCCACAGGAAATGGATATGACTAGAAGGGAGTGCTGAGATTTACTACAGGAAGGGAAAAATCTGGGTCTAAATCAAGGTTCAGCAGAGTCCCCAGAAAACTAAAGGTAGGAGAAGAGGGGCTTGCAAACAGTCTCCTGGGGATGAGACTGGAGAGATTATAATCAAGAGAATGAACTATTAAAATGTTTGAATTTTTAAAGGCTGTGTGGTGGGGGCTGGAGAGTTGACTCAGTGTTAGAAAGCACTGACTGCTATTTCAGAAGGTCTGCATTCTATTCCTAGGACACAAAATATGGCTGATAACTCTCTGTAGTTCCAGTACCAGGTATCTGACTCCCTCTTTTGACCTCTTCAGTCATTTCATGCATGTTGTCCACAGACACAGATTGTGTCAAAACATCAATACACATAAACCAAAAATAAAATTTCAAACAATTTGTTTAAAGACTGTTGAATTTTAAACTTGAAAGGTTTAATATTATAATATTAATATTAACAGTAGATCCTGAGGGAAAATACTCAAGGTAAAAATATGGTTTAACAGTGAGATTTTTTTTTTAAGGTCAAGTTGACAAAGTGTCAATTATGTTGGATACTTTTATGTCTAGTTGACAATTCTACAGTCATTTGCCAAGAAGGACTCTTAGGTGATAAAATGACTCCATATGATATGCTTTTAGATAAATACATAGTATAGCTTCTTGATTTATGATACATGTGGATAGATGTAGTTCACTGATGATAGTGCATGGTTAGGTGGTTATGGACAGTATAAGAAAGTAAACTGAACAGATCATGAGGGACAAGTCAGTAACCAACACTTGTGCATGGCTTCTGCTTCAGTTCCTACCTCTAGTATCTGTTTTAATTCTGGTTCTGACTTCTCTAAGTGATGGAGTGTGACTTGAAAGTTGTAAGCTTTTGGTATTTTAGAATAGAAAGAGAAACTCAAACTAACACACTTCTCTTTAAAAGCTAAGATGAGTTTCTTGTAGACAACAGAAGGATTGGTTTTGTTTCTTAATTCATTCTACTTTCTGTATCTGTTAATTGGAATGTTGAGGCCATTAATATTCATAGATATTTTAAAATATGTGTTTTTGCAGTCATTTTTATGTTTTCATTCTTACTCATAATTTGTATGTTGATAATTATAGCTTTATTTATTTTCTTCCAGGAGCCTCACAGTGCTTATTCAACACTTTAGTCTGAAGTATGCCCTCTAGTATTCTCTTTAGGACTGTATTGGAAGACAAATTTTTGTCATTGTTGTTGGTCCTTTTTATTAAAAATGTTTTTTCTCCTTCAATTATGGCAGATAATTTTGTTGGGTATAGTCATCTATGTCAGAATTTATGATCTTTTAGAACCTGTAATTGCTCTAACATTTTCTGGCTTTCCATGTTTCCATTGAGAAATTAGCTTTTATTCTAATGGATTTTCCTTTAGATTGACTTCAAACTAAAATTAACTCAATGAGATAAAGGAGAATACATTCTTCAAGTGTTCTTCAAGAAGACCTTTTAATTATAAACATATATACACCAAACACTGATGTACTTAATTTCATAAAGGATATACTACTGAAATATATGTAATATAATGTCATAATAGAATTTATTGTGGATTTTGAAATACTTTGAGTGTAATTCTTCTCCTCTTTATTACTTCATACACATTTAACCCCTCTTATGTTTTCTATTAGTACCTTTATTTCATTATATTCTGCTCTTTCTCTTTCTAGCCCTCACTCCTCAGTACACACATAGGACCTTTTGTTTTTGTTGTTTCTGTGGTTACCCCAGCATATTTGCTCACATATGAATCTTTGGAGCTAGGAATCACAGATGAGAACTAATATGTAATATTTACATTTTTGGTTCTGGATTACCTTACTCAGTTAAGGACATTTCTTTTTTTAATGTTTATTTATTACTTCAAGTTATATCTCCATCACAGCACTCTCCCTCCACCCCTCCCAGCCCCACCCTCCTACCCTCTCACCCTTCCCCCAGAATGCATAATTCTTTTTTTTCAGTCCAACATATGGTTCTTTCTCTTATAACAATAAATACAGTACAAAACAACAGAAATAAATAGGCCACAATTCTGAGAGTTATATGGCTTAGCATATATTCCCAATGTCCAGTCCATATGTATTTGGCACCTGACTTTAACATTCTACTATCTAACTATCTCCATGAGTTTAAAGTTCTCTATCTAACTCAGCTTTCATACTAACTTGCATCACAATTTTAAAAACATCTTCTTAGATCCAGAACGCCCTCTTGTTGTTTCCTAAACAACTCAAAATTTAACTATGAGACTCTAGCTATTTATTCTTCAACCACCTCAGAGACCTGATAGGGATAAATATATCTGATTATATAGGAAGTGCAGGGCCTACAGCTTCCAAAACTAAGAAATGACAAACCCGTGGCTGCCTCGACAGTTCCCATTTTCTCTCCATATATTACAGCACAATCTTCAACTGTTTGGCCCCATTTCTCTGACAGACATTGATTGTAGAGCAGGAATTATGAAGGACTTACCTACCCTGTCTTGGCAGAGCTAGGCTGTCGACTTACCTGCTTCCAAGTTTTGTCCTTTTTGGACAGCAGTCTGGTCATAACAGCTTTATTCGTATTAGCCAGAAATGGACACATCCCAGATGTCCCTCAACTGAAGAACGGAAACAAAAATATGGTTATGTTTATACAATGGTATACCGCTCAGCTATCAGAAACAAAGAAATCATGCAATTTGGAACCAAATGGTTGGATCTAGAAAAGCTCACCCTATGTGAGATAGCTCAGACCCAAAATTCTACACATGGTATCTACTCTCCAATAAGTGGATATTAAACATATAGCACAGGACAACCATCCTACAACCCACAGACCCAAACAGACAAGAACCTAGCATAAGTATCCTATAAAAAACTCCAGCCAGCAGCAAGTCATGGACCCATTGCTTATTAGTAGAACACCTTACCCTCACTGGGCAGCCATATCAAGCCCCAATACAAGAGGAAGCACTTAGCCCTCATGTGACTGATGAACTGAGGGGGCTTGATATGTGGGGGTTTCACTCACCTGAGGAGAAGAAGACAGAGATAGAGAAGATGGAGGGAGAGAGAGTGGGACCTGGAGAGGAGGAGGAGAGGGACTTTAATTGAGATGTGGATTCAGCAGATTGTATTTATCTATTTATGCATTTATACATATATGTGAACAATAACAAGGAAAAAGATACCATGAGTTTGAAGGGGAATGGGGTGATTTGAATGCAAGGACTTGAAGAGAGGAAGAGGAGGAGGATGCAGTTATATTTTATTTTAAAAATTAAATATATATTTTGAAAAATGATAAACATAAAAAGCTAACATCCAAATATGAGAAAGAAAATATGCACCTTAACTTTCTGAGTACATTTTAACTATTTAAATAAGGGTGTTACCAGATCCATCAATTTTCTTAGTTTATGTTTCTTTATGACTGAAGAAAATTCTATTGTAATATATATTCTATTATACATATATCTCTTGTTAGATATTTATGAAAATATTACTTCCTTGCTTTTGTGAGTAGAGAAAAATTAACATTGAATTACACATATCTCTACTGTAGTTTATTAAACCCTCTTGGCAAATGCTCAGTAGTGATCTTGTAGGGTCACATAATAGTTCTATTTTTAAATTGCTATGAAACCTACATATTTGTTTCCATAAAGGCCTTACCACTTTACATTATCATAAGAAGTCAATAATATTATTTTCTAATAAAAAGTTATTAGTATTAATATATTTATAATCATATTTAAAACCATGTAGTCAGACTCCTCCAGTATACTTCTGAGAAGACAAGTTCATTAACTTTCCTTTAAAATATAAGTTTTATAAGGAGTAATTTAAAGTTTCCCATTGAAAATCTCTAATAAAAGACAGTAAAAATTTTATATTATCTCTCAAACATAGTAATATTATTGTTGTTGTTTAGAATAAAAATGAGTATAATATATCATCATATATATAATATATTATATATCATACACATTACAGAATATATATGATTTATATTATATGTGTGTATATAAATATACACATATAAATGCATATCTATATATATGTATATGCACATATATGTATTCCTTTTTTTAACATTTTTTTAAAATAGTCTTTCCCAGGGAAGAGGTTATTAGTTGGTTATCAAATACCAAATGGTTAGCCCCAAAAACATACATATAATTAACAAGATGTAGACTAAGCAAGTTGTACTTTAGAACATAGGATACATATGATATATGCTTAACAACATAGGATAAACATACATTATATCTACTTAAGAACATAGAATACATATGAATATATAATGTTCATATGTATTCTATGTTCTTAGGTACACACACACACATATATATATATATATATATATATATATATGACTGAACTGTGGTCATCAAGTTTGCTTCTAAGAGTATTTACCATCAGAGGGATCTCACTGACCCTTTCCACCATTTCCAATAGGAAATAACCAAAGAAAGATAACTTTATATATTTCCGTCAATTAATAACAATATTATAAGAAGAAGATTAACATAGAATATCTGACATATTTTGAAGTCAGTAATTAGAAGCAATTTACTTTTGAGTAGCTCAGGAGTTGTTTTGAACTCTTTTTTCTAAGTATTATTGTCACATTCTTGAGCTGATTTATTTAATTTGTGGAAAGAGCATAATAAAATGTGAAAGTGTTTGGTATCTGTTTCAACAGAGACCTAAGATTTTTTTAAAGTAATTTACAATAAAATATAATATAACAGAAATGATACATAGTGTTATATGGCATACATGATTGTTAGACATCTTTTCAAACATTAAGCTTTATTAAAATTTAAAATTTGTTGGGTTGACACCTCTATGGTTTATTTAATCTTTAGATGAATTTTCTTTTAGTGTCTTTTGCTAGTAGGAGGTAAATATTTATTGAAATATGTTTTCTAAATAGAGGTTTATAGCATTTTCTTTTTTTATGGTGGCATACACTTTTTTTTAGGTTTTTTTTCAGTCAATTTTTTTCCTTTATTTTTTATTTCTTCAAGTTGCATCTCAATAGCAGTCCCCTCCCTATTCCCCTCCAGTCCCACCCTCCCACCCTCAACCTCCCATCCTCTTCCCTTTTTTTTTTCTTTTAAGTTTAAGATATATCTTATTTCCCCCTACAGTTTCCCCTTTCAGTCCAACAAATGGCTCTTTCTCTTATAATAATAAATACAATACAGTACAAGAGAGGTAATTAGGCCACAGTTATGAGGGTTATATGGCTTAACGTACATTCCCAATGACCAGTCCATATGTATTTGGTACCTGACTTTAACATTCTACTATCTAACCATCTCCATGAGTTTAAAGTTCTATATCTGACTCAACATTCATACTAATTGCAACACAATTTTAAAAGTATCTTCTTAGATGCATTTTCTTGAGATATACATTTTCATAACATCTTTTCAAACATTACAGGTTAATATGTTACACTTAGAATTTCTACTGCTGTTTTGAAACAAAATAACAAAAACAAATTTGGGGATAAGGGACATATTTGGCTTATCCTTTCACATTGGAAGTCAAACCTGATGGAATTCTGAACAGAAATTCAAATAGGGCAGAAACATGGAGGCAAGAGCTGATGCAGAAGCATTGGAGGGGTGCTGCTTACTGGCTTTGTCCTCATTACTTCCTTAGACTGCTATCTTATAGGACCTAGGATCACCAGTCTTGGGTTAGTACTAGCCAAAATGTACTAGGCCCTCCCCATCAATCACCAGCTAAGAAAATACCCTACTGGATTTTGGAAGAATTTTCTCAATAGAGGTCCCATTCTTTTAAATGACTCTAAATTCTGTCAAGTTGACATAGGCTTAGGAAGGACAAGTTCTTTTATAAATAAATGACAATTGAATTGAATTTTGTATTCTCTACACAGCATAAATTGTAGTGTGTCTTCAAAAATATAGCATCTATATGTTCCTGTGATCCTGATTTTTTTTTAATAAAGAAGCCAGAAATACACACTGAAAAATGACAACGTCTTCATGAAATGGTGGTGGTCAAAATGGATGGTTGCATGTAGAGAAATACAAATAGATCTAAACAACATCATGCACAAAACTCAATGGATCAAAGACCTCAACATAAGCCCAAATGGGGACCCAGGGAAATGGAAGTTTTATGAAAAGTACCTCATTTCTGGGAAAATGAAAGTAACTTGTGGGAGATATCTAAGATGGCTCTGGCCAAAATATGCCAGGGTGGAGTTGAAGCCCAATCGTGGGTTTAGCTGATTGGGTGAGCAAGACTTCCACACTCATGATAAGTACATAATCACCATGTTACCAGGTTTGTGGTATGTGGTGTGATAGGATGACCTTTAATGTGATCAGCCATCGTTGCTCCACGTGGAAACGCCCCATTTGGTTCTATATATAAGCCAGAGAATGAAACATTAAAAACAGGAAATATTTAGACATCACCCCTGTAGCATTTGTTTGTCTTCAGAGTGAAGGCTGGAAGTTTGGACAGGTAGTGTACTCACCTTTCCCTGTGAACCCCCTTATGTAGTGATTGCCATGTGGGGGGAGGGGTCACCACAAGACCAGATACACTGAACATAATAAGAGAGAACACGAGGAAATATCCTTGAACTCATTGGCACAGGGAAATACTTACTGCACAGGACACCATCAACACAGGAACTGATCAAAAATTAGCAAATGGGACCTCATGAAACTGAAAAGTTTCTACATGACAATTGACACCATCATTGATACAGTGTCATACTAAAGACTGGGAAACTATTTTTACCAACTGCACATCAGATAGAGGACTAATATCTAAACTATATAAAGAATGAAAAAAACTTGGATATCAAGAAAATAAATACTAAAGTATAACTGGGTACAGACATAAACAAATATTTCTCAAAAAAAGGAAATTGAAATGGCTGAAAAGCATTTAAAGAAGTGTTTGACATCCTTAGTCATCAGAGCACTGAAAATGAAAACTACTTTGGTATTTCAACATACACCCACCAGAATTGTCAAGATCAATAAAATAAGTAAAACAAACAAACAAATAAATAAATAAAAAGCAGCTCATAGTGGCAAGGGCATATAAGAAGGGGAACATTTATTCATTGGTAGTGGTAGTGCAAACTTGTATAGCCACTGTAGAAATAAGTATAGCAGTTCTTAGGTAGCTAGAAATTGAACTACTTCAAGATCCAGCTCTACCATCTGTGGGCATATACCCAAAGGTTGCTTTATCCTACTATACAGGTATTTGCTTAACCATGTTAATTGCTGATCTAATAATAATAATAGTCAGAAACTGGAAACAAACTAGATGTCTGCCAAGGGATGAATAGATAATGAAAATGTGGAATACATTTGTGCAATAGAATATTACTTTATTGTAAGAAAAAAGGAAATCATGAAATATGCATGTGAATGGAGGGAACTAGAAAAACAAAACAACATAACATCTGGTATAAGGTAACTAAGACTAAGAAAGACAAATGTGATATCTACACACTTACATGTGGGTGTTAGCTATTTAGTCATTGATAAGCTTGCTACAATCTGTAGAGCCACAGAGTTAATGTACAAAGTAAGGATTTAGGGGAGAGGGATGTATCTCTCTAGGAAAGGGAAAAACAACAGATTGTTATGGATGTTTGATGTGTTGGAAAGGCTGCAATGGGAGGATCAAACTATGAGTGGAGGGAAAAGAGCCATGAGAAAAGGCAATATGGGGAGAGATGTCTAAAATTAGGGGCTGTTTGAGGGACAATATTGAAACTTAATACAGTAGAAGCTTCCTAAATTATATACATATATGAAGTCAACCTGAATTAAATCACCAAGTAAAGGGTAAGGCAGGGTGCTAACTGGGCATCTCTCATCACTTAATGAAATTTTCGTACAGGGAATGGGTTACATCAGATCGAATTGTGGGCTAAAGTGGTCCCATGGGAACCCCATGCAACCCAGGCCGCTGCAAAGTGTGTAGGTTTTCTCCACAAACTGCAAGACTACTACTGAAAATAACACACAACTCATTGAACATGGAAAAGTCGATCAGGTGCCTACTTATAACCTTTACTTTTACTGGCTATTTTCCTTTGTTCTGCAAGGTACCAAATCCTACAAAAGGAAAAAAAAAAACATAAATCCCAACCCAGCTACAAGCCATTTGATCTGAAATGTTGTCCTTCCTGCAAGATATACTTACAGCACAAAGGTTGTGTTAGTAACCAACTAATATCTGGTTTGAGGTAAGGACCTCTCCGTGAGATGGAACCCACTGAGTGATCAAGATCCGGAAGGTTAGAGAATCCAGGGTCCTAGAGGAAAGCAAAATATTACTATTATACAAGAGGAATTTGACAACAAACTTACTTTTAATTGCATTCTTCTATACTCAGATCAGACCCTTATTCAGCCATCATTAGAAAACCTTCCTCCTCCAGCAGATGGGAACAAATATAGAGACCCAGAGCCAGAAAATATTCAGATACTGAGAGATTCTGAACATTGAACATTAAACTGCATGTCTCCATCAAATCCCTCTCCTTAGGGCTCAAGAAATCCTGAAGAAGAAGAATAGGCAAACATCTAAAGGCCTGAGGATGAAGGACAGGAAGGAAATAAAGCCTATAAACAAAGCAGGACCAAAGCCCATATGAACGTAAAGATGCTAATGCAGCATGCTCAGGCCCTGGAAGGACACCAGATGGACTCCTAAAGCTGAAAGACAAGTAGATACATGCCCTATCTATAATCTAGAAGCTATTTCTAATTGACAACCACTTGCAAGTGAAAAAATGCTTTCTCTAACAGAGTCTCACTGGGTAACAATTCTACTCTTAAGGATAGATCACATGCCCAGCAGTGATGGCCAACAGAAAACAAACTCAATAACATCTTCGGAAGTTCCTTACCTTAAAATATCATGTTAGGGCTTCTAAAAATATGTTTCAAACTTTTTTTATTTTTTATTCTATTTTACTTTATTTTTTTGCATATTTTGTATATTTATTATCATTTCAGGGTTTTTATTTTATGGAATTCCTGATAGTGCTAATGACTGGGTCTCGTAATCTTTATGGTTTCTTGTTTTCTTTTCTTGGAATATGTTCCTTATGTTCATTTTGTCCTATTCTAATTAGTTTTGATTTGCTTTATCATATTATATTTTATTTTTATTATTATCCCTTAGTTGTCTGTTTGTTTTCTATCTGAGGAGAAAGAAAAGGAGCATATTTTGTTGGGAGGGGAAGACAAGAGGAACTGGGAGTAGTAGAGGAAGGAAAAAGCATAAAATGTATTTTATGGGAAAAATATGTATTTTCAGTAAAAGAAATAATGTTCCTGTGATTTTTTTCTTAGTTTGAATTATGGAAAATTCTACATGAAAAGTATTTTTTAAGTAGAAATGTGTGATTTCTATGCTATAAGGGTCATATGAATTTTGTAAAGTGAAAATATGAATTATTAATAATATTGAAAAGATAAACAAAGACTTCTTTGTATAGTTATTTTCTTTTCATTTTTATGTTGATTTATTACTTCAAGTTACATCTCCATCACAGACTCCTTCCTTCACTATTCCCAGTCCCACCCAACCCACCCTCTCCCCCTTCTCCAACCTATCCTGTTCCTCCAGATGGGGTCCCCTACAAATCTGCCCCCCTCAGTTCAGCAGTCATATGAGGGATAAGAGCTTCCTCTTGCACTTAAGGCATACATTGCAACTCCACTAGGACAAAGTGTCCCACTAACAGGTAACAAAATCTATGTTCCTATTCCTTTCAGTCTGTTGGTTGTAGGATATTTATCCTGTACTATATGGCTAAAATCCAGTTATAAGTGAATACATGCCATGTGCATCTTTCTGGGTCTGGGTTAGCTCACTCACGATGAGCTTTTCTAGTTCCATCCATTTGGCAGCAAATTGCATTATTTCCTTGTTTCTGTAGGCTAAGTAGTATTCCATTATGTAAATGTACTACAGTTTTTGGTTTTTTTTTTTTTTTAACCATTCCTCTGTTGAGGGACATCTGGGTTGTTTCCAATTTCTATCCAATCCAAATAAAGCTGCTATTATCATAGTTGAACAGATGTTCTTGTGGTTTGGAGAGGAATTGTTTTGATGTATACCCAGGAGTGGAATGGCTGGGTCTTGAGGTAGAGCTACTCTAAGTTTTCTAAGATATCTCCAGACTTATTTCCATAGTGGTTGTCCAAGTTTGCACTCCCATCAACAATGGAGGAGTATTTCTCTTTTTCTACACCCTCACCACCATGTGCTGTTATTTGGTTTTTATCTTAGTCATTCTGACAGGTGTGAGATGGAATCTCAGAGTATCTTGAGTTGCATTTCTCTGATAACTAAGGATGCTGAGGATTCCTTTAAGTGTCTCTTGGCCATTAGAAATTCCTCTTTTGTGAATTCTCAGTTTAGCTCTGTTCCCCATTTTTGATTGGATTATTTCGTTTCTTGCTGTGTAATTGCTTGAGTTCTTTATAAATTTTGGATATTAGCCCTCTGTTGAAGTGGGATTGGTAAAGTTCCTTTCCCAAGCTCTAGATTGCTGTTTTGTTCTAATGACAGTGTCCTTTGCCTTACAGAAGTTTTTCAGTTTCATGAAGTTCCATTTATGGATTATTGGTCTTGTTCTTTTCAGGAAGTTGTCACCTGTGCCAATGAGTTCAAGAGTTTTCCCCACTTTCTCTTCTATTAGATTAAGTGTTTCCAGTTTTATGTTAAAGTCTTTGATCCTCTTGGACTTAAGTTTTGTGCAAAGTGATAAATATGGGTCTATTTGCATTCTTTTACATGATGACATCCAATTAGACCAGGACCATTTGTTAAAGATGCTGTCCTTTTCCACTGTACAGCTTTGGCTTCTTTGTCAAAAATTAAGTGACCATAGGTGTGTGGTTTTATTTCCAGGAGTTTGATTCAACTCCATTCATCAAGTAGTCTGTTTCTATATGAGTACCATGCTGTTTTTATTATTATTGCTCTGTAGCAAACTTAAAATCTGGGATGATGATATCTGAAGATGTTTATTTATTGTGCAGGATTTAGTTATTCTGGGTTTTTTATTGTTCCTATGAAGTTGAGAATTTTTTTTTTTGCAGGTCTGTAAAGAATTGTGTTGGTATTTTGATAGGAATTGCATTGAATCTCTATATTGCTTTTGTTATGATGGCCATTTTTTTTATGTTGATCCTACCTATCCATGAGCATTGGAGATCTTTCCATCTTCTGATTTCCTATTCAATTTTATTTCTTCAAGTACTTGAAGCTCATGTGTACAAGTATTTCACTTGCTTGATTAGAGTTACTCCCAGGTGTTTTATATTGTTTGTGGCTATTGTGAAAGGTTTCCCTAATTTCTCTCTCAACCCATTTATCTTTTGTATAAAGAAGGGCTTCCAATTTTTTGAATTAATTTTTTATCCAGCCATCTTGCTGAAGATATTTATCAGTTGTAGGAGTTCTCTGGTAGAATTTTTGTGGTCACTTATGTATATTGTCATATCATCTGTGAATAGGGATACTTTGACTTCTTCCTTTCCAATTTGTATCCCCTTGATTTCCTTTGTTCTCTTATTGCTCTAGCTAGAATTTTAAGTACTATGTTGAGGAGATATGGGGAGAAGGGGAATTCTTGCCTCTAATTTTAGATAATAATCTCTTATTTTAGAGGAAATGCTTTAAGGTTCTTTCCATTTAATTTGATGCTGGCTACTGGCTTGATGCATATTGCCTTTATTATTTCTAGGTACAGTCCTTGTATGCCTGTTCTCTCCAGAACTTTTAGCATGAAAGGGTGTTGGATTTTGTCAAATATTTTTCAAATTCTGGTGAGGTTATTGTGTGTGTGTTTTTTTTCTTTCAGCTTGTTTATATGGTGGATTACATTGATGGACATTTATGTGTTGAACTACCCCTGCATCCTTGGGATGAAGCCTGCTTGATCATGGTGTATGATACTTTTGATGTGTTCTTGGATTCAGTTTGCAAGTATTTTATTGAGTATATTCACATCTGTGTTCATGAGGGAAATTGGTCTCAAATTTTCTTTCTTTGTTGGGTCTTTGTCTGATTTAGGTATCAACGTGACTATTACTTCATAGAATGAGTTTGGCAGTGTTCCTTCTGTTTCTATTTTATGGACGAGTTTGAAGAGTATTGGCATTAGCTCTTCTTTGAAGGTCTGTAGAATTCTGTACTGAAACCAAATGATCCTGTGCCTTCTTTTTTTTTTGGGGGGAGATTATTCTTAATGACTGTTTCTATTTCTTTGGGGATTATAGGACTGTTTATTTTGCTAACCTGATCTTGATTTAACTGATATAATATTGATAGGTGGAGTCTATCAAGAAAATTGCCCATTTCACTTAGATTTGCAAATTTTGTGGAGTACAGGTTTTTGAAGTAAGACTTAAAGATTCTTTGGATTTCCTCAGTGTCTGCTGTTATTTCTCCCTTTTCTTTTTTGATTTTTGTTGATTTAGATATTTTCTTTCTGCCTTTTAGTTAATTTGGCTAAGAGTTTGTCTGTTTCATTGATTTTCTCAAATAACCAACACTTGATTTCATTGATTCTTTGTTTTGTTCTTTTTGTTTCTAAAGTGTTGATATCAGCCCTGAATTTGATGATTTCCTGCTGTCTGGTACACTTGGAAGTGTTTGTTTCTCTTTTTTTCCAGCATGTCCGGTTCTGCTGTAAATTGCTAATATGAGCTATCATTTTTTTTTTTTTTTGAAGGCACTTTAATGTTATGGACTTTCCTTGTAGTACTTTCACTGGGTCCCATAGGTTTGGGTATGTTGTGCCTTCATTTTTTGTTGGATTTTAGGGAATCTTTGATTTTCTTCTTTATTTGTTCCCTGACCCAGTGGTCACTGAGTAGAGAATTGTTCAGTTTTTATGAATGTGTAGGCTTTTTTTTTTTTTCAGTTTTTGTTGAAGTCCAGGTTTACCCATGGTGAATAAATGAGATACGGGGGGGGGGGGGGCTATTTCAATTTTCTTGTATCTGGTGAAGCTTGCTTTGTGTTTGACTATATGGTCAGTTTTGGAGATGATTCCATGAGATGTTGAAAAGAAGGTATATTCTTTTGTGTTTGGGTGAAATGTTCTATAGATGTTCATTAGGTGGTTAATGACCTCTATTAGTCTCATTATCTCTCTATTTGGTTTCAGTCTTCATGACTTTCTCATTGGTGTGAGTGGGGTGTTCAAGCCTCCCACTATTACTGTGTGGATATTGATGGGTGGTTTAAAAGAAGAGTTTCTTTTTAAAATGTGGGTACCCTTGTATTTATGGCATACATATTCAGTATTGTGATGTCATCTTGATGAATTTTTCCTTTTATGAATATTCAGTGTTCTTCCCTATCTTTTTGATTAATTTTGGTTGAAAGTCTATTTTATTTGATATTAGGATGGCTTCTCCAGCTTGCTTCCTCAGACCATTTGCTTGGAAAATTTTTCCCCAGCCCTTTACTCTGAGGTAGAATGTCTTTGTTAGAGAGTTGTATTTCTTGTATGTAGCAAAATTATGGGTCTTGTTTACAGATCCATTCTGTAAGCCTGTGTCTTTTTATTGGGGAGTTGAATCCATTGATATTGAGAGATATTAATGACCATAGGTTGTTATTTCCTGTTATTTTAATGATGGTGGTGGTTGTGTGTTTGTGCATTTCTTTTGCTTTAATTGCAGTAGAGTTTTTGGTTTTCTGTGTTTTTTGGGAGGTGTAGTATTCTTCTCTGGGTTGGAGTTTTCCTTCTGAGATCTTCTGTAGAACTGGATTTGTGGATAGATATTGTTTAAATTTGGTTTTGTCATGGAATATCTTGTTTTCTCCATCTATGCTGATAGAAAATTTTGCTGGGTATAGTAATCTGGACTGGCACAAATGGTCTTTTATGGCTTGTAGGACATCTGCACAGGCCCTTCTGACTTTCAAGTTTCTGTGGAGAAGTCAGGTATAAATCTGATGGGTCTACCACTATATGTTACTTGACATTTTTCTATTATACCTTTTAATATTCTTTCTATGTTCTGTACATTTGGTGTTTCAATTATAATGAGGCAAGAGGAGTTTCTTTTCTGGTGTAATCTATTTGTTTTTCTGTATACCTCTTGGAATTTTACCATCATCTTTTTCTTCAGGTTTGGGATTTTTTCTTCTTTGATTTTGTTGAAATTGTTTCCTGCACCTTGTTGTTGGGAGTCGTCTTTTTCATCTATGCCTATAATTCTTAGGTTTCATCTTTTCATTATTTGATTTCTTGGATGTTGTGGGTGAGGAAATTTTTAGATTTCTCATTTTATTTGGTTGTTGTACTGATTTCTTTAATTGAGTCTTCCACACCTGAGATTCTGTCTTCCATCTCTTGTATCCTATTTGTGATACTCATGTCTGTAGTTCCTGTTCTCTTTCCTTGGTTATCAACCTTTAGGATTATCTCTGCTTGTGTTTTCTTTATTGCTTCCATTTCCAGTTTCAAGTCTTGAACTGTTTTATACATTTTCTGTTCCAGTTTGGTTATCTTTGGCTGCAAATCTTTCATAACTTGGTTCTTTCCTACTCTTGTTTGACTGAATTAGCTTGGAGGTCTCTAATAGAATTCTCCATTTCTTTCATTTGTAGAATTATGATTTCTTTAAATTCTTTAAGGTATTTATTTTCTTCTTTTAATGCCTCTATCATTTTCATAAGTATAGATTTGTCATCATTTTCCTGTGTCTCAGCTGTAGTGGGATGGTCAGAACTTGCTGTATTAGCATAGTTGAATTTTGTTGGAATCATATTTCCCTGACTTTTGTCAGTTCTGTTCTTTGCTGGCCTTTAGCCATCTGGTTGTTCTTAGCTGTTTATTTCTGGTGCCTTCTGGACTTGGTACCAAGGAAGGAACTTTGGTATAGAGGCCATATAATCTTGGTGTCCTGTAGCTCTCTACAGACTGGATGGGACCTTGTCTTGGGGACTGGTTCTCAGTGAATTTACAAAGCTCACCCCTGCCTGTTGTGTCCCAACTTTGTATTCAGGTCAGGGGTTGGGGTAGGATGTGTTATTCCCATCTGCAGGTTCCTGGGATCCAGCTGATCTTTTTAGCGATGTTGGTGGGGGTATGCAGGGCGTGGACTGTAGGCTAGAGTTGCAATTTCCCTGAAGCTTAGGTGTCAGGACCATGAGGTGTACCTCCCAAGCTACTCTCAAGGGGCTCTCAGGTTCACTGTGCTCCTTACAGCCAGAAACCCTGTGGTCTTGTACAGCCTATGTCACCAAGGCAGTTTTCAATGATCCAGGGCTGATTCACTGTTCTGCTCCAGGGTTGGAGCTCTCTGTATTGAATCCTGGGTATTCAGCTGAGGGGCAAGACATGTACTAGCAGGGAGTTCTTATGTGGAATCCATAACCTGTCCACAGCACTGGATTTCTGGAAGCTCAGCTACCTATTCCTGGACAGAATCACTGTGTTCCAGTCCAGTCTGCCTGAACCATCAGGGCATCTAGCAATTTTCCTGCAGTTAGAGAATAAGGGTTATAGTCAGGACCATGGTCGTAGTCCTCCCAAGCTGTTCTCAGGGGGTTCCCAATTTCAACCTGTGCCTCTTAGTCAGAAGCTCAGTGATCCAGTGCAATCAGCTAGTTTGAGGAGCATGCAATGAATTGTCCAGAACTGCTTTACTGCTCTGGGCCCAGATCTAGATGCTGTCAAATGAGGCTGCAGACTGAGTGGCCTGCCAAAATGGGCATATGCAAGGAGTTCCAATATGGAGTTCACAAGGCATCTAGAGCACTTGGACTCAAGGAAAGATCAGCTCCCTTTTCCCTGCCAGGAGCGCTGTGCTTTAGAATAGCTTGCCTGTGTTGGCAAGGCTTCTAATAGTTTCCTTGTAGCCAGGGTGTCAGGACTATTGTTATGGTCCTCCCAAGCTGCTCTCAGATGAATCTCAAGGTCAACCTGTGCCTCTTAGACTGAAGCTCTATGATCTGGTGCAACCTGCTCACTCAGGCTGCATGCAATGTTCCAGAACTACTTTACTTCTCAGGACTGAGATCTAGATGTGTACCCTGCATGCCCAGCAGAGTTTCTAGCAGAGAGGTCAGCTGCAGTGGGGAGGGAGTTCCAATATGTAGTCTATAACCTGTCCACAGCCGCTTGCGCTCATGGAAGCTCAGCTGCCTGATAGCTATATCCTCCAGCTACGGGTCAGCCAAATGTCACCATGTCTCCAATTCCAGGGAGAATTGGCCTCAGTCTTTCCATGATGCCTCTGCTCATTCTCTTTTGAGTGTCAGAACACTTACATGAAAGCTGTGGACTCAGGAAACTGAGGAGGGCTTTTGCTAGGAGGTCGAAGCCTTCAGCTGGTGTCCTGAATTGATCAGCTCTGCTGTGAAGCTCTTCCACTGTGGCAGGGAGGGCTCAGTCTCTCATGTCTGGCATCTCTATTCTTCCAGTGCTATATGTCCAGTACCGGATTCTTTATTGTCCCTATCTTTTCCAGGCAAGCCCAGACAGGCTTGAACCTCTCAAACTGCTATTCAGCAGGCATATATCTCTGTGATTGTCCAGTTGGTCTTCCAGACAATGGGAATGTGTCTGTGCTTATCGCCGTCATCTTGAGTCTATACAGTTATTTTAAAGTAAATGTTAATAAGTGCAAATGTGATAAATATTACTATCTCTGGCAAAATAGTGAGAAACAAACTCTCGCCCTTCTCTGAATGTGACAGTTTGAATATTCTTGCGTTTCTACTCAACACAACATGATAATTTTCATATCCTGGCACCTCCATGTGTGTTCAACCTTTATAAATCACTGTGTGTCTCATTGTCATCTGAAAAACTCAACCTTAAGAACTGCACAGTCAAGCTAAGAGAAAATTTCATGTAAAAATCTCATATTTTATGTCAGTTTACTGTTGTGTGTTGGGCTTCATGAGTCCCTAAGAGGTAGGATAGACAGACCTGACTATCTTTTTGACTTGCACTACCATTCAGTTAAAGATACTACAATAGAAATTGCCATGTCATTTGGAATTGAGCATATATCTCTACTTTGAAGTTATATAGGTCTTATAGGTACCTTCCCATCTGAAACTCATTTTCTGCACAGTATAACATAAGGTCCAAAGCACAGACATAACTATAATAATTTCTCTATACTCTGTTTTAGAGCTGATATCTGCCTCCTTTGGATGCACAGTCCTGATATAAACCCAGTTTCCATGTGCATATGAGTATTGTTCAGGGCTTTGGCATTGTTTCATTTTTATTCATATGTATGTGGATCCATCACATCACCTTGAGTATTAGAGATCTTTTTACATGTGATATCTGTAAGACAGTTTCATTACATATTTTAAAATTTGCTTTAGGATTAGGAATCACAAAGTTTGTGATAAACTTTGTTGGAAGTATAATTTGAAAATATATTGGCAATGTAAATTAATTTTGGTAAACTGACTTTTTTATAGGATTGAGTATTCCTATCCAGAAAATTATTTTCATTTAACTGAATATTTTTTCACTTATTTCAATGCAATATTAAATTGTGCAACTAAAAATTGATGCATATCTCTTATTGGAATGATTTTGAGAGAGTCCACATCTATCTGCTGAGTGCTAGGCATTTTTCATTATATTTACTCAGCAATTGTTATTAATGTGGAAGTTTAAAGTCTATGGTTCTTCAGAGCCAAGAGAAGATATATTAAATGAGATTTATGATGAGTCATCGAATCAAACGGTTATGCAAGCTAAGAAATCAGAAATATGCAGCAATCAGGAACATCACTCGTGTAATTGAAAACCTGGAACCTTAACAGCTCATGGTGTAGATGGCAGTCTGCAAGGCTGGGGCGTACAGCAGCAAGGATGAGAGGACATGGATGTTTCAACTCACCCAGTCAGATGGCCATTGTGTATGTAATCATCTGCACTGCTCTCTGTTCTGTCTAATGTTCTGAGATATGCATGCTGACATCCAGGAAAGTAACTGCTTTATGCAAGTCGTTCAATTTAAATCTCAAGGTTTTCCTGAAATTGTTCTCATAGACATGCTCAGGAAACTGTTTAGTCAAATGAATATTCTGTGTTCTAGCCAAGGTGAAACACGAAATTATCCATCATAAAAAATAAACCACATTAAAAATTTTAGCAATCTTAATTGTCACACTCAGTAAATTGGGAGACTGGGTTTTTATTTAAAGTTTCTTCTGTACATTGTTACTATAAGCTCTTGAATCTCGTCTAAAAGCTCAAATACAAAAAAAGTTGATCCCTAGTCCATAGTGCTGTGGTTGGAATATGAAATAGATAGAGATCTAGAGAGTAAAGTTAAATCATTAAGGACATGAATTTATAGACTTCTGTAGCAGTTTTCAACCTGTGGGTTGTAGCTCCTTTAGCAAAAATATTTACATTACAATTAATAAAAGTAGCAAAATTATAGTTATCAAGTAGCAACTAAAATTATTTTATGATTGGAGTTACCACAATATGAGGAAATGTCTTAAAAGATCAAAACAATAGAGAGGTTGAGAACCACAGGCATAAAAGGCATAGACTATTTTATTTCTTCTGCTTTTTGGGATCACCTAGAGATTGAAAAATGAAAATTAATTCAGCTTCATAAGGTGCATCTAAAATTGAATTTCTTATATTATTTTATCAAGGAAAAAATTCATAGTAAATATTTCTTTTTGCCACCTGAAAATTTTGTGTTAATCTCTTACAAAATCATATTGAATTTAATTCATGTTCATAGTCAGGTTTTCAACTCTTGTTAAATTTTTGTGGTGACTACATATTTCCTATTTCTCTGGGAATGAAACTTTCTAATAATTTCCTATAAAAATTTCCTTTTAGTAATACACTTATTACATATTATTGCCATTTTATACCAAATATCTAGTGACCTATCCTATACAATATTAATACCATAAATTTCTTCTTTTTTATTCTTAATATCTCATTCATTATTAATTATTTCTGATAACTGTCAAAGAATTTGTATTCTTTTCAATTTATTTTTTAAAAATTTATTCTTCTACAGTCCTTTTGTCATGCAGTCCTTCTATATCCATTTGTTATTCATGTAAATTTATGCATTTGTGAACCCTTTAATTGGAAATGGAAGCATAAAGAGATTTTTGAATACTTACTTTTTAAAAAAGTGTAATCGTTGATGGTATTATACAGAAATTCCATGATTCTTCATATTAGCATATCAACATTTTCACTTTGCCCTTTTGAGTGTATTCCTTAGGGCGTTTCATGTCACTGAACCCACAGGTCTAAACCTCTCCCATGATTCTGTACAGTTCTGGATCTGATTGCATCTGTCTGGTCTCTAAGCATTTTCCATTTGTGGTGGTAAGTTCTACAGAGAATTATCCTAGATTTTATGGCATCTATATGCTATGCTCTACTCAACACACTTTGACATAGTGCTTGAAGACCTTAAGATGATTTTGAATCAAACACAAATCTTGTTTTATTTTATAATGTAGAATTATAGCTGAAACAGATAAATTTAAAATGTATTTGTGTAGCTAGATACCTGAAATTGAGCTGATTAAGTAATTGAAATTAATTTGCAAGTATTTGTCCCTATATTTGCATGCATATTTTTATTTTCAAAGTTCATTGGATTAATGCAAAATTATTGGAATGATGTTTCCTATATATTCTGATTTCCATTTGTGAACTACATATTATGATCAATTTTATGTTTATATTGCTAATATGAATGAAAAGAACTCAACACATATAGTATTGGAATTGATAAGTATAACGGAAATAGTAAGTTGTATATAGTAGCATTGAAAAATGCACAAATAGTGAATCTGAAAAATACATTATTTTTTCCAAAACCAGTATATCAACTCATAATGTGAATTAAATTTTCACAGATAAATTGAGCGTAAATTTGATTTCCTTATCAGACTAAAAATGATACAGTTAGTTATGTAATGTCATTCTCTTCTGTATCTAGCTACACCTTCATCACTTGTCGTATAAAAAGTACAGCCAACAGTACTTGACAATAATAAGCAGGATATTAGTGGTTTTATTCCAGTATTCCTTTATTATTTTTGAACAGAGTTTTACTTGTAAAAGGGTATACTACACTATTGTACAATGAACTATAACATCTCATGCTTATCACATTTCATGATTTTATTATTTCCTCTTGTGTTTCACTTAATCTTAGCTGTTTCATTATCATGACTTGTAAGTATAAAACACTGCACTGGTAATATTATCAGTAAGAGGTCACACTGAGTGACTGACTAACCTTGAAATTAAATAAAAAAAAATGATTGAAGATAATGAAGGTGGAGAAGTTATATGGTTGTTGCTGGTGAGTGAGGCATTACCCATTCTGCAATAGCTACAACTCTGAAAAACAGGAGCAAGGGATCATCTTCACTGTAGGTGAGCAGGCAAACAAAACTACTAGATGGACTTGTTTTGTTTATGGTGAAAGCTCAGTGAGTGGGATTGAAGTCTCAATGTCCCTCCCAGTACTGTGGCTCCAAGAAATCAGGCAAAATGTTTACATGCTTGTAACTTTACTGTTCCTTCTGTGTGAAATAAAACCACAGAAGATCTTGGTCATCACATAACGTGAAAGTGCTGTGCATTTGCAGTGCTGATGTGATGGCAGTTGAAGAAACTGCAATCAGCCTATTTGAGGAAGAAAATCACTTTCAAGAACAAATCTAAAATACAGAAGAATCTCCTCTCTTCTCAAAACTAGTGCTTTAAAATGTTTTCACCTTAAAAGAGGCCAAGTTGATGTCAAATTTCAAGTGTTAAAGGACAAGATAATGTCTTATTTGTGAGCAGTGTTTCATCCTGCAAATAGAAGACCTCTCTAATCTGGTACATTGGAAAATGAGAAGTTTCAAACATAGCAGCAAACAAACTGCAAGTGTCCTGTAGGAGGAACAAACAGCCATGTGTGGCTCAGCTATTCTTCCAAATCATCTCTTAAATTATTAGGTAAGTGAAACTTGGCAATACTATTCAAAAAATGGCATCTTTCAAGATTTTCTTTAGTATCGCCACAGTTCTTTAACATCCTCCTTATAAAGTTATTACTATTACAATATCAAAGTTCTGGTTCTGAAACTAATCATTGGTCAAAAATGAATCTAGTACTTGTAACAACTATGAAGTCCTACTAGCTTCTATGTCTACTGTTGAATGATAGAAAGATACTAAGAAGAGATTGATGTAATCCAAATAATATTACATATGGTGGACCACTTCAAAACTCTTAACTCTTTAATACAATTACTTGCAAATCCATAATTTTTCTTGACAATGTTATAAATTTATTCTTTATAACTTAAACAAAAGCTTCAATTGTAAATATATACAATTTTTCTCTCATTTATGGTTCCAAGATGTCATATAGACAAAAAATAATGAATGCATATTTTATATGAGCATATACTAAAAAGGAATAAAATGAAGGAATATGAGAGAAAGGACAGTGAGGTATGGGGTATGTCTTCAATATGCACATATGTGCTATGAAATACATGTCCTATACTTAAGCCTTCATCTTCAATTCCTACATTTCAAATAAACACACATAATTTCTGTAAATTAAATTATATTAAATATTTTAGATGGAAACAGATATTAATTATGTTCTTTGACACTTCTGTCATTTCCTCCTGGTAGTTCATAGGATTCAATGTTAAATGAATGAATTCTCAGCTCTGCAAGTTAATGACTACTCAACAACCACACATAGCACATACTCTTCTTCTTACAACCATTGAACAAGAGTTTAAATAGCAACAGGCTGCTACCAACTATCCTAATACAAATAGTTCTTGTGTGTTCTCACCTTCTCCTAAGAACAGAATCAAAGTATCACTTGTCTCATACAGCTAGATGATGTTTGGTCACAATTGTCCCCAATGTCTCACAAGTGTGTTAAAAGTCTAGGATATAAAAATCATACAGTAATGGAAAATAGGGAAATTTAAAAAAGAAAGTAATTATGGAAAAATTCAACTAATGAAGTGATCAAAATATGTATAGCTCATGCTGGTTCTACCATCATGACAACAGAATTTATAAGCACAATGTTATGATTATATATTCTGGACATTGTTGTCCCCAACTAGAAATTAACTAAACTGGGTTATATTATGGACAGACTATCCTCAGATTAATTTTTGTTTTACTGAATCTCTGATAATTCCTATATTTTTATATCTTCCTAAATTTAAACTCTAGGCACAGAAATAATCCTCATTCCATAATCAAATTTGTTAAGCTAAAATGTCACAATAATAATATTGATAGTTCTTCCCACCAATGTATTAAATCGCATGCTTCTTTGTCATTTTGATATCACCAGGAAAATAATCTATACTCCATAGTCCATGATACTTCAGGGTTATAGCAGCTAGTTCAAAAATCAAATAGCTACTTTTGTTTTCATAAATTTAATGTTGATATACAGAAAAAATAAATGCAGAATATTTATAAGGATTTTTATCAACATGATAATATTTTCTCAACAGAAAATCTCCATTCAAAAAATTGCATATTTCATAAACCTTATCTCAGCTATGCAAAATAATCAATCAATTCAGAAACAACATCAATGTATACAAAGGGTCTCATGTTGCTCTGAATGAGTTAAAAGGTCACCAAAAAATTTTCAATGTAGGTAAACAAGTTGTCCACAGTGGTTACTAGCGTAAGTAGAAAAGAATTATTAAACCACAGGATCAGTTCAAAGTGCTTTTTAGAAAAAAAATTATCAATGACTATGAAATAAAGTAAGATGGTTAAAAGTATGCTACAATTAAACAAAGTATGTATTTAATCTTTGGCTTTTTCCCAATCAAGATGAGCTAGAAGTTTCTAGTCTGTTTTACGGGTTTTTGCTTGTTTGTTTTTCTAGTTCTTGGAATTTTGTTTTTGCTACATCTTGAAAGCAGGCAGCATTAGAAAGAAGATTTTATAGGTTAAAAGACATAAGGAAAATAGCATGACTTTACCCAATGTATACCAGAATCCTAGACTGGAAAAATATTTATTTCTCCTTGAGAAAGAGTTCTAAATCACTTAAGTCAAGAGACAGCAATAGCCCTGATACCTGTTAACTACCAGACAGAATCCTACATGAGGAGTATTGCACAGAGAGCCTCTCTTTTAAAAGTTCCATGTGGGTACACTCCACATGGAGATCATGATGTGGAGCTTTGAAGGGACAAATACTGGCACGACAATGTGAGAGCTCTCTTAAAGAAGACGGGATCTGGAAAACCCCAAAATAAAATTCTACCTTTGATACAACGACCCATCTATGCCAGGACTCAACTGATACCTCAAAAGAACTGGCAGAGAATTAGAGTAATATCACTCCTTCAGGAATGATCTTAGAGATCATTTCTCTACTCTGTCTCAGGATCTTTTGTAGAGTGATAATACTACAAGACCACCCTCTTTCTTTATTTTCTTAACCTATGTAACATATTAAAATTTCCTTCAGTTCTTACTCCTTGGTGCTTTTCTCTGCTGCATTTTAGTTCTTCTTACTAATGCAATAGAGTATGTTACCCTCTACCTTGTCTTCTTTTTTCTTTTTAAATTGCCATGTGAATTAGTAGTAATAGAGTATGGATGAATTGATGATGAATTATTTCTGATATCTGCACTTACATGTTTTCACACACCCACTTGTATTATGTACTTGTTACAGTGATGGAAAAGTCATTATACTAAGTATACAAAGATAAAAGAATTAGTTTTATAAAAATAAACAGACACTGGCCTGGAGCAAGTACAGACATTCTTTCTAAGTTAATTCTTTGACTAAGCAGTGTTCTTTACAAAGAATTGAAGATAATATTGACAAAAGAGATGGTGACACCATGAAAATGGCTTACAGAGTTTGAGGAAATTTGTTTAAAAGGAAGCAAATACTTTTTCATAGAACTGAAAATCTTCATCATTCTTTGTTTTGTAACACATAAAAATTTAAAAATCGATTCCACACATTTAAATCTAATAATAATATTCTCACTACAAGCCAATGCATTGTTCTTAAGGCTATTAACATTTTTCTGAGACTCAAAAATGTAGATAAAAATAGAAATACAGATTTTTGTATTAATGTTAGTTTATGATATGCAAAGTCCTAAGTACGAAGTAAGAACTTCAGAACTTATCAGTTAAAAAATTATACTAGCTCAGTATTGTAGTGTACCCTGGTAATACCAAGTTCTGGGTAACTGATATTGGAGAATAACAATGAGTGTGTTGTCAACCTGGGCTTTGTAGTGAGTTCCAGTTCTGCCTGAAATCCATAAGAAGACTCTGTTTCAAAAAATGAAACCAAAAATAATAATACCACCAGAAAAGAAACATAATTTTATAGCTCAAAAGTAGAATAGTTAAAATTAAGACTTTATTGGAGGAATTTAACAGATTTGAAAGGGTGGAACAAAAGAATCCATGAATTTGAAGATAACATATTAAAAATATACACGGATATTAGACCCTGCTGGTAAGGTCAAAGCATTACCAGAAAACCCCTGAGCTCAGTCCTAAATGATGGGTTCCCTTTTCTTAGAAGAATTCCCTTTTCATCTAATCTGGGGAAACCCAGACCACACCCTCTATCTTCAGATTGTCAGGTAGCCCTCAGAAAAATTACAGGCCCAAACCAGCCCAGTAAACACCTGAGATTCCTAGAAACACCTCCAAGGGCTAGTGAAATAGATCCCTAGTGCCTTGACTTTTAGCCAATGACCTTCGTCCATGCCTCTAACAATACCTGGAACTCTTCCCTGATACCTGCTGCCCATGGCAAAATTAGGTACTTCATTCCCTTTCTTATGATAGGACCATGCTACTGCATGTAAATGAAGTATCCCTGGCACTCCTATCCCTAGGGACCAAATATATTTACCTCCAAAACCCCTCCTCAAAGTCAGAGGTTTATAATGTCCCTTTTCAAGAAATAAACCTTCTTCCACTCCATTCTTCCTCCATGACCCTCTGAAATTTGGTAGTTTATTTTGGACTTGGGGAGGAAGGTCTTTTCCCCCTATGAAGAACTGGTCACTAGATCCCCCTGACTAGCTAGGCTTATTCAGGGTGCAGGCTGGTGCCTTGTTGCCTCTCTTGCTGCCTAGCCAGTCCCCAGTCTCAATCACTGCAGCCAGTCACCCCATCACTACCTCTGAAGCTACTGTTTCTCCCATGCTCACACTGATAGCCATAGTGCGCACTTGTGGCAGTGGCTGGTTGCTGGCTGTTCCCAAAGCAGCCATCAGATTCATCCAAACCAAGTAAACACCCAAAGTCATTTGACTTGGTCCTAGATCCTGAGTTCATTGAATGTGCCCCAGTCCAGCACTGGCAACTTAGTTAAAAGAGTTTTATCACTTGCTGGTGGAGAAGACTATTTCTCCTGCCTCTCTGGGGTATCCTATGACATTGAACAGATCTCATCCCATGTTTCAGCCTTTTCTGCCCTGACTAACACAGCCATGACCTTCCAGTGGAGGATGGACACTTCCAGTTTGCTGTCTGACAAGGTCAGAGCCCTCCTGAGCAACAGAATGACAAATGTCTAGTGAAGAGAAAAAACTTCACATAAAATTTAGTAGAGTTGAAGTAATTCCTGAGAAACTATTATTAGAAGCAACATGTATATGTTTTTCCTTTCAGTAGAGCTGGCTGCCTGGGACTTACTACATAGACTAAATTGGCCTCAAGCTTATAGAGATCCTCTTGTCTCTACCTCCAACATACTGGAATAATAGGTATATATGACTAAACCTAGAATTAACAAAATATGTATGAGACTTCCAGAAGTAAAATAAAAGTTTGTAAAAAATACATGTAGACATCTGGATGAAGACATAGAAAACAATTAAAATACATAAGGGCATACATGGACAAATATAACAGTGAATGTTGCTGTATTTTGCTATTAATTACTTTTATTTCCTAGATGGTTTATAAGGCAAGTGCACATATACTAACCATTTTTTTACCATAAAAATGCAATTTGTGATAACAAAAACACAGATAGGAAAGAAAATTAACATATGAGATAAGATTTTTGCACTTTGTTGAGGGTAAATAGCTATCAAATCAAACAGGATTTCTATATTTTTTGGATATTAAATGAAACCTGCCTGCTAATGAAAAGAAAATATCTGAACAAGAGACAAGGCAACTTGCATGTAGGCAAAATCATTCCTATGAGAAGCAATGCAGTCCAAATTGGAGGTTGTAATCTTGGAAATGATGTAGAAGCCACATCCAGAGAACACTGTAGGCTGAGGTCAGTGACAGTCATTTATATTACATTTTGAATCTACCACATAATGATGTCTAATCATGAACCACCACGTAGGAAAGGATGATTATCATCTTTGTTAACTCGGCTTTCATGTTAAAGAATGTGCCACTGGTGTGGGTACTCATGAAACTGGGAAGTTTTTGCTTCGGATAATCCTATTGTGTTAGTTTTCAAAGTGATGGACAAGGAGATATCTTGCTTGTTTCTTACAGCCTCACATATGTTAGGTCAGTCCTAACTTATGAAAAAGTGATTTCAGAGCATCAATCAAGGAGATTGGGAAGGGTGCAGAAGAACTTTAGTATCTCACATAACAAGCACAAACCTTCCATTTCACTACTATTTCTTTAACAAAATTTAAAATGTTATTGTTGGAGTAAGGTCTAATACATTGGTTCTCAGAGGCTGATTTCAGTGCTGAGAGATCTGGTTACCACCCTCTCTGAGGCACTCTGTGATTGGTTAATAAAAATCGCTGATGGCTGAATGAGTACAGGAAGGTAGGACTTTCTGGGATGAAGAAAGGAACCCTGGGTTTTACACAGAGGAAGTTCTCTTTCCAGCAGGATTCTGAAGCAGCAGAGAGCTCCAAAGGTATAGCAAGCAACATGGCTGGTTGGGATTAGGTAGTCAGGTTCCAGTTGAGAATCTCCTCAGGTAAGGCCTAAGCATTGAAACATTAAAAGTCTTGGCATATACAATTATTAGGAAAATGACCCCCTGCACATTTCACACGTTCAGCTAAGGTGGGTAGGTCTTGCCAGGCCTGCAAGCAGGCCAAGCATGCAGACCTCCCATCACAGGTCTCCAGCTTAGGCATACCAGGCCTGCTGGCCCACCTCAAAGCCCTGGAAGCTGCACAGCCAGGCTTATAGGCCTCCAGCTAAGTCAGGCCTGCCATCCTCCTATGCAGTCACTAGCTGATCTGCTGGCCTAATACAATAATTTATAATTATTAGTAAATATCATGGTTAACAAGGTTGTAGTTTCAATGAATTATATTTTGTAAAAGAAATGGTAATATATGAAAATTAATAGCCAAATTTGATCATTCTGAATTTGACATTTGGTGTCAATGCGGTGCCAATGACAGTTATTTCTCTCCGTTTCTAATTCCATTTATTTTGGTACTATAATGTATTGCATGAGTACTTAATTACTAAGAAAGCAGAATTATATATAACACTTTTAGAAGTGCTTTGAATTCAAAAGTCTTCAACAGATCTTGAATTAAATTTCTATATTGCTTTTCTATTGTTTAGAATTTATGTTTCTTTTGGTAGTAGCAATGGCTTGCAATTTTATCATTAACATAAAATATGTTTTTAAAATTCTTATATACTCAAAATGCTCAGCAGCACTACAAAATCTTTGGTAAATATTATATTCAGAATTTTGTCCTATATAAAGATTAAATAAGTGATACAATTTAAAGCATCGATAGAATAACCAATGTCATGAAGACTTTCTCCGAAAACCTCTGCAAGCTTCATGAGGGGTCTGTGGAGACAGAAGGACCATGAGCGTCTTTGCATGAACATTACCTGCACTTGTAGCTGCCTGTCCTCTAAAAACCCATGACATTTTAATTTTCCCTAAAATTGTAAGCTTGTGTGAAAATTACATTATTTTGAACAAAGCACTTTCTATTTGTTTTTTGATTCTCATAATTCTTATACCCTCTTAGTTTAATATAAAATATTAATAGATCAGCTTCAGTACAGAAGTATGGACAATCATAATATTATTAGGATGACACCTTGAGCTATCTTTCAGTAAATGTTTAGAAATAAATACCAAATTTATTTTGCAATTGGAATTTTCAAGGTAGAAAACATAAAAATGATTTGTGATTTGTTTTAATGTAGTTTTGTCATTTCTAGCTGAAAGTTAAAATGAAAAAAAAAATACTCTATACCTTGTAAATACAGCTACAGACTAATATAAAGGCCGTTGGGTAAAACACTAAAATAGAAGGTTCCATTTGCAATGTCACATCATTTATTAATGACATTAATTTATTATTATTTCTAAACTGTGTAGAACAACAAAAGGATAAAAAATCTTAACTGTTCTTACACTGTACTTAATTAATTCTGAAATAGTTACTCTTGAAAATATATAACACATTTGTATGTAGCACATACAAAGACACACACTCACACATACACACATACACAGAGGAGAGTTTAGGGTCATAGGCAAAACTTATTTTTTGACAATATGTTTAAACCACATAAACATGCTTAACAATAAAATGCCATTTCTTAATGGCGCCTAATGCACTTTCCATGTCACAATTGAATTTCAGTAGTTCTCACTTATGTAAAAATACAGCTATTCAAAGTATCCAGGTGTCTGCTAGCATATCAGAATATGATATGCTTGCAGAGAGGAGCCTAGCACAACAGTCCTAGGAGACGCTTCATCCAGCAACAGATAACAGATGCTGAGACCCACAGTCAAACGTTAGGCTGACTAGACCTAGTCCTGTCCTCCCACCACCACACACACACATTTGCAGCTGACTGGTGGCTTGCTCTTCATGAAAATTTCCTAACAAATGGAGAGGTGACTGCCTTCTAACCTTTCAACATGGACTCTGTTGCCAGTTTTTTTGTTTGTTTGTTTGTTTGTTTTACCCGAGGGGGTTGAAATATCTGGTCTTAATGGAAGAAGTTGCTCTTAGGCCTGATCTAACTTAATGAGCTGGAGTGGGTTGATATAGGAAGGTGGGGTGGAAGGAGGAATAAGGTGGGAAGATGGGACTCGGATGAGAAGGGGGGGCACAATCAGATTGAAAACGAATTAATAAAAAAAAAGAAAAGAATTGGAGGGAGAAAGGAAGGAATGGAAAATATGTAAATACAGTACTCATGCATAAAGTTCTCAATAAATTTTAATTAGGAAGTCACTCTGAGATTCCATCTCACTACTGTTAGAATGTCTAAGATCAAAAACTTAAAAGACAGCATATGCTGGTGAGGCTGTGGTTAAAAGGAAACACTCCCACATTGCTGGTGGGAGTGAAAACTTGAACAACCACTATGGAAATCAGTCTGGCGATATCTTAGAAAACTTGGAATAGCTCTACCTCAAGACTCAGCCATACCACTCCTGGGCATATATTTAAAAGATTCTTCACCTAACCCACAGGGACATCTCCTCAACTATGTTCATAGCAGCTTTATTTATAATAGCTAGAAACTGGAAACAACTCAAATGTCTTTCAGCCGAAGAATGGATTAAAAAAAAAAACAAAACTGTGGTACATTTATACAATGGAATACTACTTAGCTATCAGAAACAAGGAAATCATCCAATTTGCAACCAAATGGATGGAACTAGAAAAGCTCATCATGAGTGAGCTAGCTCAGAAAGATACACATGGCATATATTCACTGATAACTGGATTTTAGCCATATAGTACAGGATAACCATCGTACAATGAATAGACCCAAAAGAGCAGCAACAGGGACTTGGTTACCTGTCAGTGGGACAACTCACCCTGGTGGAACTGCCATGTATGCCTCCTGTGCAAGAGCAAGCTCTTAGACCTCATGTGACTAACAAACTAAGGGGGCTAATACACGGAGACACCCCACATGGGAGGGATGGGATGGGTGGGAGATGGAGTAAAGGGTGGGAGAGGGTGGAGGGAGGGAGTGGCAATGGAGATGTAACAAAGTAATAAATAAACATTTTATAAAATAAAAGTCAAGTAATTAAAAGAAGAAGTATCCATCCAAGTGTCTTCTTAAATCATTCATCATAAAAATGGCTATGTATGATTTAGATTGACTGATAGAAGAAGCTGTGATAAAATAATCCTGTTGCAAATACATTGTGTAAGTCAGATATTGGGGGCTAAATATAACAAATGAAATTATCCTGATGAGCAATAAGAATTTATTGAAGATTCATCTAAACTGTAGACAGTACTATAAAGATAATCAAGCCTTAGACATATGACTACAGAATACCACTCAAAATTTTATAGTACTGCTTTTAAAAAGAGAAAATTTTGAGGATAAAGGGATGGTAAAATGCACTTCAGATTAAAAATAAAATTACAAGCTACAGCTACTACCAAAAGAGTCATAAAATATAAACAATAGAAAGACAGTATAGAAATGAAATTGAGGCTCTGCTGAAGGCTTTTGTGTAGGAAGCACTTAAGAGTGTTATACATACCTTTACTGCCTTAGTTATTAAGCACTCATATAATAAATTATAATACAGAGTGATGGAATGAGAAACCCAGGAAAAGAACTGTCATTTGATAATGTTCTGACACTAGATTGATTCTAACCTACTTGTCTCAGTATTTTTGTCTCATTTCTATTTGGCAGTGCTGTACCTCATTGTGAAATATTCATCCAGAGCCACTACATTTGTATTAAAGTTATAGAGAATTTTTTCATTAATTTTATTTTTCTAACAGAACACAGGCCATTTTTAATGAAAGAAAATGTCACCCCAAAGCTGTAGGTGTAGAGAGACCTCATATGTTTCTTGGAGAACACGCAGTATCCCATTGACTACAAACATGAATGAGTGATTCAACATGGAGTGTCTTCAATATTTCTTAGTTTGAGTTAAATAAAATGGGGCACAAAATGAACTTCTGATAAAAAAATGTAAAAGTAGAAGGAAAACATTAGCAAAGAGAAATGCAATTGAGTTCAATTGTGAATTACTACGGCAGAGAACAGCTATATATATATTTGTAAAACTTTTGCAAATATGTCATATGTTAGTACAAACATCACTTCATTACATCAGTTAAGATGTTGTATATCTTAACAAAGACATCCTCAATGTGCAAACATTCAACACAAAATTATTTTGTTACTGTCATTGTATGTTCTCTACAGAGTAAACCAGAAAAAGTCAAGTATCAGAAAAACTGCCAAAATGGATGAATAATTAATTTTCAGAAAAGGAATATCTTTTTGTTTGTTTGTTTGTTGTTGTTGCTTATTTATTGCTTCAAGTTACATTTCTATCACATTGCCCTCATTCTACCCCTCCCTGCTTCACCCTCCCACCCTCTTCTTCCTCTCCCACCCATCCTACTCCTCCAATGTGGAGTGTCCCTACATATCAGCCCCTCTCAGCTCAAGAGTCATATATGGGCTAAGAGCTTACTCTTGCACTGGGGGCCAACAAGGTGGCACTCCCAGGGAAAATTGTTCCCTTAATAGGTAATAAAGTCTATGTTCCTGATCCTTTTGGTGTGTTGGTTGTAGGATAGTTATCCGGTACTACATGGCTAAAATCCAATTATAAGTGAGTAGATGCCATGTGTGTCTTTATGAATTGGGGTTAGCTCACTCAGGATGAGTTTTTCTACTTCCATTCATTTGGGTGTGAATTGCATGATTTCTTTGTTTCGGATAGCTGAGTAGTATTCCATTTTGCAAATATACAGAGTAACATGAACATGGTGTGACATTTAATTTCATTGTGAAAATGAATTTATAATGTGAATGACTGTTATAAGTACATAGGAACATATTAGTGAGTGAGATGATACTTAGTATTGGTGAGAATGTAGGAAATTGGAAATTATTTGAGCTGAATGCATGGGTGAAGATTGGGGCAATATTACAGGTAACTTGTTTTAAAAAAATTAAAATATCCCAGTCATTCAATTTTACCAAAGAGGACTCAGGAGTCAGATGCTGGACTGAAAACTTAGTAGCTCAGAGAGGCAGAGACAGCATCCAGCCTACATTCCTATTCCACCAACATCTCATCCAATTGTCCTAAGGTAAAAATTCCAGAAAAGCCTAGAGGAACAAACCTAGAAGGAGAAAACCCTGAAGGACTCTAAGGAAGAAGAACACCAAAAAGGAGAAAACCTCTGATGGAAGAAATCCCAACTCCTCATGCTGTCTTAAATGCCCCTCAGCTCAAAATCCCTCCTTTCTGTTTAATCCCTGTCAGCTGGTTTCTAACCTCCTGATCTAGAGTTAACTATTCAATCCTGTGTACAGAATGTTCTTGAATTAAAGGTGTGTGCCTAGAGGTGAGTCACACCATAACAATTAGTTTACAGTAAATAGAAAACTCTAAAATTAAAGGCTGAGTCATCCCACAATAGAAAAAAGATTTTCCAATACACAGTCTAGGGGTTCACAATGTTATCAAATGTTGTGCAGCAGTAACTATAAAGATTCAGTAAACTCCAATGGGATGAAAAGACCACTGTCCCAAGCCAGGGTGTGGCAACTGCCATCACTTCTGCTACCAATACTGGAGCAGGCAAGCCTCTGCCACTGTGGCCGATTGCTGTGTTCTCATTGCTGTTTGTTGCTGATTGTGTCTGTTCTTTGGTAACACTGATTCAGCTGGACTGATGACTAATTACCCCAAGATGTACCTGAGGACATCTTCATCTTGGTATCCTTTCTCCTGTTCCTCAGGGTGTTGAATTCCAAGCTGCCTGTATAAACTCCTACAAGCATCAACAGAACCATCTAGCTCATGTGAATTGCTCTCTTTAATTCTGAACTCAAGTTAATTAATGCACCAGTACTTGTGGGGATATACTTGTCATCCAGAGCAAAGCAGCTTACTCTGTAGAGAAGAATGACGTCAGAGACTACCCTTGTAATACACAGGACACACAGACTACAGAAGCAATGACAATGCTGGTTCTTCTGAGGACTTACAGCCATGTCCAAGAAAAGCCAGACCTAGGTCCCCCTATACATATATAGATGATAGGCAACTTGTCCTTCATGCAGATCCCTTACCAAGTGGTGGAGGCACAGTATCTTTCATGGTCTATGGTGCCTATTACTGGAACACCTTACCCTAGCTGGGCTGCCCAGTAGGGCACCAGTACAAAAGGAAACTATTGGCCATAATGTGACTGATAAACTGAAGGGGCTTGATAGGTGCAGTACACCCCCTCACCCAAGAAGAAGGAGAGGAGGAAGAAGGGGTAGAGAATAGGAGGGTGGGGCTGGGAGGGGAGGAGGAAGGGGGCTGTGATCAAGATGTAACTTGAATAAATAAATAAATGCTAAAAGAAAAAAGAATGAGTCAATTAAATTTTCACGCATCATATTGCATAAAAATATACTGAGGTACAGAGAGAGTGGGCATCCTTGTCTTGTCTCTGATTTTAGTGGAATGCTCTAACTTTCTCTCCATTTAATTTAATATTGACTATTGGTTTACTGTGTATTACCTTCATTGTGTTTAAGTATGTAATTTGAATCCCTGATCTTTTCAAGAGTAGATTTTGTCAAAGGCTTTTTCAGCATCTAATGAGATGATCATGTGTTTTTTTTTTCATTTTGTTTATATGGTGGATTACATTAATGGATATTAGCACGTGGAATCATCTCTGCATCCCTGGGATGAAGCCTTCCTGATCATGGTAAATGATGTTTTTGATGTGTTCTTGAATTCAGTTTGTGAGTATTTTATTGAGTATTTTTGCATCAATGTTCATAAGGAAAAAGGGTCTGAAATTGTATTTCTTTGTTGAATCTTTTTGTTGTTTAAGTTCAGAGTGATTGTGGCCTCATAGAATGAGTTTTTCAATGTTTCTTCTGCTTCTCTTTTGTAGAATTATTTGAGAGTATTGATATTGGTTCTTCCTGAAAGTCTAATAGAATTCTGTGCTAAATATCATCTAGCCCTGGGCTTTTTTGGGGGAGACTTTAATGACTGCTTCTATTTTTTAGGGATTATAGGTCTATTTAAATTATTTACCTGATATTGGTACAAACCCTTCTTAATCTCACCCAGCTACCCAGGGACCACTGAGAGTCCCTGGGCAGGACGCTCCTTTCCACTCTGAGACAAGTCGTTGGACCCGGGAATCGGGATCTCCCATCCCCCACCAGGAGAGACTCCTGGTAAGTTCCAATCTAATACCCAGTGGGCAGATTCAGATCCCACGCAGAGATAATCCCCACCCTGCTGGGCACCCCCAGGTCTCGCACAGAGGATCCAACTATCTCGCGAAAGGATGTGACCCTTGGAAGTAAGTGAAGCTCGGCAGCAAAGCGCTTTCAGACTGCAGATCAACAACTCACTGTTGTGACATCACTGACCAGTTTCCAAGCCATGGGAGCAGCAAGGCTATTGGGGCTGAAGGGCAGATTTACCCACTACAGGAACCAACCCCGGGCAAACTGAGAGATATTTGAAACTGTTGTATATCGGACTTTTGTACCAGTACTGGCCCTTATGGCGGGGAACCAGAGCTTACTTGTACACAGCTCCACCACCTGGATTAGTTGGGTATCCACCTAGGAAGTGGGGCTGAATGACTCACCTTATAGGGGAGGAGTAAGGCAACTCAAATCCTACACCAAAGCACCCCCTTTGGACCCAATCCAGAAGATAGCAAAAAAATTTCACATGGCCAGAGGCCCCAGACCAAAAAAAAAAAACAGAGCGAAATGTTTCCAACAAAAGAAAGCAACACTATTCCATCCAGCCCAAACCACCTCACCACAACTGAAACACATGAAAACGATGTATTTCTACATTATGGAAAGTGATAGAGTCCCTTCAAGAAGAACGTAAATCTATAAAGGAATTCAAAGAAGTCACAATGTTACAAGTCAAAACAACGAATAACACCGTTAAAGAGCTCCAAGCCAAGGTGACCCAGCTTGAACAGGAAAAGGATAAAGCAATGAAAGATCTCCAGGCAAAAACAAGCAAACTTGAGAAGGAAATGTACAAAACGAACAATACCATTCAAGACATGAAAATAGAAATGGAAAAAAATAAAGAAAACACAGTCAGAGTTAAAAGAGGAAATGGAGAATCAAGGGAAGAGAACAGGAACTATGGATGTGAATATCAAAAATAGGATGCAAGAGATGGAAGACAGGATCTCAGGCATGGAAGATTCGATGGAAGAAATCAGTACAACATCCAAAAAAAATGAGAAAGCTAAAAAATATCTCACCCACAACATCCAAGAAATCAAGGACTCAATGAAAAGAAGGAACCTAAGAATTATAGGCATAGAGGAAAGAGAAGACTCCTGACTCCATGGTCCAGGAAATATCTTCAACAAAATAGTGGAAGAAAACTTCCCAAACCTAAAGAAAGAGATGCCAGTAAAAATACAAGAGGCTTACAGAACACCGAACAGATTAGAACAGAAAAGAAACTCCTCTTGCCACATAATAATAGAAACTCCAAATGTAGAGAACAAAGAAAGGATATTAAAAGCTGTAAGAGAAAAAGGCCAAGTCACATACAATGGCAGACACATCACAATCACACCTGACTTCTCCTCATAAACTTTAAAAGCTAGAAGGGCCTGGACAGATGTCCTACAAGCCCTGAGAGAACATAGGTGCCCAGCCAGACTACTATACCCAGCAAAACTCTCTATCAACATAGATGGAGAAAACAAGATATTCCATGACAAAATCAAGTTCAAACAATATCTCCTCACAAACCCACCCCTACAGAAGATCCTAGAAGGAAAATTCCAACAGAGAGAAGATAAATACACCCAAGAAAACAGAGGAAATAGAAACCTCCACAGCAACTAAACGAAAAGAAACACAAGATGACCAGCTATACCAAAATAATGGGAAATAACAAGCCTGTTCACTAATATCCATCAATATCAATGGACTAAACTCACCAATAAAAAGACACAGACTTACAGACTGGATCCGTAAACAAGACCCATCTCTTTGCTGTATACAAGAAACACATCTCACTATTGAAGATAAACACTATCTCAGAGTAAAGGGATGGGAAAAGGTTTTCAAAGCAAATGGACCCAGGAAACAAGCTGGAGTAGCCACCCTAATATCAAACAAAATAGACTTCCAATTGGAGTTAATAAAAAAAGACAGAGAAGGGTATTACATACTCGTTAAAGGAAATATCCACTAAGAGGACATCTCAATGTTGACCATCTATGCCCCAAATACAAAGGCACCTACATTTATAAAAGAAATTCTTCTAAAATTTAAATCACACATCTATCCAAACACTTTAATAGTGGGAGACTTCAACACCCCACTCACAACTATGGACAGATCATCAAGACAGAAGCCAAACAGAGAAATAATGAGTCTAAGAGAGATCATGAACCAAATTGACCTAACGGATATCTACAGAACGTTTCACCCAAACACAAAAGAATACACCTTCTACTCAGCACCTCATGGAACCTTCTCCAAAATTGACCATATTGTTGGACACAAAGATAGCCTCAACAGATACAAGAAAATTGAAATAACCCCTTGTATCTTATCAGAACACCATGGAATAAAGCTGAACTTCAATAGCAAAAGAATCAACAGAAAGTCTACACTCACATGGAAATTGAACAATTCTTTACTAGAGGACCACTGGGTCAAGGAAGAAATAAAGAAGGAAATCAAAGACTTCTTAAAATCCAACTTAAATAAAGATACAACATACCCAAACCTATGGGACACAATGAAAGCTGTGCTACGAGGAAAGTTCATAGAACTAAGTGCCTTCAAAAAGAAAATTAAGCGAATTTTAGCTTATCATATTAGCAAATTAACAGCTAAACTGGGTGAATTGGAAAAAAAAGAAGCAAACACTCCCAAGAGGAGCAGAAGGCAGGAGATCATCAAACTTAGGGCTGAAATCAACAACTTAGAAACAAAAAGAACTATACAAAGAATCAATGAAACCAAGAGTTGGTTCTTGGAGAAAATCAACAAAAAAGACAGACCCTTAGCCAAATTAACTAAAAGACAGAGGGAGAAATCACAAATCAACAAAATCAGAATTGAAAAGGGAGAAATAACAACAGACATTGAGAAAATCCAGAGAATATTTGGATCCTACTTTAAAAATCTATACTCCACCAAATTTGAAAACTTAAGTGAAATGGACAATTTTCTTGATAGATTCCACCTACCAAAGCTAAATCAAGATCAGATAAACAGATTAAACAGCCCTAAAACCACTAAGGAAATAGAAACAATCATTAAAAATCTCCCAACCAAAAAAAAGGCCAGGGCCAGATGGCTTTAACACGGAATTCTACCGGACCTTCAAAGAGGAGCTAACACCAATACTTTTCAAAATCTTTCATAAAATAGAATCTGAAAGAACATTGCCAAACTCATTCTATGAGTCACCCTGATTCCTAAACCACACAAAGAACCAACAAAGAGAGAGAACTTCAGAACAATCTCCTCATGAACATAGATGTAAAAATACTTAATAGAATACTAGCAAACCGAATTCAACAACACATCAAAAGTATCATACACCATGATCAAGTAGGCTTCATCCCAGGAATGCAGGGATGGTTCAACATACGAAAGTCTATCAATGTCATTCACCATATAAACAAGATGAAAGAAAAAAAAAACACATGATAATCTCGCTAGATGAAGAAAGAGCATTTGACAAAATCCAACAACCCCCCTGCTAAAAGTTCTGGAGAGAACAGGCATAGAAGGACCATGCCTAGAAATAATGAAGGCAATATACAGCAGGCCAGTGGCCAACATCAAATTAAATGGAGAGGAACTTGAAGTATTTCCTCTAAACTCAGGGACTAGACAAGGATGTCCACTTTCACCTTATCTCTTCAATATAGTACTTGAAGTCCTTGCTAGAGCAATAAGACAACTAAAGGAGAACAAGCGGATAAACATTGGAAACGAAGAAATCAAATTATCCCTATTTGTAGATGATATGATAGTATACATAAGCGACCTCAAAAATTCCACCAGAGAACTCTTACAGCTGATAAACACCTTCAGTAAAGTTGCTGGATACAAAATTAATTCAAAAAATCAGAAGCCCTTCTTTATACAACAAACAAATGGGCTGAGAAAGAAATAACGGTTACAACCCCCTTCACAATAGCCACAAACAACATAAAATACCTGGGGGTAACTCTAACCAAGCAAGTAAAGGACCTGTACAACAAGAACTTCAAGCCCTTGAAGAAAGAAATGGAAGAGGCCTTTAGAACATGGAAAGATCTCCCATGCTCATGGATAGGTAGGATCAACATAATAAAAATGGCCATCCTACCAAAAGCAATATATATAGATTCAATGCAATTCCTATCAAAATACCAACACAATTTTTATAGACTTGGAAAGAGCTATTCTCAATTTCATATGGAACAACAAAAAGCCCAGAATAGCTAAATCAATCCTGTACAATAAAAAAACATCTGGAGGTATCACCATCCCAGATTTCAAACTGTACTACAGAGCAATAGTTGAAAAAACAGGATGGTATTGGTATAGAAACAGACCAGTAGATCAATGGAATCGAATTGAAGATCCAGAAATAGACCCACACACTTATGGCCACCTAATTTTTGACAAAGAAGCCAAAATGGCACAATGGAAGGACAGCATCTTCAACAAATGGTGCTGGTCCAACTGGATGTCCATTTGTAAAAGAATGAAATTAGACCCATACTTATCACCTTCTACAAAACTTAAGTCCTCGTAGTTCAAAGACCTTAACATAAGACCTGTCACACTAAATCTATTAAAAGAAAAAGTGGGAGAAACCCTCGAACTCATTGGCACAGGCGACAACTTCCTGAACAGAACAGCAACACCTCAAGACCTGAGATTAACAATCAATAAATGGGACCTCATGAAACTGAAAAGCTTCTGTAAAGCCAAAGACACCGTCATTCAAACAAAACCGCAGCCTACAAACTGGGAGAAAATCTTCACCAACCCCACATCTGACAGAAGGCTAATATCCAAAATCTACAAAGAACTCAAGAAATTAAATGCCAAGAAACCAAATAATCCAATCAAAAAATGGGGGACAGAGCTAAACAGAGAATTCACAAAGTAGGAATCCTTAATGGCTGAGAGACACTTGAAGAAATGCTCAACATACTTAATCATCAGAGAAATGCAACTCAAGATGACTCTGAGATTCCATCTCACACCTGTCAGAATGGCTAAGATCAAAAACTCAAATGACAGCACATGCTGGCGAGGGTGTGGAGAAAGGGGTACCCTACTCCATTGCTGGTCGGAGTGCAGGCTTGTGTAAACACTATGGAAGTCAGTCTGATGATATCTTAGAAAACTTGGAATAGCTTTGCCTCAGGACCCAGCCATACCACTTCTGGGTATACACCCAAATGCCTCTTCCCGGAATCATAAGGAAATGTCCTCATCTATGTTTATAGCAGCCTTATTTGTAATAGCTAGAAACTGGAAACAACCCAGATGTCCCTCAACCAAAGAATGGGTTAAAAAATTGTGGTACATCTACACAATGGAATATTATTCAGCTATCAGGAACAATGAAATTATGCAATTTGCAGCCAAATGGATGGAACTAGAAAAGCTCATCCTGAGTGAGCTAACCCATACTCAGAAGGACGCATATGGCATCTATTCACTTATAGTAGGATTTTAGCTATATAGTAGAAGGTATCGATAGTACAACTAACACACCAAATGGAACTTGGACATAGACTTTTTATTTATTTATTTATTTTTATAATTTTAAATTTTTTCCAATATTTAGTCTTTTTTATTTATTTGTCTGCTTATTTGTTTTTTATTTCTCTCTCCCAGGCAATGAGACAATTTTGACTGATGGTTCTGCCTCGTAGACCCCCAATGAATGAGGAGGCTCTTGGCCCTCATACGACCTCTCAACTGAGATGAGGGACTGTTATGTAAGGACACCCCACCCCAGAGAAATGGGATGGAAGGGTTAGGAGGTAAAGAAAAAAATTAAATGTGATGTTTCTGCCTTTTACTACTAATTGTCATAAACTGTTTAGAATAATTAAGAAATGCAAAGTAAAGTTATGCAAGCCAGTCATTCTGTTAGGTACTATGACAGCCTATTATAGTTATTTTCTAAGCTAATCAGAAATAAAGCTGCTAAGAGACAAGCAACATCTATTTACCCTAACTAGTATAAGAGATAGATAGGGCCTCTTCAAAAACCTCAAGAGATCTGCAGAATATGGCATTCTAAGATGTTTTCGTACTTTAGATTTTTTTATATCAAGACATATGAACTCCTGGCAGCACCCCCTATTCTACCCCAAGTAGAAGATGAGCATCCAAGAATCTCCAGTGGGAGATGATAGAATTAGTCGCAAGCCTATCTCTTGGTAGGAAAAGCCCCTTGCTCCAACTGTAGACAGAATGCTGTCCAAAAAGGACAAAACCTGGAAGCAGGTAAGTCGACAGCCTAGCTCTGCCAAGACAGGGTAGGCAAGTCCTTCATAACCCCTGCTCTGCAATAAATGTCTGTCAGAGAAACGGGGCTGAATGTCTGAAGATCGATGCTGTAATGTATGGAGAGAAAACGGGAACTCTCCAGGCAACCACTGGTATGTCATTTCTAGTTTTGGAAGTTGCAGGCCCTGCACTTCCTATAAAATCAGATATATTTATCCCTCTCAGGTCTCTGAGGTGGTTGAAGAACAGATAGCTAGAGTCTCATAATTAAATTTTGAGTTGTTTAGGAGTCAAGAGAGTG
>CAJQZJ010000594.1:3981367-4016596 GCA_907164525.1 Lophiomys imhausi
TCAATGTATATTGAATGAGAAAAACAAATTGTTAAATGAATGGATATATGAGTGAATTAATGAAATTTTACATGTCACCAAAACAAGCTGCACAAAAAGGATGGTTGTCCACTAACTGTAGAGTAATTAGAAATGTTGATTATGAGTTAAATATTATTCTTCAAATCATGGTACATAAACAAACATTGATTTAACTAATTTGGAATTTTTGTCATGATTTGAAAAAAATAAATGGAAATAAACATTTTGCACTAATTATAAAATGCAATGAACTAATTATTTTATTTGAAGGATCAAATTTTCCTAATCTTTATTAATTTAATGGGATAAAGAGCCTCAAATAATCTTAGAAAGAATTCATAAATATATAACAATGATATAAATGGTGGTAAGTGTTTTGCTAAGTTTCTTCAGTCATTTCATTACTTCAAAATTAAAGAGTCAGTCTCAGAAACAATAGGTAAGGGGTCTCTAAAGAACAAAATGAAAGGCTAGGACATAGATTAGCATTTATGTGAATGGATTAGATGATTTCATTAAAAGTAAAGTTTTTTTCTCTATACTCACTATATAGCTTGAACTAGTTTTTCAAGAGATTTTAAGGAGAGGACAGAAATAATAATAGAACTAAATGAACACATAATAAAATGGTACTGTGACTGTCTCTGGAATTAATTATTCAGGACATGAGAATAAACATGCACAATACAATGAAGGTTTTTATATAAGTGCCTTGTATTATAATTTTTAAAGTCAAACCCATAATGCCTTGTATTATAATTTTTAAAGTCAAAGCATAAGAACTGGTTTTATAAGGACAAGTGCATGTATTTTCTCTAAGCTAAGAGACAAGGTGAAGCCAAAGGTCAAAAATCAAATGTCTAACCTTCTAAAATGAGAAGACCTTATCATTAGGTTTTCTTTCACATCTGAAGTTCAGGTTGGAGTTTAGAGTAATAGAGAGTTTCTTCTCATGTGTGAAGCTCTGGATTTGACTCTCATTGTCACAAAACAAAGAAGCTTAGTACTTTATAAATATGAATTGTTTTAAATGCTCTTTATTTTAGCTGCAGTTAACCTATTCTAACAAAATTATTCAAGTTCTGCAGTCAAATGCCTTATGCAGTATATGTTTTCTAACTTGACAATACAATGAAAATGATTATTAAGCTCATTCAAACAAATTTATAAATTAAAACACTCTTACACTATTTCCCCTTTCTTCACACCAATTCCATGCTCTTTTTTTTATTTGACTGCTATTACACACACACACACACACACACACACACACACACACACACACACACACACAAACTCCTAAGTATATAAATATGATCTCCTCAATTTATATGTTACTTGTGTGTATACGATTTCAGAGCTGACAGCCTGGTATTGGGTAAACAATTGGGGAACTCTTTCCTGGGGAAGATTATTTTATCCTGCTCTTAAAATTACTTAATTTTCTCTCATTTTTGTCTTAGGTTGGGCCCATGTAAGATTTCCCTCTTCCATATTACTGTGTCTGTTGGTATTCTCATTGTTGTGGTTTTGTCAAAGCATCCATGTTAAGTCACCCTGTTTACAACACACATTAGAAAAAGAAAACGTCACACTTTAAATTCATGTTAAATTCTACTGATTTTCTTCTTAAAATGTAATATAGATGTTGTTTGTAATGCCATTTTAAAATAACTAATTTTCATATTATATTTGCCACTAAGAAGTTCTCCTTCCTATATTTGAAGTTCCTTATAGAATGATCACAGAGTAGAGGTGTGCTGATCAGCATATTCTTGAGCCTGGGACTCTCCTTCAGAATCCCAGGTAAATCAGAGGATGCCTCCCATCACATTATCTTGTATTTCTAGACCTCAGAGAAATCAAGAAAATTCACAACACTGTCAGAGATTCCCTCAGAGATTTGTGTTGCAAGATGTTTCTGGACTGATTGTATCCTCTGGAGTGTGCTTCATACTACCAGTGTTTCAGCTGTAAGCAAATGCTTCTATTGCTATCTTTAATAAGCCTCTAAGAGAGAAGAAGCTAAGACTGGAGAAGTTGTCTCTTCTTTCTTTTTGTTTTAAGAGTCCAAGTCTTTTTACTAATTTCTGACATTGATAAAAGAAGCCCCTTAACCTAAAAATGAAAAAAAAAAGTGAGTTTAATAAGATCTCAGAGCCCTGGAGCATTTTAGATCACGTAGCATAGGAATCCTTTGTGCTGATGTAAACTGCTGAGATGATGTGACATATTTATAAGCTGCTCTAAAATACTTCACTTAAACTAGTATATGCTACATGGTTTCAGCATTCTTCATAAAAGTTCTTTATTTAAAAAAGTTCTTTTTATTTTTTAATTTTATTTATTTTTTAGTGTGTGAGGGAGAAAGAAATAGAGGGGAGAGAGAGAGAGAGAGAGAGAGAGAGAGAGAGAGAGAGAGAGAGAATTCATGCTTGTAGATCCACATGCCTTGGCTCACGTCTCAAAGTCAAGGACCTTTCCTCTCACTCTACTTTGTGGGTTACATGGATTTAACTCCGGTTATTAGCCTCGGAGGCAGGTAACTTTACTCACTGAGGCATCTTACCCTGCTGCTATCTATATTCAGTAGCAGAGAAGTGGTATTCTATTATTTGTAGATTAAACTTCACTCATTATGGATAATATACATAGATCAACATTATAGTCACTTTTGCTTCACTTCTAAAAATTTTTTTTATACTTTATTTTTTTATTTCTTCAAGTTACATCTCAGTCACAATCCCTTCCCTACTCCCCCTTCCTGTCCCAGCCTTCCACCCTCTTCCCCACAACAGCTTCCCCTTTCAGTCCAACAAATGGTGCCTTCTCTTATAACAGTAAATACTATACAAAACAACAGAAATAAATACGCCACATTTATGAGAGTTAAATGGCCCAGCATACATTCTCAATGTCCAGTTCATACATATTTGGCCCCTGACTTTAACATTTTACCATCAAACGATCTCCATGAGTTTAAAGTTCTATATCTGATTCAGCTTTCATACTAACTTGCATCACTATTAAAAACATCTTCTTAGATCCAGAACACCCTCTTGATTCCTAAACAACTCAAAATTTAACTATGAGACTCTAGCTATCTATTCTTCAACCACCTCAGAGACCTGAGAGGGATAAATACATCTGATTATGTAGGAAGTGCAGGGCCTGCAGCATCCAAAACTAAGAAATGATATAGCAGTGGCTGCCTGGACAGTTCCCGTTTTCTCTCCATACATTACAGCATCAATCTTCAGCCTTTTGGTCCCGTTTCTCTGACAGACATTGATTGTAGAGCAGGGATTATGAAGGACTTACCTACCCTGTCTTGGCAGAGCTAAGCTGTCGACTTCCCTGCTACCAAGTTTTGTCCTTTTTGGACAGCAGTCTGTCTACAGTTGAGGCAAGGGGTCTTGTTAAATGGGTTTTGGAGGTTAGACCCAGTGACTTCCTTCTTTTCCTTTTCTGTATCCTTCTTTCTCTCCTATGTAGGAGTGCACAGACTTGAGAAAAATGGGACATAGACAAAATATGGGAAGGACCAAGAAGAAGGGACAGATTATTGAATATGCCCTTATACCTTTGTATATTGATACAAAATTAGTATTATATTTGGCTAAAGTGGTATTGACCATTGTATATTGAGCAAAATTAAGACTGTATTGGACTACATCAGTATTGATCTTTGTATATTGATACAAAATTAAGATTATAGTTGGCCACAATGGTATTGACCCTTGTATATTGACGTAATATTAAGATTGTATTGGGCTACATAGGCATTGATCTTTGCATATTGATACAAAATTAAGAGTATATTTGGCCACATTGGAATAGATCTTTTTATATTGTTACAAAATTAAAGGTAACGTTTCTTAAAGGTATTGTACCTAGAGATACTTAAAAATGAAATGTTACTCTCTGGCCTCTTGATACCAACCGTCTTAAACCGTTTAGGATAGTTAAGAAATACCAACTTCTAGTCATGCAAGCATGTCACTTTGTTAGCTACAATGACAGTCTATCACAGATATCCTCTATGCTACTCAGAAATCAAGTTGTTAAGAGACAAGCAACATTTGCCTATCTAAATACAAGAGATAGGGCATCTTCAAAAACCCCAAGAGATCTGCAGAATATGGCATTCAAAGATGTTGTCTTAAATTAAGATTTATTTTGATATCGAGACATATCAGCTCCTGACAGCACCCCTTATTCTACTCCAAGTAGAAGATGAGCACCAAAGAATCTCCAGTGGGAGATGATTGAATTAGTGGCAAACCTATCTCTTGGCATGAAAAAACCCCTTGGTTCACTTTTTGTCTAGAATTTGATTTGTTGGGATATTTTTCAACTCATCCTTTCCTAATCTTTAGTCAAATTTTTCTCATATTAAGCAGGCTAGGATAAGTTGCCATCCACAGGCAGCAAACACTGTTCTCTGCATTAGAGTCACCATGGTTGCCTTCAAATGCATCTCGGTAGACCTTCTGCTATGCAGAAGACATTTCAGAATCACAGAGATGAGAGCATGCCTTTAATCTATGTCATCAGAGTACAGAACTGAGAAAGCAGCATTGTATCCTAAGGAAACAAAGTTGTCTGGTCCAGATGACTGACTGGATTCCCCAGAGAGCTTAGTCAAGTGTGAGATGCATAAAAGACAATAAAAGGTATCTGTGGTACTAACAGACTGAAAATGAGGCCATATTTTTGACTGCAAAAACTAAAATGTCTTGTAATGATTATATTTTTTGTATCGAGTGAGATGGAAATCATTAGAAAGTAGCCTACTGTTGCATCATTAGCCATGTTTGTGGTGTTAGAAAAGATAAATTGGTTATTTGAAGTTATAATTTGAAAAACTACAGAACTGTATATCTGATTATAGTATGAATAAGCAAGTAAACATCCACTCAAGATTTTAATATTGTACATTATAGACTTAAAAAATACAAAAATGTCCTCATATTCTTAAGTAAAATCATATTTTTTACATTTTATAAATGTTAATACATATTTACAATAAGTAATTACATTACCTCAGGTTTCTGATTTGGGAGTATTCTGCCTTAAATTTGTTGGGCTTGACAATTTCCATGCATTAACTGTGAAAGTTATTTTATTTAAATCTGGCATCAGATGATTGAGAGTGGTTGTCTACTAAGTTGCCTAAAAGTACAAACAAAGCCTCCACTCCTTCCTCCTTCTGTATGTGCTCTTCCTAAGATGTGAAAAGCTTGTGGTTAAATTCTACTATAAAGAATTTAAGACCTTAAAGCCTTTTAAGAGATATCATAAATGACAGATTTTTGTGTTGCCTTTTTCTGGCTTCCATTCATTGGGCTCCCTGCTACCCATAAATATTTTTTAGTACTGCAAGTGCCACATTAGCTTAAGGTCCAAAAAAAAAATTCTAAGGATAATATCTGACTACCAAACCACAGAAAATAGTTTCATCTCTAAGCTAAATTTTTATTTTATTTTTTATTCTAACTCATTTGTAAATATTTGATTTGTATTAAAATATCTCAAATTCATGAAATAATTTGGACATTTTAACTGCTACTTTCTATGTTGAAAAACAAAGGTTGATTGGACAGTGACACTTGGGAAGAAACTCAGCAAGGTATGGGCAGCTCCTTATTTATGAAGTAGCCACAGAAAAGCCATGGATCAGGCCACATGGCTGGGCTGTGCAAGGAGCTGCTGAATAGAAACGTCCATCATTACTCAAATTGAGGAATTCTTTGTAATAAATTTTAACTGTGCATTTATTAATTTGCCTATTTATTCTAATACACAAAAGGTAATATAGTAATACTGAAGATTGTGAGGCAATTGGGAATGGGAGTTTCTAGAGTTGGCCATGGTGAGGAAGGCAGCATAAAGAGATATAGAGTGGAGTTATGGTAGCAGACAATAGCACATTACAAAATGATTGTTGGGAAATATACTTGGAGAATGAGAATTTTCTTCATTATGTCAAGAAAATTTCACAAAACTTATGAAAGAACATTGTATTTAAATTGAAACGTGAAGTATAAATATTAACAGATTTATTTTTTAAAAAGTAGCAGTGTACGGTTTGTCAGAGAGAACAGTGTATGTTTGAAACCCTAAAGAGCACACAGTCATACACAGTATGCTTGAGAAAGTGGAAATGTCAGAACAAAAAGAGGCCAGAAAATCATGTAAATACCATGGACAGTGCAGGCCACAGCCTAATGTTTGACTGTTAATCTGAATGCAACTGTAAACTCTCAATAGATTTTCCTGTGTACTTCCATTTAAAATGACAATTCTGGGTTCTTAATTGGAGACAGAATTGGATAAGAGAAAACAGTAAGCAAGAACAACAGGCATTTGCATAGAGCTGGGAAAGCAGACTGAGGGAATGGAGGTAATTGACAAAGGCAGACAGGTTTGTCAAGTAATTTGGATGAAGAAAGAGAACATTTTACTAGAAAATAGATTATGAGGAATGGAAAGAAAACATAAAAGGATAGCTGAGCACCTCACTCAAGAAGTTTTATGCATGATGAGGCATTACAGAGGCTAGGAAATGAACTGAGGTCTGTGATAACTGAGGCTGACATGCTGCAGTTCTAATCATTCTAAATCATAGACAATACTCTCCTTGGAGGTAGTCAATTGCCCTTCTTCATTATTTTAATTGTCAACAGTAGCATAGCATGAATTATCTGATCCATAAATTTATTGTTCATTGTTTGCTCTGTATTTTAAAATATGAAAATCCTTCTGCTGTAAATTAAATGTGTGAACACTGAGTGTCATCAAATAGCTCAGTGCTTTTGTCTGCTTATCACTATCTATTTCTTAGCCATCAATAAGCAAATTATTTTCATAGAACTTTTGTTTTTGAAGTTGTTATAAAATTATTAATACTACTTAAAAACTTGAAGTTTATAAATTATTGAATGAGTATTCTGAACAATAGGTTATGTTAAAAAACCTAAACATAATTAAAGCATACACCAAAGAACAAGGATAATATGTCAACAGTGAGGTAAGTTATTTTCTAGTTCTCCATCAGAGATATTAAGAGAAAATTCATTAATCCCAACCTCTTTGTGTACGTCCTATGTACAGCCACTCTTCTCCATGTCTAGTATGTACTAACAAGTGATTATTTCAGAAGTGATGCCAGGTAACACCTAAAGGTATAACACTTAACACAATGAATTTTTTTCTCTGTTGGATCAGAAACACAAGACTGCCTTGTCCCTTGCACTAGGGTCTACATCCTGAGCAGACAAGATGTCTTTAGAATAGTCCAGAATATTGTAAGATAACCTACAGCCATGTTAAATGGATTCAGGCCCTCCAGCCCTCTAAAACCTCCAAATACTGCAGCTTTGGCCATGTCAAGACTAAAGTCTGAAAAATCGTGAACATCTCACCAGCTGTACTGTTTCTAAGCTCCTAGCTTATTAATCATAAGTGTTTGCTGTTTTAAAATCACTCCAAAAATGAGTAAATTGTGAGGATTATTTATGGTAATGTATCACAACAGTAGGAAACTAATACTCTTTCTAAAAAATGTGGGAAAGAGTGAATCTTCCTAACTGCAAAGAGTTTTTATATTCTGAACAAAATTAAGAGACACATATTAATTTTTTTGAAATGCAATTATGTGAAAAGTTAAGCAGAGTCTTTGTTTTCCTTCTGGATCTTTGTGATAAATCAGGATTCTGTCATAGTTTATCTCAAGGAGATGGAAAGGGAGGTAAGAAGTTACATAGATGATGAGAATTTCTCCTCTGGGGAGAATGAAGTGGAGATCATCTCAGGAGGAAGTGTTAGGGTTCTTACTAGCAAGTCTGCAGCTGTAATTATGAAAATCAAAGAAAATCACAGTTATGATCCTAATTTCCTCAAGAGTCATGATCCTAATTTCCTACTAAGGAAATTGAAATATAAATAATGGGGAAAAATGAAGCAATATACAGTGTTGGTCCTGAACTGTGCTTTCAACTGAGTGGGCCACACACAGTAAGAAGACCTGCAAGCAGGGAAAACTGCTGAGTAAAGTCTCTATGCCCACATTGGGATTCAGAGTCTAGAACTGTGAGAAACACATACCTGTCATTTGCACCCTTAAGTTTATGGGATATTTATAAAAGGAGCTTGAGTGAACTGGCAGCATTTAGAAATATTGCCCTGAAACGCAACTTCTGCAGGATGATCTATAGGTAAAATAGAGGTCTGGGAGCAGTTTGGAAAATAGATGACAGAATTTCCTCAAAGAAATCACATATAATATTTGCAAAGAAGCTTATTTACATTACCCTACCTCCCTGTTTCTGCTGCTGATGCTGTCACAGTGAAATGCTGCACAGTAGATGAAGGCATATTTAGTTTTGCTCAGTTGCTAGTTCAGTAGCAAGGAATTGGCACACTGTGCTTCTCCTGAGAGTTCTGTCTTTGCCTGAGGCATATCACATGTCTGTATCAGGTGGCATCCTCCCTGTTGACAGGTCTGTCTCTGTCTCTATGTTGTTCCTTTGACTTTCTTTTACTTTTCAAAACACCAGGATTGCTTGACTTGATCCCTGAAGGTCTTGTCTACAAACACTTTAATTTTGAGGTCCTAGAGTTTACTCATCAACATTTGTATTGTAGGGAAATCCAAAAGTATCAACTTTTCTCAAAATAATTTCAGTAGGATGACTCTATTAGATTTTATTCTCAAAATAATTTGAGTAGGATGACTCTATTAGATTGTCTTATTACATAGGGGTTATGTAGCACTGTAGTCCTATGCATCCTGGAAAGGCTGAAAGCCCAGTGGATGCTTACTCTCTGAACACTCTGCAGTCCCAATCCAGAGATTGATTGTGGACATTTCCTGGAGAGTGGAGAGTATTGTGTCCACATTTGAATGCCAAGAAACCTGGAGACTAATGTTAGTGGAGGTCAGAGGCATGAGCACCGGCTGACAGTTTGCTGACAGAGAAGAAAGAAAAACAGACCAGGACACACTGTTTTTCCCTCATACATTTTTATATCTGAGCCATCTGTTTGGAAGTACATTAATTTGAGGCTTGTTTTCTTCCAGTCAGTTAAGCTTCTGTGGAAATTCCCTCACAGATGAACCCAAAACTGGTTCTCATAGGAGATTCTATTTCCTGTCAATCAATAATCATCATCATTCTGGCATGCAGAGTTGACAATACACTTAGAGACTCACACCAGGGACAACTTGCATAGTACCAGTAAATCAGCCACATAGTCTAAGGTCTAAGGTCAGTAATACTCATGGTTAAACTAAGAAAATGATGTGCCATTTGGTGAGCAAAATTTAAACATTGTAAATACCACAATGACTAATTGGAATATCAAAATACTACGAACCCATTACAAAGCTGTCTTCATATTAAGTTCGTTCTTTAAAATAATTCTCTGTATAATGTTTTGTGAAAATCAAAATGTATAAATCAGGATGTGATGTCATATAATACAGTAGTATTGATTAAATAAGGAATACAAAAAATAATCTTTTTCTAAAAATAGCACAGGTTATTACAAATGTAAACTGTGTTGATTATATAATTCATTTTCACAAGCTTTTGTGTTTTTTCATTTTATTTTAAGTTAAATAATGAAAGAGCCGGGGGAGGGAAGTTCCTCACCCGACGCTCAGGATATCACGGCCGCCCCAAAACTCACAAGAGACCATCTTGATGCAATCGCAAGAGGTTTGTTTTGGGGAAGAAGGGGGGGAAAAGGGGGGAAGGGGGAGCTCAGTGCACTGAGGGCGCCACTCATATCCCATGCAGGGGTAAGATCTGCAACCACGATTTGGGGGAGAGTAGAGTATTTTATAGGGGAGCACCACAGATTAAGGGGGTGGAGGAAATTACAGGTGGGAAGTACCAGCCCAGCCCATTGTTTACCACAACCCAATGGGGAGGCAAAATACAGGTGGAATGTACCAGCCCATTAGTTAGTCAGCGGGAAATATCCTACATCTTTTTGTCTCAGGAATGAATCTAATCTTGTTTTGTTATCTACTAAAAAGTTCCTGAAACCCTGGAGGCCCGTGGCCCAATTGACCTTCATTCTTGGTTTCACCCTTTTTATGGTCAGCTAAGTTCCTGGGACCTGGCAGCTGGCCTGGCTCTACTGCCGACTTAAGGGATCTCTTAATAATTTTTATTCCCTTCAATACAAGATAAAATATTAAAATTATTGTCTATGTAATTAAACTCTCCTAAGCAGATTTGCTGGAAGCCTTTTTAATGTAAATTTTATTCAGACAATGAGTAGCTTCTATAAAGCTCATTAACATAATGAAATAATTAATAAAAAAACATATTGAGCATAATAATACCTACCCCAAGGGAGAGAGTCAGCCCCATCACTATTAATGATACTATGCTGTGATTACAGATAGGAGCATAACATAACTGTAATCTGAGAACCTCCATGAAGTAGAAGGATCCAAGCTGAAGCTGAGACTCACCGCCAAACATTAGAAGGAAATGTAGAGAATCTTGGGGAAGGATAGGGAGAAGGAAAGAAAGATCCAGAAGAGACAAAAACTCCACAAGAAGACCAAAAGAGTCAACTAACCTAGGTCCATGGGGGTTCACAGAGTCTGAACTACCATTCCAAAGGCATGCACGAACTTGACCTAGGCCCCCTCATATGTAACTGATGGGTAGGTGATGGGGTGGTGTTAAACATTCTAAATGTTAATTGGTCCTGTTTGTAGTCTGTTACTTAATTGACTCTGATTGGTTAAATAAATGCTGAGGCATGGAGATTGGGCAAAGACAGATGTAGTCATGGGCTTTTTAGAGAGATACAGAGCATCTTGGGAAGAGGGCACCAGAGAAGAAGCCAGGAGTAAACAAGGAAGGCACGCCATGGGGTAGATTAAAGAAGATCCTTCCACATGGCCTGGAACATCAGCTTAGCATGGAGAATAATAGTCCAAAGGGATATATGTGTATATGGGGTTATAGTTGGGTAATAGAATTATGAGCTAGCTAGATGGGTTAGGCTTGCACAACCCAGGTGTAGGCTTGTTAAGATCCACCCGGTATCTGTGTGTATTCATATATAGTGGTGGGTTAAGGATTAACACCACCAAAACAATTAAAGATAATATAGATACTGGGCAATAGTTTAATTAGCAATATTTTTTTCCTACATATGGTACCCACTGTTCGGCATTTACAATCCATGCTTTAAGCCTGAGAAGGCCCAGGTGAAAAATAATTTCCTAGCTAAAGAGCAGGAAGGAGGCTCCTTTAACAAAAGCTCTGCCTTACAGCAAAAGTGGAAGCTTAGCTTAGCTATCTTTATATGTTAAATAACCGGCAGCCTTCTAAACAGAGCTTGAGAAGGAGATTAATCACCTAAATTAAAAATGGAGAAATTGATAATGTCTCAATATGCTTAGATTCCAATTGAGTTTGTTTCTCTTTACATACAGATCATTTTTACACTGACAATTGTGGTTTTATATATACTTTTTGAGAAAGATTTGACTAGGATAGGCTTAAGGATATCTATAAGGGAGAGAGTTTACAGATGGAATGCGAAACTACTGAGGATAACAATGGGGGAAGGAAAGAGGCCCAACCTGATAAAAAAGATATCAGCAGGAGCTCACAAGTGCCTGAGAACTAGGTGCTTATCTGGGAAAGGCCCACCAAAGATATAATCAAAGCTAGATTTCAGGAATTATAAACAGAACTTTAATTACAACAGGGGATAGTGCATTTAGACCAAGGCTTTTGGAATGTTGTTGTTTCTTTGCTTAAATTTTGTTTGGGTGTCTTTGATTTTCCTATATGGGGAGGTAATAACGATGATTTTGTCATTTGACAATGCTGAGATATAAGAGATTTTAAAGATATAAAGAGAAAGGGGTCACAAGCCAGTCTCCTTAGATGTGGGACACCCTCTGGAAAACTGATTTCAAGAGAGATATTAGACCCTAGGGGAGATCTGTTGAGTGTGATGGCACATGCCTTTAATCTCAACATTTGGAAGACAAAGACAGGTGAATCTCTGAACTTCACCAAGGTCAGCCTGGTCTACAAAATAAATCCAAGACAAGGATATACAGAGAAATCCTGTCTCAAAGGAAAAAAATAGAGAAATATGTTAATTGTGAGAAATTATATATTTTCAGAGCAAAGGGACTAAACACCAAAGAAGACAAGACAAGACCAAAAGGTCCAGCTCAAAAACTACTCCAGCCAGGACTTCAATGAAGCCCTGAGCTTTCCCATCCAAAGTTCAACTTCAAACTACAAACTACTCAGGACATTCAAATTGCTGAACACATAAAGACTGGACTATTAAATTGTTAATCAATTTTTTTCTATTTTATTTGGGCCCCCAAACAGGTTTTCTACATCCCAATTCAACAGAAAGCAATTTTAAGAGAGCGACACCCCATTCCCAAAAGGTGGGAGGAATAATTTTTTGGTCATTTGATATGTTATAGATGTTGTTTAGGGGGATTAGTTACAAATTGTTAAATGGTTTTATTAAACAAGGTATAGGAGGTTAGACTCAAGGACTTTTCTATTTCTTTTTCTTTATCCTTTCTCTTTTATATAGGGAAAATGACATAAAAGGAAAAGAAGGGGAATATATGTACATAGCATAGATGATAAGATGTAAAGATAGATTATTGAATCTGCTCTGAAATTTAAAACTGTTTTTATTCTTAAAATAAGTTTATCTTTTTATACATTGGTATAGAATTTTATATATTGATAAAAAAGATTAATTTTGATAAAATTTTACAATTTGCTTATTCAATGATAGATACATAGATTTATAAATCAATAGATCTCTTCAGAACCCTCAGAGATGTGCAGAAAATGGTATTTAGAGATATTATTTTAAGAACTGTTTGACTTTAAGACAGTCAGTTCCTGACAGCTCCCATTTGACTTGGAAGAAAACAATGAGCATCAAAAAAAAAAAAAAATCTCCCATCAGGAGATAATTCCTCAAAAAAAGAAATCTCCCATCAGGAGATAATTCCTAGTGGGCAAAAATGTCCCTGCTTTCTCAACAGACAATATACAGTCCAAAGATGGACCAGAGCTTAAATGCAGGTAAGTTGATGTCCTGATTCTACAGAGACAGAATGGGAAAATCCTTATTTCCTGCTGCACAATTATGTCTGTGACATATGCTTGGCCAGAAGGCTAAAGATGATGCTCCAATGGTATCGAGAGATATTTGGGACTGTCTAGGCAGCAAATTGTCTTTTCTTTTTTTCTTTTTGGAAGTTGCTCTTCTGTGCTTCCTATTCACTCAAATAATGACTTTATCCCTTCTTAAGTCTTTGATGGGGTTGAAGACAACATATATGATAAAAATTATTTAGGTTCAAAACTTTAGACACACCAAGATAGATGAATTTTTCTTCTTCAAGATTGCCTGATAGAAATAGGCTAAACATTATGTATGTACCTTTTATCAGCTTTATTAGACAAAAGGAGGGAAATAATGGGGTGGTGTTAAGCATTCTAAATGTTAACTGGTCCTATTTAGTGTCTGTTACTTAATTGACTCTGATTGGTTAAATAAATGTTAGGCCTGAAGATTGGGCAATGACAGAGGTAGGCAGGACTAAGGTTCGGGATCTTTTTAGAAAGATACAGAGAATCTTGGGAAGAGGGCACTGGAGAAGAACCAGGAGTAAACAAGGAAGACACGCCATGGGGTAGATTAAAGAAGATCTTTCCACATGGCCTGGAACATCAGCTTAGCATGGAGAATAATAGTCCAAAGGGACATATGTGTATATGTGGTTATAGTTGGGTAATAGAATTATGAACTAGCTAGATGGGTTAGGCTTGCACAACCCAGGTGTAGGCTTGTTAAGATCCACCCAGTGTCTGTGTGTTCATTTATAATGGTAGGTTAAGGATTAACACTGCCGACCAATCAAAGATAATATAAATACTGGTTAAAAAATTTAATTAGTTATTTTTTCAACAGGTAAGTTGCCCAACTTGTGGGCTGCTGGCAAATAGAGTGGGGCAGTCTCTAGCAAGGACTATGAGGGCTGCTTTATGACCATTGCTCTCAATGGGGCTGTGGTGCCTGAATTCAATGGAAGAGGGAGCTCTCAAATTGAATGTTATTCAATATGCTGCTGTGGGATATTGGGGGGGATGGCAGGGAGGAGACTCCTCTTTTCTGTGGGGAAGGGGAGGAGGAGTGCAAAACAGGTGGTGGGGGAGTGCAGGAACCAGAGGAGGGGAAGGAGGAAACTATGATTGGGACATAAAAGGAAAAATAAAATTAATTGAAAAAAACTTTAAATTGCCAAAATGACTACTTTTGCACAAGCAGGGGCAATATTCTGCTTTATGTCTCATGGCCATGTCAGGGTACTCACAGTTTGGGAGGATATGATTAGACTTTTAGTGCTTTGAATAGGTTTGACCCCCACAGATTTCATATGTTTGAATGCTTGGCCATAGAGAGTGGCACTAGTAGCAGGTGTGTCCTTATTGGATGAGAAAGGCCTTGCTAGAGGAAGTGTGTCACTGGTGGCAGGGCTTTGAGATCTTAAACATATCCAGTCTCCTCCTGGTTGCCTTCTGATCAAGATTTAGAACTCTAGGCTCCTCCAGCACCATGTCTGACTGCATGCTACAATACCTTCCACCATGGTGATAACAGACTAAAACTTTGAAACTGTAAGCCAGCCCCTGTTACATATTCTCTTTTACAAGAGTTGCCATGGTCATGATGTCTCTTCACAGCAATAAAACCCAAACTAAGGAGTGAAGGTTTGTATGGCAAAGCTGCAAACTAAAAACAAAACAAAACAAACCAAAAACCAAAAAAAAACCAAACAAACAAACAAAAAACATGTGCTGCTTTTCTAGCCAATAATTCTGATCTATGTGCATGTGCTTAGGTCCAATATTAGTGTTCATTGCTCATGAGTTCTTATCATTCTCTCTCCCTGTTATTTGGAGAGAGTTTATACTAAAATGTATTTTTGAAACCATAGCATACTATTCTGTTGAAAGTCTATTCTTACCTTAGGTGATTCATGAATATTCACATGATTTCTTTTAGGTATTTTTCTTTTTTTCTTTTCGTATTGCTAAGAATGGTAGACAGATGGTTAAATAAATGCTTCAGGCACATGAAAGTTAAACTTGACATTTATATAATATAATATCTGCTTATGAGTGAATAAATACCCTGTATACCTTTCGGGTCTGTGTTACCTTGCTCAGGATCATCTTTTCTGGATCTATCCATTGGCCTGCACATTTCATGATCCCCTTGATTCTCATTGCTGAGTAGTATTCCTTTGTATAAATATATTACAATTTATTTATCCATTTCTTGGTTGAGGGACACTTGAGTTGTTTCCAATATTTTGCTATTATGAATAAAGCTGCTATTAATTTTGAATAAATTTACTTTGCTAAAGGTGTTTATCAGCTGTAGGAGTTCTCTGGTAGTACTTTTCAGGTCAGTTACATATAATACCATCTCAACTGAGAAAAGTGATACTTTAACTTCTTCCTTCCTTATTTGTATAACTTGATTTCCTTTAGTTGTATTATTGCTCTAGCTAAAACTTCAAGTACTAAATGACTAGATGGGGAGAGAGTAGACAGCCCTGTCTTGTCCCTTATTTTAGTGAAGATAAGCTTAGTGGACACTGAAGCTTTATGATGAAGCACCTGGCAAGCCTGTGGTGAATACCAAAGGGTGGGACATGCCTGGATTTTTAAGACATGTGGTGACTGGTCATCCACTAGTGCAAAATTGGCTAGGATCTGGAAAATTCCTAAATATATAAATAGAGAAGATCCAGTAATAAGTGGCAGTCCTTCACAAGGAACTATTGGGTTGGGATGATTCAAACGGTGGAGAGTAGGAGAAGGAAGCATAGTTTGTCTAATGCTACTCTGGGTCATGTGAGGTGGGTAGAGTATCTCTGGTGTAATGTGGGATCTGATCTAATGTCAAGATCAAAGGGAGTGGGTTATATACATTTTCTTGCTATAATAAAATGCAATGAACAAGAAAACTTGTAGAAGTGTTTGTTTTGTTCCAGTGGAAGAAGATTTCATCAGCATCATAGTGAGGAAGCATGACAGCATGAGTCGTGGTAGCTGAAACACCTGATATCCAGTATCTTGAACCACAAGAAAGAAACTTGTGAACTGGGAAGAACATGTAGGTTTGAAATCTCGAAACCTGATCCAGTGACATTGTTCTATAGACTATATCTTCTACATCTACTCAAAAGTACCTCCAACTGGGGGCCAAGTATTCAAACATCGAGCCTATGTGGGACATTCTCATTCAAACCAACACATTTCATTGCCTGATCTCAATAGAATCATGGACATCTCATATGCAAAAAGAAATTTTAACCCAGCCACAAAATACTCCATATTCTTTTATAAGTCCCAACACTATTTGATTGTCTAAAGTCTCTTCTGAGAACAAATGAGACCTCTTAACTATAAACTCTAACAAAATCAAAAAGCAAATTACATGCCTCAAACAGACAATAGCACAGAATATACTTTTATCATTCCAAAAAATGGAGTAAATAGCAGCATAGTAAGGAAATACTAGTCATAGTGCTTTAGATTACTCTGCCCTTGTAGCTTTGATTCTTGTGACATACTTTCTCATTCTACATTTTCCCTGAGGATTGGGCCTTATCAGGTACTTTACCAGTAAGCTAGGGCCTTCTCAGGCACTATTGTACACTTCTCTGACAGAAGGTCTGGGCTATGCCAGTTTCCAAGAAGAAAATGATAAAACATAGGACAGGATTCATGCCACAGGATATCCAAGAGAGGCAAGAGAAATGATTATAAAGTGTTAAATCTCTTATCATAAGCATACAGGAAAGAGAGAGCCTCTCTGCAGTGTGAAAGGTCACAGACCTTTTGGCTAAGCTACTGGCACCAGGCCAGGCCGCTGCAAGGACCTCAAGGCCCCTAGACAGAGCTAAGTGATTTCAGGAGCCTGACATGACTCAGGCAAATCTGGAGGCTGCTTCAGTGACAATTAGCAAAATGTTGTCTCCACATGTGAGCCCTATGGTTATCCACTAGCAGCAAGGGCATGGAAGAACGCCGAAGCTTGGCACCTTGTCAAGCTTTGCAGGCATCCACAGGAGTGGTGACAGTAGCTGCAGGAGCAACACTGTCCACTGTGCAATGAGATACAAGTTCTTGTTATCAGGATCCTGGTTTAGGCAGATGAACCCAGTAATGAATTCTGCTAGGGAGAAGGCCCTACCTTTCCAAGCTCAAAACAAACAATGATCATGGTGGAGGAATGGAGAGAGAGAGAGAGAGAGAGAGAGAGAGAGAGAGAGAGAGAGAGAGATTATTTCATGAAAAAGAATATTATAAACCTCAGACAGTGGGAGGGATTTTGGGGGGTGAACACATTTGATGGCTGGGGCTAGGAGTTACAGGGATATTTTATTTCCATGCAGCAGAATGGTCATATCTTAAGAAGGGGAACACATAAACAAACAAACAAACAAACAAATAAATAAATAAATAAATAAATGTTCAATGGGAAGCAGGGATTGGGAAAGAACTCCAGGTATGGTGAAAGGCATGGACAAAGACTGAAATCATAAGGTGCTTAAGATATTTCATTAGCATGGGGATGTATTTCAGAGGCTTACTGAACTGGTTTCTTACTGGGAGAAAGGACTGGACCAGTAGTTTCCCTGAAGGGTATGTGACATTCTTCAGATATATTCATTTTTGGCTACATAATCTCCTTGATCTTGAAGTAATAGACAATGGTGGGGAAGGCAATGGCCCTGGCACTGGTCATAAAGAACACTAAGGGTGATAGACTGTTTGCCAGCTGGTTGATGCTGAACAGCCCTCTGATAACCTAAAATCTTAGAGTCCATTCTAATGCCCCTTGGTAATGAAGTACAGTGCGTAATATTGAGAGAAAATACTCTAAAAGGTTTGAGAACATACAATGGCCACTAAGAAATGAATAGGACTTATTCTTCCAGGGTGAGGTTTTAGAAGTCAGTAATTCAAAGAGACCTGTGGATTGTAGAGGCCCAGCACAAGAGGTTTCAGAGGGGATCAATATTAGCAACTGGACTGAAGACCATTCTTATGATTGTTCATTAAAGAATGTCTGCCTTTTCCATAAGAACTTGCCTAAAGTTATTTTTACAACTAATGAAATAATTTCTTTAGTTAAGAAAATACCAGTATAGTCTAGTATTGTACTATACCAGTGGTTATTAGTAATCTTTCTTTTGCATATCTACAAGAAAAAGAGTAAATGAAACAGAAAAATAATTTGTACAATTGCAAGAGAAAATGATACTGAAAAGCTTGATGTTATAGCTATTGCTTTTGCTGGAAAACACAACAACTGCTAAGGATATTTACTCCACTGAAGAAAGGTAAGGTTTTTTTTGTTTTTGTTTTTTTACTTGAGTAAATGGAAAGATGACGACCAGGCAAGACTCCAGTCCCAGTTCAAACTTCAATGTTAATTTTGATTATTATTATAAAACACCATCACCAGGCATGGTGACACAAACCTTTAATCTCAGCACTTGGGAATCAGAGGCAAGTACATCTCTGTAGGTTTAAGGCCATCCTGGTCTACAATGTGAGTCAAGGACAGCCAAGTATATTACACATAGAAACCCAGTCTTAAAAACAAACCAACAGACAAACAGCAAACTCATCATCAACAAGGCAATTTATAAAAGGAAGGGTTTATTTGACTCATGGTTCCAGAAGGATAAGAGCTCAACATTGTTATTGAAACACAGTGTTAGAGCAGGTCTTCATTGCCACTGGAACAATGAGAGCTCACATGTAGAACCACAAAAAAAGCAGACAGAATCAAAAACAGTGCATGGCTTTGAAATGTCAAAACTCGACCCAACGACATAGTTCCTCCAACAAGACCATACCTCCTAAACCTACTCAAACAACACTAAGAACTGTGGACCAAGTATTCAAACTTCTGATCATAAGACATTCTTATTTAAACCACTAAAAGGAGGGACTGAATTTTGTGTTATCTTTTGTTGGAACCAATGAGATATATTAATAAATAATTTCTGCATGGTATATTTTGGTAAATAAGAATGCTACATTTGGTGTGTTGAGAATTGTTATATGTAAAGTTTGAGCCATGTGTTTTATACAGATAGCCAAAAAGACAACACAATGAACATTATGAACTGTGGATGCTGGTTTTGTCCAGTATTATAAGAGGTTTACATATCTGTTACAGATATGCATAAGACATTCTTCTTCTGATCCATATCTCCCTCAAGAATTAGCATCATGCTTTCTTCTTAAAGTGAATAAATTAGAATCATATCTCAACCATTTGTCCATTTAAGTTTCTATTAGGGAAGAAAAAATTGGAAATTTTTTCATCAACAATGATGTCAGCTTTTTATTTGCTGTGATTTAAGTGGCACAAATTTCTTTGCTAAGTTTCCTATTTGAAGTTTACATCTCATCTGTCTTAGGACATTAATTAAAATAATTTATGACAATAAGAAGAGTGATCTTTAAAATGTCAAAAGAATTGAGTATCTTTCAGAATTTTTTAAGTTAGGACATATATCAGAATCTAATATTTATTAGCTTCTACACAAAAGTATGATAAATTTCATAATTCATGAAAAGTTGAACAGACTATACAAAATTATTTCTGTTTATATTTGAGCAGTACAATATCCCCTTTCATCTTCTATAAAGATTAGAGTCAAGATATGGATTTGTTTAGTTTATGACTATGTGATCTTAATAAATAAATGAATGAGGGACACTAAAATCTCACAAATACTTTCCAACATTTCTCCAAATATATTTGTTATTTTCACTTAAAGTGAATCTTTTTTCAATTCAAGGAATACATATATATATATATATATATATATATATATATAATTTTATTTTTGGTGTTTTGAAACAGGGTTTCTCTCTGTATCCTTGGCTGTCCTGGACTCACTTTGTAGATCAGGCTAGCTTTGAACTCACCTGTCTATGCCTCCCAAGTGCTGAATTAAAGGTATGTACCACCATGCCTGGCAATTAGACAGCTGTGAACTCCCATGTGGTTGCTGTGATATGAACCCAGGTCCTTTGGGAGAGTGTCCAGAGCTCTTAACCACTGAGCCATCTCTCCAGCCCAAGGAAAAGATGTCGTAACAATGTAATTATTTAAAGCACCTGTAATTTCCAAATTCTTCCTATCATTGTATACTTGAATATATATTCACAACAAAATCATTTTAGTTTACTGACACTTACTAATAATTTACAACAGTGATATTAGCAATTTAGCTAAATATTTGACAAAATGTTTGGGCAGGCAGACAGTTCAGACACTCAGAAAAACAGACTGGCCAGTTGCAGAAGTAGGAGAGCTTATACCAAGAGGAGCCCATGGGTCTGAGCCATTCAAGACCCTAGCTGGCAGCTCTGAACCCCAGACAGAGGTACTCACCAACTTGCTGAACCCCAGCTTTCACATGGCCATTTCAGCACCCAAAAGAGAACCAACAGAGCCACAGAAATGGTAAGATCAGATCTGGCTGAAAGAAGATAGTAGAGTTAAAAAGTGATAGAGCTCTACTGAGTCCAAGCCCTGTGAACTGGTTGTGGTGTTCATATGGGATCTCCCTGCCAGTGTGCCTTACTCCTCCTTGGCTAGGTGCTTGGTCTTCAGCATCTGTATTTATAGCCCTGGAGCAGTGGGTTCTTAGCCATTGTGTGTTGCACAAGTGACACAGATTACAAGGGCTCAGTGCTTCTGGCCAGGAGACACATAGGTCTCCCGGGGGTCACCTAGGAGCCACCTGGGGGGACCACGACCATAGAACTGACCCTTGGACCTGACACATGAGCTGCAGGGAAACTGCAGCTCTTGCCTAAGTCTATGCTCCGCTGACCCCTCCCTCCCACTGACCTCACTAGGAGGACCTCCTGGATTTCAGGAACCTACACACTTGAATAATACATCTCACTCAGTTCCTGACCTGAGTACCCAGTTGGGACAACACAAGAAGGGATGAGATTCAGGAAGCCCACTAAAATCCAGCTCCCAACACAAGAACCCACCCAGCTTGTAGAGAGCTAGTGATCACCAAGATTATATGTCCTCTACACCAACGTCCCTTCCTTGAAACCAGGTCCCCAAGACAATAGGAACAATCAGGTAAGGACAACCAGATGTCTAAGTGTCAGAGAAAGAACAAAACTTACAAAAGTCAGGGAAATAGACTCCAAAAAAATTCAGTTATGCTAATAGAGTAAGCCCTGAGCATCCCACCACATCTGAAACACAAGAAGTTGACAAATGTATAGTTATGTAAATGACAGAGGTCTTAAAAGAAGAAAATAAATCCCTTAAAGAATTTTTTAAAAAATCACAATTCTTCAGATAAAAGCAATGGAGAATTTCATTAAAGATCTCCAACTGAATGGAGTCAAACAAGGGTAGGAAAGATACAAAGATATGAAAGAATTGTGGGCAAAGATAACCAAATTGAGGCAGGAAATATATAAAACAGTTAAAGACGTGAAAGTAGAAATGGAAGCAATAAAGAAAACACAAGCAGGGTCAATCTTGGAGGTGGAAAACAAAGGAAAGGGAACAGGAACTTCCCACATGGGTATCATAAATAGGATATAAGTGATGGAAGACAGAATCTCAGGCGTGGAAGACTTGATTGAAGAAATCAGTACAGACACCAAAGAAAATGAAAAAATCTAAAAAATTCCTCATTCACAACATCCAAGAAATCGAGGACTGAATGAAAAGACGGAACCTAAGAATTACAGGGATAGATGAAAGAGAAGACTTTCAACGGAAAGGTCCAGGAAACATTTTCAACAAAATCATAGAAGAAAATTTCCCAAATCTAAGGAAAGAGGTGCCAGTAAATTTCCAAGTGGCATACAAAACATCAAATAGATTAGAAAGGAAAAGAAATTCCTCTCACCACATAATAATAGAAACTCCAATTGTACAGAAGAAAAATATTAAAAGCTGTAAGAGAAAAAGGGTCAAGTAATATATAATGGCAGACCTGACTTCTCCTCAGAAACTTAAAAAGCCAGAAGGGCTTGGGCAGATCTCCTACAAGTCCTAAGAGACCACAAGTGGCAATCCATACTACTATACTGAGCAAAACTTTCTATCTCCATAGATAGAGAAAACAAGAAATTCCACAACAAAACCAAATTTAAGTAATATCTAGCCACAAATGCAGCTGTAAGGAAAATTCCCACACAGAGAGGATAACTACATACAAGATAACACAGGAAAAATAACTTCACTGAAGATAAACCAAAAATAACACACAATCTCACAGCAACCACCTATATCAAAATAACAGTAAATAACAACCTATGGTCATTAATATCTCTCAACATCAATGGTCTCAACTCCCCAATAGAAAAAGACACAGGCTTACAGAATGGATCCCTAAACAAGACCCATCATTTTGCTGCATAGAAGAAACATATTTCACTAACAAAGATAGACTATCTCAGAGAAAAGGACTGAGAAAATGTTTGCCAAGCAAATGGTCCCAGGAAGCAAGCTAGAATAGTCAAACTAATATCAAATAAAAGAGACATTCAATCAAAATTAATAAAAAAAAAAGATAGGGAAGGACACTGCATATTCATCAAAGGGAAAATTCATCAAGATGACACCTCAATACTGAATATCTATGTCCCAAATACAAGGGCACCTACATTTGTTAAAGAACATCTTCTAAAACTTAAGCCACACATTGATCCCCACACATTAATACTAGGTGAATTCAACACCCCACTCACACCCATGGATAAGTCAATAAGACAGAAACCAAACAGAGAAATAATGAGACTACTAGAGGTCATGAAATAATGGACCCAATGTATATTTACAGAACATTTTACACAAACACAAAAGAATATACCTTATTTTCACCATCTCACAGAACATTCTCCAATATTGACCATATAGTTGGTCATAAAGCAAGCCTCAACAGATACAAGAAAGTTGAAATAACCACTTGCATTTTATTACGCCACAATGGATTAATGCTGGATTTCAACAACAACAGAAATAACAAAAAGCCTACACGTTCACGGAAACTGAACAACTCTCTATTCAATGGGTCAGGGAACAAATAAAGAAGGAAATCAAAGATTTCCTAAAATCTGATGAAAATGAAGGCATAACAAACCCAAAACTAGGGACAAAATGAAAGCAGTGCTACAAGGAAAGTTCATAGCACTAAGTGCCTTCAAAAAGAAAATGGTGACAGCTCATATTAGCAACTTAACAGCTGAACTGGAAGCACTTGAAAAAGAAAAAATAAAAAAGAAGAATCAAACACTCCCAAGAGGAGCAGACAGCAGGAAATCATCAAACTTAGGGCTGAAATCAACAACTTAGAAAGAAAAACAATAATACAAAGAATCAACGAAGCCAAGAGTTGGCTCTTTGAAAAAAATAAAGAGAATAGATAAACCCTTAGCTGAACTAACTAAAAGGTGGAGGGAAATTACCCAAATCAACAAAATCAGAAATAAAAAGGAAGAAATAAAAACAGACACTGAACAAATCCAAAGAATCTTTAGGTCTTATTTCAAAAACCTGTACTCCACAAAGTTTGAAAACCTCAGTGAAATGGACAATTTTCTTGATAGATTCCACCTACCAAAGTTTAATCAAGATCAGATTAACAAATTAAACAGTCCTATAAGCCCTATGGAAATAGAAGAAATCACTAAAAATCTCTCAATCAAAAAAAGCACAGGGTCAGATGGCTTCAGCACAGAATGCTACCAGACCTTCAAAGAAGAGTTAGTATCATTACTCATCAAAATCTTCCACAAAACAGAATCAGAAGGAACACTGCCAAAGTCATTCTATGAGGCTACAGTCACTCTGATACCTAAACCACACAATGACCTAACAAAGAAACAGAATTTCAGACCAATTTCCCTCATGAACATAGACATGAAAATGAAAATACTCAACAAACTACTTGCAAACCAATCAAGTACACATCAAAAGCATCATATGCCATAATCAAGTGGGCTTCATCCCAGGAATGCATGGTGATTCAACATACAATATTAAACACCAAAAAACCAAATAACCCCGTCAAAAAATGGGGAGCAGAGCAAAACTGACAATTCACAAATGAGAAATCTCTAATGGTCAAGAAGCACTTGAAGAAATGCTCAATATTCTTAATCATCAGAGAAGTGCAACTCAAGATGACTTTGATATTCCACTTCACACCTGTCAGAATGGCTAAGATAAAAAAAAAAAAACTCAAATGATATTACACCCTGGCAAGGTTGGTGGGAGTTGAAATTTGTACAACCAATACAGAAATCAGTTTGGAGTTATCTTAGAAAACTTGGAATAGCTCTACTTCAAGACCCAGCCATACCACTCCTGGTATACATCTTGTAAAAAAAAAAAATTAATTAAATTGTTTAACCAGTATTTATATTATCATTAATTGGTTTGGCGGATGCTAATCTTTAAGGAGCCATTATAAATGAGCCCACAGAGGCACAGGATTTTTCACAAGCCTTGGCCTGATTTGAGAAATCTTGGCCCATCTAAGTTAGCTCTTAATTAATTACCCAAATATGACCCCATATATACATACATCCCCTTGGAATGCCATTATCCATGATATGCTGATGTTCCTGGTCATGTGGAATGAGGTTCTTTTTCTAATCCATTGCATGTGTCCTCTTTCTTCCTGCTGCTGGCTGGAATGTATTAATCCTCTGTCTAAAGCACAAGCTTCCTGTTCTAATCTCAGGTAGTCCCACCTTTTTCTGTCTTTGCCCAATTTCAGGCCTCAGCATTTATTTTAACCAGTCAAGTCAATGTAAGTAACAGACAGCAAGCAGGACCAATTAATTAACATTTAGAATGCTTAACACTACACCATCAACATCCAAACAATTCCAAACTAAACCTCACAAAGACAGCTCTTAACTATTTTCATGGCAGATTTATTTGTAATACTAGAAACTGGAAACAACCCAGATGTTCTTCAACTGATGAATGGATTAAAAAAAAAAAAACTGTAGAACACTTACATAATGGAATACTACTAAGCCATCAGACAAAAGGAAATCATGCAATTTGCTGCCCAACAAATGGAACTAGAAAATCTCATCCTGAGTGAGTTAACCTGGACCCAGAAAGATGCACATGACATATATTCACTTATAAATTGATTTTAGAAATAGAGTACAAGACAAATAATTATCCCATAATCAACAGACTGAAAGGAACATGAACAAAGACTTTGTTACTTGTTAGTGGGATACATTGCCCTAGTGGAGCTAACATGTAGACCCCCACTGCAATAAGAAGCTCTTAGCCCTCATATAGCTGCTAAACTGCAGGGGGCTCATATGTAGTACACCCCACACTGGAGGACTAGGATAGGTGGGAGATGGGGGAGAGGATGGGAGAGGGAGAGTGTGCTACCAGGAGGGGTGGAGGGAAGAGACTCTGGTTGAGATGTAAATTGAATTTGTTTTGTATCAGGCTGACCTTGAGCTCTGAGATCTGCCTGTTTCTGTCTCTAGTGTGTAGGGATTAAGGGTGTACTCTTCTTGAATGATGGGATTAAGTGTGTGCACCCTCACCACCCTGTTCCGTGTAACTCGAGAATTTATAAGACCACTAACTCAATAGTGCTGCTCCTGTCTCTGCTGAAGTTAAAGGCATGGGTTAATGCCACATTTTTCATGTATTTTACCTTAGCTCTAAGTTTTTTCGACTCTTGGAGATTTATAAAACCAGGTTGAACGGCTGTAATCTTTATTTTATTTACAGTGTTTTAACATTGTTACCTGCTTTTTTTTAAATTAATACATTTATTTGTTTGTTGCTTCAGGTTATATCCCAATCATATTGTCCTCTTTTCCCACTTCCCAGCCCCACCCTCCCATCCTCTACCCCCTAAACCTTCCATCTTGTTCCTCTAGGGTGGAGTGTCCCTGCATAACAGTCCCTCACCAGAGCTCAGTAGTCATATGAGGGCCAAGAGCCTCTTCATACACCGGGGCCTACGAGGCAGTACCGCCAGTGAAAGGTGTCTCCTTGCTACGGGGGGAAAACTAAAAAAAGACCAACAAACACACAAACCCACAAAAACAAAGAACAACAACAAAAAAGAGAGGAAAAAGAAAAAAAAAGTCTATGTCCATGTTCCTTTGGTGTGTTGGTTGTAGTACAGATATCCTGTATGATATAGCTAAAATCCTACTATAAGTGAATAGATGCCATATGTGTCCTTCTGAGTGTGGGTTAGCTCACTCAGAATGAGCTTCTCTAGTTCCATCCATTTGGTTGCAAATTGCATGATTTCATTGTTTCTGATAGCTGAGTAATATTCCATTGTATAGATGTACCACAGTTTTTAAATCCATTCTTCAGTTGAGGGACATCTGGGTTGTTTCCAATTTCTAGCTATTACAAATAAGGCTGCTATGAACATAGATGAGGAGACTTCCCTATGTCTCCGTGAGAGGTCCTTTGGGTGTATAGCCAGAAGTGGTATGGCTGGGTCCTGAGGCAAAGTTATTCCAAGATTTCTAAGATATCGCCAGACTGACCTCCATAGTGGTTGCACAAGCCTGCACTCCCACCAGCAATGGAGTAGGGTTCCCCTTTCTCCACACCCTCGCCAGAATGTATTGTCATTTGAGCTGTTTATCTTAGCCATTCTGTCAGGTGTGTGGTGGAATCTCAGAGTCGTCTTGAGTTGCATTTCTCTGATGATTAAGGATGTTGAGCATTTCTTCAGGTGTCTCTCGGCCATTAGGGATTCCTCTTTTGTGAATTCTCTATTTAGCTCCATCTCCCATTTTTTGATTGGATTATTAGGTTTCTTGGCATTTAGTTTCCTGAGTTATTTGTAGATTTTAGATAAAGCCCTCTATCAGATGTGGGGTTGGTGAAGATTTTCTCCCAGAGTGTTGGTTGCCGTTTTGTTCAAATGACGGTGTCTTTTGCCTTACAGAAGCTTTTCAGTTTCATGAGGTCCATTTATTGATTGTTGATCTCAGGTCCTGAGCTGTTGGTGTTCTGTTCAGGAAGTTGTCACCTGTGCCAATGAGTTCAAGGGTTTCTCCTACTTTTTCTTCTAGTATCTTTAGTGTGGCTGGCCTTATGTTAAGGTCTTTGATCCACTTGGATTTAAGTTTTGTACATGGTGATAGGTATGGGTCTAATTTCATTCTTTTGCAAGTGGACATCCAGTTGGACCAGCACCATTTGTTGAAGATGCTGTCCTTCTTCCATTGTGTGGTTTTGGCTTCTTTCTCAAAGATTAGTTGGCCATAGGTGTGTGGGTCCATGTTTGGGTCTTCAATTCGATTCCATTGATCCACTGGTCTGTTTCTATACCAGTACCATGCTGTTATTATTACTATTGCTCTGTAGTACAGCTTGAAATCTGGGATGGTGATACCTCCAGATGCTTTTTTATTGTACAAGATTGATTTAGCTATTCTGGGCTTTTTGTTGTTCCATATGAAGTTGAGAATAGCTCTTTCCAGGTCTATAAAGAATCATGTTGGTATTTTGATAGGAATTGCACTGAATCTATATATTGCTTTTGGTAGGATAGCCATTTTTATTATGTTGATCCTGCCTATCCATGAGCATGGGAGATATTTCCATCTTCTAAAGGCCTCTTCCATTTCTTTCTTCAGGGGCTTGAAGTTCTTGTTGTATAGGTCCTTTACTTGCTTGGTTACAGTTACCCCCAGGTATTTTATATATTTTTTGTGGCTATTGTGAAGGGGGTTGTTTCCCTTATTTCTTTCTCGGTACATTTGTTTGTTGTATAAAGAAGGGCTTCTGATTTTTTTGAGTTAATTTTGTATCCAGTCACCTTGCTGAAGTTGTTTATCAGCTGTAAGAGTTCTTTGGTGGAGTTTTTGGGGTCGCTTATGTATACTAACATACCATCTGCAAATAGGGATAATTTGACTTCTTCGTTTCCAATATTTATCGCTTTGATCTCCTTTAGTTGTCTTATTGCTCTAACAAGGACTTCAAGTACTATATTGAAGATATATAGTGAGAGTGAACATCCTTGTCTTGTCCCTGAGTTTAGAGGAAATGCTTCAAGTTTCTCTCTATTTAATTTGATGTTGGCCACTGGCTTGCTGTATATTGCCTTTATTATTTCTAGGTATGGTCCTTGTATGCCCATTCTCTCCAGAACTTTTAGCATGAAGGGGTGTTGGATTTTGTCAAATGCTTTTTCTGCATCTAGCGAGATTATCATGTGTTTTTTTTCTTTCATCTTGTTTATGTGGTGAATTACATTGATAGACTTTCATATATTGAACCATCCCTGCATTCCAGGGATGAAGCCTACTTGATAATGATGTATGATACTTTTGATGTGTTCTTGAATTCAATTTGCTAGTATTTTATTAAGTATTTTTGTATCTATGTTCGTGAGGGAGATTGGTCTGAAGTTCTCTTTCTTTGTTGGGTCTTTTTGTGGTTTAGGAATCAGAGTAACAGTGGCCTCATAGAATGAGTTTGGCAGTGTTCTTTCTGCTTCTATGTGGTGGAAAAGTTTGAAGAGTAATTGTGTTAGTTCCTCTTTGAAGGTCCAGTAGAATTCTATGCTAAAGCCATCTGGCCCTGGGCTTTTTTTGGTTGGGAGATTATTAATGACTGTTTCTATTTCCTTAGGGGTTATTGGGTTGTTTAAGCTGTAAATTGAAGTAATACATAAACAGTAAAAAATTAAATAACATTATACCATATAATTGTTTATATCAAATATTTCACAATTCTAGTATATTATACATTCTAGGTCACGCTCACAAGGAAAACTATAAGATTAACAATTTGTTATAAATCAGAAAAATAGCACAAAAAAGACTTGCAACTAACTAATGTCATATCTAATTATTTGAACATAGACAAATAGTAAATTTATAATGCAAAATCCTTAGTTCTATCTTCATGCAATAAAACAGAGAGCCCTTTAATAAATTATTGTGATTGGGGTATTACTTATTGGTGTACAGTATATCTTTTTGCCTTTGTAATGTAGATTTTATTATGTCTACATTGCTACACTTTTTTTTAATCTAATAAGGATGGGGCCGATGGAAGGGTTTGGGAGAAGCAAATCAATGGGGAGATATGATATAACTATATTATAATCTCAAACATTTTAAAAATCATACATCATTTTTACAATTTCATGCATTTTGTACTAAAACTATCCCTTCCTCACTCATCCATGTATAATATATGGGGTCATATTTGGGTAATAGAATTAAGAGCTAGCTTAAATGGGCCAAGATCACTCAATTAAGGCCAAAGCTGTTAAAATCCTTCAGTTGTCTCTGTATGCTCATTTATAATAGTGGGTTAAGGATTAACCCTGCAAACCAATTAACAATAATATAAATACTAAATAATAATTTAATTAGCCAGTTTTCTACAAATGGCAGTCAAAAATGACAATTAGAATCCATGGCTACAGCCTGGAAAGGCCCGGGTAAAAGGTAGTTTCCTAGCCAAAGAGCAGGGAGCCAAATCCAAAAACATTTCAAAGGAGTGGCTCCCTTAACAAAAGATACTGCCTTACAGCAAAGGTGGAAAGCTAAGGCTGTCTTCATGTACTAAAAATCTGAAAGTCTTTTAGATGACTTAGGAATTAAATTAACTGCCTAGATTAAAAGTGGAGGAATTCATAATGTCTCAATACATTTGGATTCCAATTGATTTTGTTTCTCTTAAAATGAAAATGATTTTTACACTGACAATTGTGGTTCTACATATCGTTTTTGAAAAAGATTGGACTAGGATAGTCTTAAAGGAAAGAATTTACAGATGGAATGCTAAGTTATCAACAATAACAATGGGGGAAGAAGGGAGGCCCTTCCTGATAGATGAGAAAAAATTGATGTCAGGTGGAGCTCAGAGCTCCCTGACTACTAGGAGCTTGTCAGTGCTATCTGGGACAGGTCCATGCATTATTTACAGTCATAACTAAATTCCAGGAAATAATGAAAAGAGCTTTAATAGCAGCATGGGATGACACAGTTAGACCAAGGCTTTTGGAATGTTCCTGTTTCTTTGCTTGACTTTTTTTAGATGTCTTTGATTTCCCTATAGCAATGGGAGGTAAAAAGAATATTTTTGTGGTTTGGAAATGCTAAAATATGAGAGATTCTTAAGGATTTGGTGCAGATTTGGGATTGTCACTGCAATTCAAAGTTGCTCCCTGGGTTACAAAGTTACTATTATCTGGGATTTAAGTAAAATGTTTAAGCAGGGTAGGGGTAATGGCATATGCCCTTAATCCCATCATACTGGAGACAGAAACAGGCAGATCTCTGAATTATAGACCATCCTAGTCTAAACAATAAAAGCAGTGCAGGAACCCTGCTGATAAGATAAGGTTGCTTACTAAAGACAGTCTAGAATTCAAAATTTACACATTTTTTCCTTGATGTTAAGTTTAATAATGTCTTTACTGATATAATGGGTAAATACACATAATATTAAATTTGTATAAACAGAAAGGGGTCACGAACCATTCTCCTTAGCTATGGGGCTCCCAATGGAGAACTGTTTTCAAAAGGCATTTTGCTCTTAAAAGATATAGGTTAGGAGCCAGGCCTGATGGTGTACACCTTTAATTCCAGCACTTGGGAGGCAGAGACAGGTGAATCTCTGAATTCAAGGTCAGCCTGATCTACAAAGTGAATCCAGGACAAGGATGCACAGAAAAATCCTGTCTGAAAAGAAAAAAAAATAATGAGAGAGAGATGTTGCTTGTGAGAAATTATATCTTTTCAGAACAAAGTAACCAGATACCAAAGAATACAAGGCAAGTATCCGAGATGATCCATTCCTCAGACTGCATCAATAGCCATTTCCTCCAAAATCTTCATCCAGAAAAATTTCAATACAGTTTGCTAAGATGGCCCATCCTCACAGCCTGCTCCAGCCAGGACTTCAATAAAGCCCTGAACTTTACCACCCAAAGTCCAGTTTCGGACTACAAACTGCTCAGGACATTCAAATTGCTGAACACATAGAGACTGGACAATAAGTGTTACTATTAACTTGCTAAATCACTTTTCCATTTTATTTGGGCCTCCAAACAGGTTTCCTTCATCCCAAATCAGCAGGAAGTAATTTTAAGAGAGTGATGTCAATTCCCAAAAGGTGGGGTGGGTGATTTTTATGATCATAGATGTTGCCATTTAGGGGGATTATTTACAAGCTGTTAAATGGTCTTGTTAAGCAAGGTATAAAAAGTTAGACTCAGGAACTTCCTTTTTTTTCTTTTCTCCATCCATCATTCTCTCTTATATAGGGGGAGAAGACTTGAAAAGAAAAAAGAAGGGGAATATGGTATATAATATAGAAATGATAAGATATGAGGTTAGATTATTGAATCTTCTCTGAAACTTAAAACTATTGTTATTCCCAAAATAAGGTTATCTTTTGATATATTGGTATATAATTTTATATATTGATAAAAAATAAAATTCTCTTTGATTCATTGGTATAGAATTTTAGATTTTGACACATATTATGTATATTTCAACTCTTATATAAGATATTGTGCCTATACAACTCATTTAAAAGTACAGGTTTACTTCCATTCCTTCTATGGGTTGCTATTGCAATCTATTTAGGAATCTGGGTAACACAAGTTGATGGCTTGATCAGTAAAGCCCCTGTCATGTTATGTCAAATACTAGTTTTAATTTATCACAACATAGGCTTACTAAGTTAAACAGGTAATTAATGGATAAAAAATATACAGTTTGCTTGTTCAAAGATAGATAGATAGATAGATAGATAGATAGATAGATAGATAGATAGATGATAGATAAATTTATAAATAAATCAATTTATGTCTTCAAAACACTCAGAGGCATACAGAATATGGCATTTAAAGATGTTTTTATTATTTTAAGAATTGTTTGACTTAAGACAGTCAGCTCCTGACAGCTCCCATTTGACATGGAAGAAGACAATGAGCATCAAAAAGAAATCTCCATCAGGAGATAATTCCTACTGGGCAAAAACTCTCCTTCTCTCTCATAGACTATTTAGAGTCCAGAGATGGACCAAAGCTTAAATGCAGGTAAGTTGGCATGATTCTGCAGAGACAGAGTGGGAAAATCCTTCTTATTTCTTACTGCACAATAAGGTCTGTGAGATATTCTTGGCCAGAATACCAAAGATGATGCTTCAATGCTATAGAGAGATATTTAGAACTGTCTAGGCAGAAAACTGACATTTTTTTCATTATTGAAGCTGCTATCCTATGCTTTCTATTCACTCAAATAATAACTTTACCTCTTCTTATGTCTTTGATGGGCTTGAAGACTAATAGATATAAAATTTTAATTAAACTTGAGTTGCTTAGGATTTAAGAGGATATTTTCAACCTAAATAAAATCTTTAGGTTTATAAATATAGGATATGATAGAAAATATTTAGGTTCAGAACTTTAGACTCACCAGGATAGATAGAAGATTTTTTCTTCTTCTTAAGATTACCTGATACAAATAGGCTAAGAATTATATGTGTAATTTTATATATGGTTTTCTTGATTGTTTAATATTTTTCTTACTGTTTTTACTACATGAGTTAAAAAATTAGCCTTTTTATTAGATAAAAGGGGGCAATTGATGGAGTGATGTTATGCATTCTAAATGTTAACTAATTGGTCCTGCTTGCGGTCTGTTATGTACGCTATCTCTGATTGGTTGAATAAATGCTAAGGCCTGAGACTGAGCAAAGACAGAGATAGGCAGGACTAACGTGCACAGGCTTCTGAAGCAGAGAGGTTGATGGGAAGACAAAGCCAGAGCAGGAAGAAGGAGACACACAATGGGGTAAATGAAAGAATATTATTCCATGTGGCCTGGAACATTGGCCTAGCATGAAAAAAAAAAATAGCCCAGGGGACGAATGTATAATATATGGGGTCATATTTGTGTAATAGTATTAAGAGCTAGCTTAGATGAGTCAAAATTGCTCAATTCATGCCAAAGCTGTTAAAATTCTTCAGGTGTCTCTGTATGTTCATGTATAATGTTGGGTTAAGGATTAACACCTCCAACCAATTAACAATAATATAAATACTAAATAATAATTTCATTACCATTTTTCTACACATCCAGGTCACTCATCCATGTCTTTCCAAGTCTTCACCCTTACATCAATATTTCTTTCTCAAATTTATGTCCTTTCTCAGTACATATACTGATTCTAATTAGTGCAATTCATATGTAATTGAGTATAGAGCTTACCACTTTTTTATAGATAAATTAAAAATGAGATTGTCTTTGAATTAACCTGATTCTCCCTCCACCATCAATAAAAGACTACCTGTATCTCTTTGCCTATGGATAACGATTGTCCCTTTATGTAACAGAATGTTGGTTCATATTATATTTTGCTGCTGTATTTTTGTTTTGTTTCATTTTCTGTGTTCATTTTTCTGGTTCATGTGAACTTATACAAATATTTCGAAGGAAACCATATTGTTGATTATTTATGGGAGTAAATATATCTATCATGTTTATAAGATACTATTTTGTGGAAGTCCTCTTAGTCTTCTGGCTGTTACAATCCTTAAGTTCATGTCTGCAACACGCCCACTGAACCTTGAGTGCATGGGTTGTGTTACAGATGTCTTATTGGCAGATGGACACTCCATAGTCACTCACTCTCTGCACTTTCGACCAGTTGTGCTTCTTTATATTACCCTCCAGCTGTTACCAAAAAAGAGCATCCTTAATGAAGCGTGCAGATTGCATTTATCTAGGTGTATAAGAATACCTGTATAGAAGGCAGTTGGACACTGTATCTGTTTAACCAGTATGTCTTCAGGCACTTTTACAGCTGTTTGAGTGACTACAGTAAAAGTGTGGGTCTCTTCTGGGTGGATTCTGGAGAAAAAAGAAAAAAAATCCATTATTTAGTTTTGAGGTTAAAACATCAGCAGTGCCACATCTTTTGGTTTCAGGCAGGCACTATGATATGGAATTGAACCAAAGTCATGATATCCTATATCTGTGCATCATTTGACTTATCAAGAAGAAAATTATTTCTGAGAAATAACTGCCTTAATGAAATTTCTATGGTCTTCAGGATGTGTTTCTACAGATTGTTGAAGAAAAAAATCAACTATTTAATTGTTGACTACATTTCCCTAATGAGTGTTTAATAGAATGCAGATGACCAAATTAATTATTTTCTACTTTTACTGTCAACTCTGGTTAAGCATCTGGTCCTTGGAGTAGACTTGAGCTTCAAAGGACCCTCGGGCTCCTCTGGCCTTCCTATTGCTAGTTTTTTTTTCATATTTTGAGAATAAAACAAATCCTACGTTTTTCCATTATTTCACTTGGAAAAACTGACAATCTTTTCCCTCTTTGTTGACCTTTTACTTTGAAAAAAAGTACATTGGTTATAGTCCATCTGTCTTCCACTTTAATAATAGGACAGGTAACTTACCTATAGGATATTTTATGAGATATTCCTGGGTACTTGTTGGCATTAAATTACATGGTAAAAATATTGACTATTTAGTTATTTTAACCACAATAGTATAATAGGTCCTCAAGAATGATTATTGAATGCCCAGAAGGTCACTTATACCAGTCTGATGTTTTTAAGTGTTGTTTCTTATTTAGGTGTAACTTGGGCTAAAACCAAACACTTTTGAATAAGCCTTGATTTGAAATATTTTTTTATTTAAAACATTCCTTATAACTGTTATAAAATCAACACCTCAGATGATTTAATATTTAATATTGATGCAATGAGCTTTGAACGTAAAAATTTTACTATATGTATAACATCTGCAAGTCACCTTTACATACTTTATGTGAATTCTCAGACCTTAGTATCTCTTTAGGCTTTCCATCTTTCCTTTCCATTCTGAAAAACCAGACAACCAAACAACTTTGTCTTCATACACAAATCCTTCTTTTTTTTTCATTTTCCATTATCTTTAATTTTGTTTTAATTAGTGAACTTATTTATTTATTTATTTTTCTATTTTTTATTCTTTTTTAATAATAATTTATTTTTTATTTCTTCAAGTTACATCTCAATCACAAT
>CAJQZJ010000594.1:4017537-4053641 GCA_907164525.1 Lophiomys imhausi
CTACTCCCCCCTCCAGTCCCACCCTTCCACCCTCCTCCCCCTCAACCACCATCCTCTTCCCTTCTTTTTTTTTTAGTTTAAGGTATTTCTTTTTCCCCCCAACAGCTCTCCCTTTCAGTCCAACAAATGGTTCTTTTTCTTATAACTATAAATGCAATACAAAACAACAGAAATAAATAGGTCACAATTATAAGAGTTATATGGCTTAGCATACATTCCCAATGTCCAGTCCATATGTATTTGGCACCTGATTTTAACATTCTACTATCTAACCATCTCCATGTGTTTAAAGTTCTATATCTAACTCAGCTTTCATACTAACTTGCCTCACAATTTTAAAAATATCTTCTTAGATCCAGAACACCCTCTTGATTCCTAAACAACTCAAAATTTAATCCTTCTTTCTCTCCTATGTAGGAGTGAACAGACTTGAGAAAAATGGGACATAGACATACTGTAGGAAAGATCAAGAAAAAAGGACAGATTATTGAATATGGCCTTATGCCTTTGTATACTGATACAAAATTAATATTATATTTGGCTAAATTGGTATTGATCATTGTATATTAAGGCAAAATTAAGTTTGTATAGGGCTACATCGGTATTGATCTTTGTATATTAATACAAAATTAAGATTATATTTGGCCACAATGGTACTGACCCTTGTATATTGATATAAAATTAAGATTGTATTGGGCTACATTGGTATTGATCTTTGTATATTGATACAAAATTAAGATTATATTTGGCCACATTGGTATTGATCTTTGTATATTGATACAAAATTAAGGGTAACGCTTCTTAAAGGTATTGTTCCTAGTAATGCTTAAAAATGAAATGTCAGGTTTTGGCCTCTTGCTACCAACCATCATAAACTGTTTAGGATAATTGAGAAATGGAAACTAATAGTCATGCAAACGTGTCATTTTGTTTGTTACTATGACAGTCTATCACAGTTATTTTCTAAGCTACTCAGAAACCAAGTTGCTAAGAGACAAGCAATATTTGCTTATCTAAATATAAGAGATAGATAGGACATCTTCAAAAACCTCAAGAGATCTGCAGAATATGGCATTCAAAGATGTTTTCTTAATTTAAGATTTTTTCTTGATATCGAGACATATCAGCTCCTGACAGCACCCCCTATTCTACTCCAAGTAGAAGATAAGCATCGAAGAATCTCCAGTGTGAGATGGTTGAATTAGTGGCAAGCTTATCTCTTGGCATGAAAAAACTTCTTGCTTCAACTGCAGACAGACGGCTGGCCAAAAAGGACAAAACTTGGAAGCAAGTAAGTCGACAGCCTAGCTCTGCCAAGACAGGGTAGGTAAATCCTTCATAATTCCTGCTCTACAATCAATGTCTTCAGAGAAATGGGTCCATATGGCTGAAGATTGATGCTGTAATGTATGGAGAGAAAATGGGAACTGTCCAGGCAGCCACTGGTATGTTATTTCTTAGTTTTTGGAAGCTACAGATCCTGCACTTCCTATATAATCAGATATATTTATCCCTCTCAGTTCTCTGAGGTGGTTGAAGAATAGATAGCTAGAGTCTCATAGTTAAATTTTGAGTTTTTTAGGAATCATAAATCCTTCTTAACTACAAACATGTCCATTCTTCCTTCTAACAATTCTTTATCTATGTCCAAATTCACTTTAATTAATATTATTGGTCATAATAACATTTAAAAACTTACCATCTGTTGTGATAATTTTTCCCTTGTGGGAAACTAAGCAATAACTGACCCTCTTCATAAGCTCTAAATGATAAACCAAAGTTCAATTTACCAGCAGTTACACCCTGGGTAACCAAGGATTTTATCTGGCATACTTATATAGAGCATAGGTGAGATGTTACTCAGAGGATCATAGGTGACTCAAAGGCACTCATAGTGGAAAGTATTCATTCATAATGAATGATCTCTTCATAGGTGCACTGCTAGAGTCCTCTCTCTCTCTAACCTTTTCCATACTATATACTTTAGTTCCTCCCCAGTATCACAAGACCATATATGATTAGGGCAAAACTGCATATAAGTCACTTAAAGGAGTCTCTGGATACTTAGCCCAGGGTCCAGTGATCCTGTCAATCATTCTTTCTATGAGGTACTGTCAACAGTGAAGTAGCCCAGCTGCAGAAGACTTTTGTAAGCAGAGCTGAAATCATGAAGATGGAAGTTAATTGGCTTGAAGGGTAGTACTGTACAACACCATCTTATTTAAAGAAAGTTCATTTTAAACTACATACAAAACAAGGTACTAAATTAATTCTACCTGGGTGAATACTACTAAATCGTGGGGCTTTGTAACTTACAGTTAAGCATTATTGTAAAGAACACAAAGCAGTCAAATTTCTGTTGTTGTTTTACATTATGCATTCAAAAGTATGTACTACCATATTCTTACATTTGAACTAATGTAAGAATAATTGAATATTAAAGAATGAAACAGAATCGTAAATAGACAGAAGCAGCAGTTCCAGAACAAAACATGTTTAAACTGATTTTTATATGACCCAGCAGAAATCAACTTAGGAAATTCTTCTAAAACTACAATATAAAAGTTGTCGTTTGATGAGTTTCTAAACCACACTTTAGTCAGAGGATCCTCTATCTTTTCCATGGATGGCTTTATCCCATTGGATGAATGTAAAATGCCTTTACAGTTCAGCAATGTATTTCTCTGGCACAGAGTCAGGGGCCTCTCCTCAGGAAGGGTAATTTTGAGAACAGCTTTGGCCTGAAGTGGGAGAAGCATGACTAGTCTCCAGTGTATCTTATGAGAAAACTTAAGCAGCACGTGGTGATTTACCAGTATAATGTAATAATATATATGCAAAAGTTATTTGCTACTCTACACTACTGAAAATAAAAGCTTTTTTCTTTCTGAAATGACCAAAAACCAAATAGACAGATAAACAAATAAACAAACCAAAAAAAAAAGGAGAGAGAGAGAAAAAAAAAGGCAAACAAACAACAACAACAGAAACAAGTGATATACACTGGGGAGAAGACTTACTATTGAGTCCAATTTTGACAAGCTGGACTAAAAGCACTAGTCCCAGTATCTCTGACAGAAATTGATTGTAAAGCAGGAATTATGAAGGACTTGCCTAGCCTGTCTTGGCAGAGCTAGGCTGCTGACTTACCTCCTTCCAAGTTTTGTCCTTTTTGAACAGCATTCTGTCTGCAGTTGAAACCAGGGATTTTTCTTGCCCAGTGACATACTTGCCACTGATGTAACCATCTCCAAATGGAGATTCTTAGATGCTCATCCTGTACTTGCCAATAGTCTGAAGATAGATGCTCTAATGTATGGAGAGAAATTTGGAACTGTCCAGGCAGCCAGTTGTCTGTCATTTCTTAGTTTTAGAAGCTTCTGGCTCTGCACTTCCTGTATAATCAGAGATATTTATCCTTCTCAGGTCTCTGATGTGGTTGAAGACTAGATAACTATAGTCTCACAGTTAAATTTTAAGTTGTTTAGGAATTAAAAGGATGTTCTAGGTCTAAACATATTTTTAAGTTGGTAATACAAGTTAAAATGGAAAATGAATTAGGTTTAGAACTTTAAACTCATGGAGATAGATATAGATAGATAGATAGATAGATAGATAGATAATAGAATATTAATATCAGTTGCCAAATATGTATGGACTGTAAATTGGGGAAGTATGTTATACCTTTGTGGCCTAATTATTCAAAAAAAAAGAATTATGAGTTCTGGGAGAAGGGGGAGAGGGTGGGAGGGTGGCACCAGGAAGTGTGGAGGGAGGGGACTGTGATGGAGATGTAACTTGAAGTAATAAATAAACATTTAAAAAGAAAAAAGCACTTGTCTTCATTATCAACACACTTGTGGAGATGAGCTTGTCATCTTCTGGGGATTGACAAGAGACCGAAAGTATCTCCTCCCTGAGAGTGTTATAAGAGACAAAACCCTTGATTTTTTTTAGAGTAACCCTCTGATCTTTTTAAATTTTATAAGATGAGATATACTCATCATCTATTCGTGGGATAGGAGGGGTCTGTGACACTAGCTGATCTTACCCACAGAGATCTGCTTCATTAGCAACTATGAGGGGGAGTCTATTAGACTATTTTCTCTGACCAGTTTGAATCTAGATGATTGATATACTGTAACCTAAATGAATCTTCCTGCATATAGCCTTGTTTACCTAATCTGTCTGTGCCTGACCCACAAGCAAGAAAATAGTCTCTACAGTAAATATTGAGCTTCACACATCAGACAAATTGGCCAAATTTTAATTATTATTTACTTCTAGAGAGTTTTTAACCCTTGTGGGTTGAACTTCCAATATTTACTTTAATCATTCCACTTGATTGATTCTTTTCCTCAAATTTGTTATAATTCCATAGTATATTTTATAATCTAGTTAGGAAGCAGACATGATAAATACAGGGTAGATTTCTCTTTTAAATGGGGTTTATAAATGGGCTTCTTGGATTAAGATAGACAAACTTGGAATTCAACTTCCTCTAATGTACAGAAAAATGAACACAGAAAACAATACAAACCACAGTAACAAAATACAATATAAAAAAGAACTCGAAAAGCCATGGCATCTTTAGCTTGTCTTTATCTCCACAATCTGAAATTAAAATAAAATCAAGGGTGCTCAGAACATTATAGGACATAAATGGAAGTATACAAGTGTTGATCAATTCTCTTTCAGCTATTGATAAAAGGGCACATAGACGCTGCTAGGAAGAATAGAGCTCACGTCTATGGTTGGCCCCCATCCCACCTTGCAGATGAACCCCATCTCTTATGTTGCAGGTGTTTATTGGCAACAGCTTGTCTAGCACCTGTATGTCTATCCTTTAGCTCCTGTTTAAGATCTGTGCTTTCACAACATGCATCTCTGTTGCTGCAATTCATCCAACCTTACCAGATCCAACCATCTCAAAGCATCAGCTCCCTTTATTGTAGGCACATGATTGACAAAATTGCAAGTCTCTTTAGAAGCCAGTAAAAGTATCATTCAAAACAATGCATTCAAAATAAAATAAAACAGCTGATATTAAATCCATAGTCTGATATGAGAAATGGATTGGTCTTATCACATGGCAGTAAAGGTCATCTGGATCTCCCATTTTCTAGGTCACATTATGTATTTAGAGAGGTGAAAATAAGTATGGAGGTGGGGATTGGGAAAAGAGCATTGGGACTTGGGGCTTAATGCCTGTGGTGCAGGAGATTACTAGCATGTTGTGACCCTTGAAGATTCAGTATTACTGAGAAATTTTATAGATAACAGAAGTTATGTTTATGTTTATATCTTGGAGTTGAATTAGACACTAGAGTGGTGACTTCATGGGTTTCTGCTATTTTGAAGATGTTACTAACCAAAATGGTGACCAAGTCATGTGGCTATGACCATATTGATGACATCACTAGCTTAGATGGCTTCCAAGTCACATAGTTGCTTCTATTTTCATGAGGTTACCTAACAAATGACAAAGTCACATATTTTTTTTGTCTGTAGTAAACTCAACTCCAGGATATAATAATCCCATTTCCTATCAAAGCATGAGTCTCTATAGGATCTACAAATCTCATAGGTTAAATGTTGTCTACAACAACAACAAAGCACTTAAGTAATGTTAGCAATGATATCACAAGAGGAATTTCCCTAAATTGTTCCAATATTTCAAAGCAAAGAAACAAGGAATTTCATGATCTTAAAGCAATAAATGGGAGCCTATATGTCTTATCACAATGTGACTGGGAACACCAAGTCATTGAGTCTGGATCCCATTTTGCTCTCTCCCTAAGCTTTGAGGTCTATGCTGCTGCTGGCAAGAAGGGGTCATGGAATAAACAGAATAAATGTGATGTGCCCAGTACCCATAGGTGGTGATATTGCTCTGGGAGTATATGGAGGAACTGGCAAATACAATGTAACTTTGGTGCAATTTTTCCCGACCTGAAATTTGGAGTGGACTGTGATTAGGCAGTTCTCTGACTCCCAATATTGTCAGAAACTTAAGTTCCATAAAAGCCAAGAGATAAGAAACAGTTAATATTGACTTGAAACCTTGGCAGCTTTTGTGATGCTTATAACCAGTTAGAAAATCAATTGACAGAATAAAGCATGGTCTAGACCCTAATGAAACAAAACCACTGTTTTCCTCCTTTCCCCAAAATCTGATCCAATTTCCCATGTTTTCTGAAGGAAATTTAGTGGGAAAAGAAATAAGGGAGAATACTTTTACCACAGAGAGCAGCCAGAGAGTTCAATAGGGCATCATTTAGCTTTTTATCACATGGATCAGTCAGCAAGAGAGATGGAAAAAGAACCCAAGAAAGAGAAGCATTGTAAGAAGGAGGATATTTCTTTTAAGGTTGGAAAAGTTCCTTACAGGTAGGTCGTAAATTCAAGACAAGAAAGATAAAAGTAGTTACTTATTTTGTCTTCAGAGACACTTCTGTCATATGCCCTGAAGAGTCACCAAATATGTTAAAAGAATTTGGGAGTTTGTTCCATGTGTATCCCTCAGATGGGAGAGATCATGGATCTACTTATGGTTCCTAGTAATACACTTCAGGACAGGCAAGTTTTAAATCTCAGCAGCTGCCTGAAAGAGGAGGAAAGCACTGGGGAAAAGGCTGGTTTTGATGCGTGTCATTTAAGCTGACATGAAGATTAGGCACATGAAAGCTGAGCAGCCTCCTGATCGGGAGGAAAAGTTTAATGGAAAAGTAAGACATCCCAAATTATCAAGAAAAGCATGCTTACTGGAAAGTAGCATCAAAAATATAAACATACATACACACATACAAAAGAGAAGTTGACTTTTTTAACCTAGAATAGTGGGCAAATCCAGCCTAGCTCATGGATGCCCAACTTGCAGAAATTGCTCCTTCCTGGAATTCTTCCATTAGGGGATTTAAGGTTTTCAGTGAAAAGATCTCTCAAATTTGTGGATTAAATATTCTATTCTATGTCGTGTAAAATTATTAAATGGAAGTGTTCCTGTGATTTTTGTAAGCAAGTTTCTTATTGGTATACAAAAGGGACAATTCTTTCTAAAAGTTACTTTTGTAATCTATCATTTGTTGAAAATTTTGATCATTTCTAGTTTTTGACAGAACCTTTGGAATCTCTTTTGCATATTATTAAAATCTGCAAATAGGGATAATTTGTCCTCTTTTTCCATTTAATTTCTTTCTGTTGTCTTACTGCTCTAACTAGGTCTTCAATATTATGTTGAACAAGATTGTGCATAGTGATATGCCTATCATATTTTTGATTTCAATGGAATTGCTTCAAGTTTTTACCCATTTAGGATGATGCTAGTGGTGGGTCTGTCATTTATTTTGTTAACACATGTTCCCTCAAGTCCTATTCTTTATAGGACTTTGTCATGAAGTAATGTTGAATTTCCATCAAAGGTTTTTTCAGCATCTGTTATGATGATAATATGACTTTACTTTCAAGTCCTTTAATTTAACTTGTTACATTTATAGGATTACATATTTGGAAATATACCTGAATCTCCAGGATAAAGCCAACTTGGTCATGGTGTATAACTTTCAGATAACTGCTTGTATTCAGGGTGGTTTCTCTGTATTCTGCTGAGAATTTTGGCACTTATGTTCATCATGGGTATGGATCTGTAGTTCTTTGGCTTCCTTTAAAAATATCTGTCATTGGTACTAGAGTAATTTTGGTTTTGGAAGTGTTTAGAACTTCTCCCATGTGGTAGGATTGGAGAAACTGAGCACAGGGATTTTAGAATAACAAAAAGACAGGCCTCTCAGGTAAAAAGATATGAGTGGATCCAGTTATATCTGGATATGATTGACATTAAAGGGCATTCCTTGGAAAGCCCTCCAAAAGGCAAATCTTGTGACTTTGGATGGGGGTGTACCTTGCATAAGCCAGCCAACAACCATGGCAAAGAGAGCCTGGAGTTCACAACGAGATCTTTGAGACAGATTATGACACAAAGGATTTAAATTATGAGTGCATGCAGCCTAGCGGCCACCGTCCTCCTCATCTGGTCAAGAGGCTTCACATTACTCCTTCTGCTTTACCTGCCCAGAGATTTCAGTGATCCACATAGTTGGAGAGCATGAAAAAATATGTCTTTTGGCAGAGTATTGGTCCAACTCGGAAAGTTGTGCAGACTTTGGATCTCCAAAGCATCAGACAGCCAAAATGCCAGGATTGGACTAAGCACTAAAGTGAGACCCTTGGAGGCCCAAAGCATCTGAATGATGAGCCTAATAAACTTTTCATCTTGCAAATAAGTGGGTCCTAGGACTGAAGAGACAATTCTTATAAGAGCCATCCCACTTCAATGGTTGTTATAAACTGCCTTAAGATCTGACAAACAAAATTCACAGACTATAAGACTGAAAGATTTTGCGGAAATCAACCACCCATATGGATACACACCAAAAGTTAATCTGAGAGAATATCCTTTTAACAAACTTTAGGTTAGAGTTAAGTGTTTGTTTTATAGATATTAGAGTGTTATAGATTAGGTCTAAGAGGTAGGGTTCGGGCTTTAGGGTTTAGGAAAGGTAATTGCTAAGTATTAGTAAATATATGTTTGTTAAGTAAAAATTTACTGTTACATTCCCAATTCTGCTTTTTAAAATAATTTGAGAAATATTGCTTATATTTTTTCAAAAGCCTTGTAGTAATTCTTCTATGAACCATCTGACTCTGGCTACTTTATTTATAACTTTTATTGCTGTTTAATTACCTTAATTGTTACATGCCTACTTAAGTTGTAGTTGTTTGCTTGATATAAATTTGGTCATTGAGATTATATGGAAACTCAAATATTTTCCACTTTAATGGAGTTAAAGTATTTAAAATTTACCTTATCAATTTTTTAATTTTGTCATGACTAGTGTAATGTGTAACAGTAAATTTTTATTTATCACACATATATGTAATAATACTTAATGATTACCTAACAATTGTCTATAAAATTCCTAAATCCTAAACCCAAACCCTAACTCTGAAACCTAGCACCTAAAACTTCTTATTTCCTATAATACAAGCATTTAACATTAACCTAAGGTTTCTCAAAAGGATATTCTTCTCTGAGCGTGGGTTCCGATGGATGGCTGGTCTTCATAAAATTTTTCAGTTTTTTTAAATTTATTTTTAAATTTAATCTCAATCCCCTCCCTACTCCCCACTCCAGTACCAACCTCCCACCCTCTTCTCCCTCCCATTCTCTTCCTTTTTTTTTTTAAGTTTAAGGTATATCTTTTCCCCCAACAGCTCCCCCTTTAAGTCCAACAAAGGTTCTTTCTCTTATAACAATAAATACAATACAAAACAACAAAAATAATTAGGCCTCACTCATGAGAGTTATATGGCTTAGCATGCATTCCCAATGTCCAGTTCATACATATTTGGCACCTGAATTTAACAGTCTAGCCATCCACTGGTATGTCATTTCTTAGTTTTGGAAGGTGCTGGCCCTGCACTTCCTGTATAACCAGGTATATTTATCCCTCTCAGGTCTCTGAGGTGGTTGAAGACTTAATAGCTAGAGTCTCATAGTTAAATTTTGAGTTGTTTAGGAATTAAGAGGGTGTTCTGGATCTAATGAGATGTTTTTAAAATTGTGATGCAAGTTAGGATGAAAGTTGAGTTGGACTTTAATTTTTTCAGTTTTAAAGCCTCTTAAAGTCTCTGAATTTCATTAGTCACCTTTGTGATCTTAAGACCAATTAACACATGAAAGTTTCCCAGGCAGCTCACCTATTCAGATGCTTATGGCCTGCAAAGGCCTGAAGTCCTGGAGCTCCAAGTCCCAAATCTCTGGGAGAATCAATCTCCTCTCCAGACCTGAAAAGGTTCAATATCAGAGGGTGAAACTTTTGATGACATTGTGATGCTTGTTTTTCTGCTAGTGGAGGAAAATGTTCTTGAGTGAGTCAGGAACAGGAGAGGGAGCCAGCCCTCCATCCACGTGAATCCTGCCTTAAATATCTTCACATGTCGGCAGAAGCTTTCGTGTACTTTTCAAGTTATGTGCATGGGCTCAGTTTTTTTCAAAAAGGCTTTTTTCAGTGGGGTGTGAATTCACAGGTAGTCCGCAGATGTGGGCAGGTGCCTCAGGGTATATCATTCAGAAGCTTTTCGCAGAGAGCTGTAAAATGACAGCAGACCTCCAGCGGGCGGGCACCTCAGGTGCATGTCCTGCCCCTAGCCCTAAGATCAAAGGGGTCCTGGTCCTTGGTGAGGTCCCAAGGACATGTCATTTTGGAAGTAAGTCTCTTGTGTTAAAGGTCAGCCTTATTCCAAGTTCCTTATGCTATTATATGCTAACACTAAACCTACCACCCTTCCTACCTTCTCACCAAACAATCAATTTTCCCTAACAATACCCATGTGTCTATATCAAGAAAAATCACATGAATTGTTTATGTACAACACATAAACAAAATAAACATACATTTCTATCCATATATATATATATATATATATGGTAGTATTTACATGTTTTGACAATCAAAATACAACAAGGTCAGATATCTATTGCTTATGTATCTATAATAAAAAGAATCATATGAGTTGTTTATATATAATACAAAATAAGTTATGAAAAATATCATTAAATTGACCTTAAATTTTTATAAATATATAAAAAATATAACCTTAAATCTTACTGATAACCATCTTATCAATAAACATGAATCAAGATTATTTTTTAAATAATCCTAAATTTATTAATTATTTTTATTTTTAATGATATGAAAAGAAAAATAAAAGAAAAGAAAAAGAAAAAGAGATCCCTGAGTCCATCCCCTTTCTTTGTCCCAAGTAAATCCATTTTTATATCCATTGGTCATATCCATTCATCCTAGACGATGACAAACAATCACAACATATAACTTATAACAAAACAAACAAACAAAAAGAAAAAATTTATTTCAACTTTAGGTATAAGAGGTGAAAATATAATTTTTGGGGTAATCTTAAAAAAGTGAAAAAATGGCCAATTCTTGTGAAAGCCAACTGTAGATTTTGTTATTTAATCTCTGTCTGATTGATCATTTTGGGCTAGCCTTTAAAAATTGATTTGCATGTAAAATTTGGAAAAATTAGTAATTGAAGCAGTTTGTTAGATTGGACCCTTTGGTCTATTTGTCTTGTCGTTATTGTCACTTAGTCTTTCGTTCTGAAATAAATTTTTTCTTAAGTTTAAGAGGGAGAAAAGCATATATTAATTTTGAAGTCCATTTGTAGTATAAACTCCATCCATGCTAACTGAAGGAATGAAATATTATGAACATTAGACAGTTAAGACATATGATACAATGCACTCCTTCTTTTTAGATCTAATATGTCAATTGGATACCATGTTAATTCCTGATTCAGTTGACTTTCATTAACACCAGGCCTATTTTGATAAATCACTGGAAAAACTGCTGGAGGTGCCTGTGTAGTACCAGGCAGCTCCTCTGGGGGCGGAGCACTTGGCTCTTCATTACCATTGTTTACAGCTTCTGGTGCCACTGGGAGGTGCTCTGGCATACCTAGAAGCAAAGGTGCTTGGAGCAGGAGAAGGTCAACAAGTTTGTTGTGACCCTCTTTGTCTGTTTTATCCTGTGGTGCATTTTCCTTTTTATTTACCAACTCTGATAGAGTACTTTTTATTTCTTCAACCTCCATTTGTAAGTTTTGAAATTGTAAAGCCATGGTATGATTAGTCTTTTTGATCATTTCTTCAACCTGTATTTGTAAGTTTTGTAATTTTAAGGCTGTGGTATGACTAACCCTTCCGATAAACCAGTAAAGCAAAAAAGGAAAAGCATATCTGTCCTGATTGAAAATATTCAGCAATAATTGCCATTATGTTGATAATCTCTGTCATACCATCAAAACCTGGAGTTTCCTCTACTACCTTGAAATTCAGACCACACATAATGCCTAACTACCATTGGGCGCCACCTTATTCACTTATGATTTTATTAATTTAGGCCTTTTCTTTCTTTCTTTGAGATAATTTGGCAAAGAATTTGCCTTTTTTTCTGAAAAGAATCAGCTCACAATTTCTTTTTTTAATAATTTATTTTTTATTTCTTCAAGTTACATCTCAATCGCATTCCCCTCCCTACTCCCCCCTCCAGTCCCACCCTCCCACCTTCAACCCCCCATTCTCTTCCCTTTTTTTTTTAAAGTCTGAGGTATATCTTATTTCCCCCTTTTCAGTCCAACAAATGGTTCTTTCTCTTATAATAATAGATACAATAAAAAACAACAGAGGAAATTAGTTATGAGGGTTATATGGCTTAGCGTACATTCCCAATGTCCAGTCCATATGTATTTGGTACCTTACTTTAACTTTCTACTATCTAATCATCTCCATGAGTTTAAAGTTCTATATCTAACTTAAACTGTTTAGGATAATTAAGAAATGCAAACTAATAGTCATGCAAGCCGGTCATTGTGTTAGGTACTATGACAGTCTATTATAGTTATTTTCTAAGCTAATCAGATATAAATCTGCTAAGAGACAAGCAACATCTGCTTATCCTATTATAAGAGATAGATAGGGCTTCTTCAAAAACCTCAAGAGATCTGCAGAATATGGCATTCAAAGATGTTTTCTTAACTTTAGATTTTTTTTTATATCGAGATATATCAACTCCTGATAGCACCCCCTATTCTACTCCAAATAGAAGATGAGCATCGAAGAATCTCCAATGGGAGATGAATGAATTAGTTGGAAGCCTATCTCTTGGCAGGAAAAACCCTTTGCTCCAACTGTAGACAGAATGCTGTCTAAAAAGTACAAAACTTGGAAGCAAGTAAGTCAACAGCCTGGCTCTGCCAAGACAGGGCAGGCAAGTCCTTCATAACCCCTGCCCTACAATAAATGTCTATCAGAGAAACGGGGCCAAATGACTGAAGATCGATGCTGTAATGTCTGGAGAGAAAATGGGAACTGTCCAGGCAGCCACTGGTATGTCATTTCTTAGTTTTGGAAGCTGCAGGCCAGTACTTCCTATAAAATCAGATATATTTATCCCTCTCAGGTCTCTGAGGTAGTTGAAGAACAGATAGCTAGAGTCTCATAATTAAATTTTGAGTTGATTAGGAGTCAAGAGAGTGTTATAGATCTAGGATGACTCTTTTAAAATTGTGTTGCAAGCTCTTAATTTCATTGAACAATTTTTACTTGAAAATTTTTCATTGAATTCTGTCCTTTTCAAAGTTCTTTTTATCTGTTGTTTTCAGATTTGATTTGCTTTTATGTTTCCAAAGTCTAGAGGATTATTATTACTTCATCTATTTGTGCTTCCTCTTACATTTTAAAAGTAGGAGACACTAATTGCTGTAAATTTTCCTCTTGGAATTAGTATGCTTTTAACATCTAATTTCTGTGTTTTTGTGCAGTTCTGGAGGGTTTTTCCTTTTTCTTTTTTCTCTCTTTGGCCCATTCATCAGTCACTGGTGCATTTTGTAGGGTCTTTTTTTTGTGGGGTTTTTTTTTAGCATGTATTTATTTCTTCAAGTTACATCTCAATCATAATCCTCCTCCTCCTCCCCTTCCCAGTCCCACCTTCTTACCCTCTTCTCCCTCACCCTCTTATCTGCTTTTTTTTAAATTTAAGATATATCTTTTTCTCCCAAACAGCTCCCCCTTTTAGTCCAATAAACAGCTCTTATTACAATAAATACAATACAAACAATAAGAATAATTAGTCCACAATTATGAAACTTATGAGGCTTAGCATACATTCCTAATGTCCAGTCCAGACATATTTGGCAGCTGATATTAATATTCTATTCTGTATCTATCTCCATAAATTTAAAGTTCTATACCTAAATCATTTTCCATCCTAACTTTCATTACCAACTTAAAAGCATCTTCTTAGACCTAGAACATCCTTTTAATTCCTAAACAGCTTAATATTTAACTGTGAGACTATAACTATTTAGTCTTCAACCACATCAGAGACCTGAAAAGGGTAAATATTTCTGATTATACAGGAAGTGCAGGGGCAGCAGCTTCCAAAACTAAGAAATGACAATCCAGTGGCTGCCTGGACAGTTCCCAATTTCTCTCAATACATTAGAGCTTCGATCTTCAGCCCTTTGGCCCAGTATCTCTGACAGACATTAATTGTAAAACAGAAATTATGAAGGACTTGCCTACCCTATCTTGGCAGAGCTAGGCTATCAACTTACCTGCTTCCAAGTTTTGTCATTTTTGGGCAACATTCTGTCTACAGTTGAAGCAAGCTTGCCACTAATGTAACCATCTCCAAATGGAGATTCTTCGATGTTCATCCTGTACTTGGACTAGAGTATGGGATAATGTTAGGAGTTGACATGTCTCAATATCAAAACACCTTAAGTTAAGAAAACATCTTTGAATGCCATATACTACAGATCTCCTGAGGCTTTTGAAGACCATCTATCTATCTCCATATATTTGGATAAGCAAATGTAGATTGTCTCTTAACAACTTGATTTCTGGTTTACTTAGAAAACCTTTGTGATAAACTATGCTAGTACCAAACAAAATGACATATTTGAAAGATTATTAGTTTGCATTTCTTAATTATCCTAAACAGTTTGTGATAATTTCTATCAAAAGACCAAAACTTCACATTGCATTTCTAAGTGTTACCAAGTACAATACCTTAAAAGGAGTTAACCTTAATTTTGTATCAATATACAAAGACCAATACCAATGTAGCCAAACATAATCTTAATTTTGTATCAATATCCAAAGATATAAGAGTATATTCATTAATCTGTCCCTTTTTCTTTATCATTCTTATATTATATCTATATTCCACTTTTTTATCAAGTCTTTTTCCCCCTACATAGGAAAGAAAGGACGATAGAGAAAAGAGGAATCCCTGGGTCTAACCTCCAAAACCTGTGTAAGAAGCCCATTTAGCAACTTGTAACCTATCCCCCTAAATAACAACCAACAGACATCTATAAACCATCAAATGACCAAAGAGAGGAGAAAAAGAATCACTCAACTCACCTTCTAAGAATGGGATGTGGCTCTCTTAAAATTATTTCCTGTTGATTTGGGATGTAGGAAACCTGTTTGGGACCCAAATAAGAATAGAAAAATGGCTAAGCAAGTTAATATTAACATTTGATGTTCAGTCCTTATGTGCTTAGCTATTTAAATGTCCTAAGAAGTTTGTAGGGAAAGGCTTAACTTCAGGGTTTTACTGAAGTCCTTGCTGGAATAGTCTGTGGGGCTGAACCATCTTAGTTAGCCATTTTGAATCATTGTGGTTGTAGATTTTTGAGGAAACAGCTATTGAGGAAGTCTGAGAGGCTGAGTCATATAGGCTGTTTGTCTTCTTTGGTGTCTGGTCTCTTTTCTTCAGAGGTTTCATTTGTCCAGTTGTCCCTGGACTCCTTAGATGGATGCTTTTAATCTCCTGGAAAGATAAGAACTGAGTCCTGCCCTTATCTTAACTCTGGGGCACTACTTTTTTTGGCAGGTAATATCTTTCCTAGAGCAAACTGTTTTTTTTTTTTTTTTTGACAATATAAGAAGTAGTATCTTTCACTTGAAATTAAAAAAAATTCTTTAGATATTTTGGAACTAAACATACTTTTAAGGGTATATTTTTGAGAAAGGCAATGTTAGTCTGTGCCTTTAACTCCAGCAGAGACAGGAGAATCACTATAAAGTTAGTTGTCTTTTAAATTCTAGAATTACAATGAACAGAGTGGTGATGGTGCACATCTTTAATCCCATCACTTGACAGGCATACACTCTTAATCCCAATACACTGGAGACAGAAACATGGGGATCTCTGAGTTCAAGGTCAGCTTGACACAAATCAAGCTACAAATAGGGAAAAACTTAGATTCAGGGTTGGTAGTGCACACCTTTAATTCCAACAATTGGGAGGCATATGCCTTTGATCACAGTACTGGAAGTCAGAGGTAGGCACATAGGGTTTGCAATGATTTAAGTTTAAAAGTTACTTGTTTGCAAAAGGCATGCTGAAATTCAAAGCAAATTGTCTTTTGTGGTCTGTAACTTTTTATAAAAGCATAAGAATCCTTTGCTATAGATATAGCTCTATTGTATTGTATACCCCATTTGCCTTTGATGCACCTTGAAACACAGATAAAGTGAAATAAATTGTAACAATTTATTTAATGGCGCTTCTTTATATGTCTTTTATAACAACTTACTTCCTAAGTGTAGACTGTTACTACAGATATATTCCCCAAAATTTTACCTACAGAGAGGTCTATCATTTACATCAAACTCATAATTTGAGACTGTCTTTCTTTAAAATGTAGTATACATTTAATCACTTTATAAAATTCTATTAAACTGATGAAATGAGCACAGATAATATTTGAAGAAGCCTCTTTCTTACTAGGTTTAATCTCATCAGCTACAAACTAAAGATACTGAACTGAGATTCCCATGGATCTTTTGAGATTGACATTTCATGATTTTTTTTCTTCCTGAGTAGCTATTGTGTTTTACAGAAAACTATCACTTCATACAAAACTCTCTGTGACTAAAAGTATGAGTTTTGACAAATTGGAAGAAATGCTCTAAAATGGTGTCAATAAAAAGCAACATGTAGTCAACCTACATAGACTCTGATACTACTGATTTTTGCTTCATGCCTCTTTTGACATTTGACAAGTGGCAGGAAAGATCACAATTAAACCATGAGTACCATCACTTAATGTTAACTTTAGCTTCTAGCTTTATAAGTTTAGATCCAGCCAGAAAATGACACATTCTTTAGTTGTTATTCATGTGTTAACTAGAAGAACTAGAATTTCTATGAGGAAGAATAAGGTGCCTCCATAAGATATTATTTCCAATTGTTATAGCTTGAGTAAAGAAACAGATTGAATTTGTTTCCTTCTCTTGGTGACAAGAGTTCTTACCAGAATTCTTAGTGAATGAAGATTATTGCTACTCTATCTAGAATTGGTACAATGTCTTATAGCACCCAAAGTTTGGCACATTATGAATAAATCTGAGGAAATTTTAAATTTTTTTTCATACTAGTAAACACCGTTATGTTTACTTGTATCCCATGACTGATACTGTGATTTTTATTTATCACTTAGGTATTATGGAAGCAGCTCTGTTCAACTATGCATGATACATTCATTTGAATTCACTTTAAAAAGAAAAACTTGAAATTAATTTATTGACTAATATGAGCCCCTGTTTCTATAACCACCTGACTTTCTAAAAGGACACACTGGAGAAAAGACAGCATCTTCCACAAGTGGTGCTGGTAAAGCTGGATAACTACATACAGAATATTGAAACTAGATCCTTATCTCTCAGTAGGCACAAAACTTAACTCCCAGTGAGTGCATCAAGGTCTTTTACATAAGACCCAATTTCCTGAAAATTCTAGAATAAAAATTGAGTATACTTCAACCTTTTACAAGAGGTAAAGATTTTCTGAATAGAAGTCTAATAACACAGAGAAAAAGACTGACAACACATATATCAGCTCTCATCAAACTCAATGGCTCTTCTCTCTTGCTGTATCTCCACCCTAAGCACACTCAGGATAATGGTACTGAAGAGGTATTGAACTTGGTAGAAAACTCTATGAAGGCAAAACAGAAGAAGTCTATGAGTCATTAAGAAATCCAGGAAGGATCCTCTTGCTGTCCAAGGACAGAATTATAGCAGGAAGCACATATAGAAAGCACCACCTGTAAGACAAAGCTGCCAACTCCAATAAATGCACCAACCATATCTTTCAATTGTTCCAGGAAGCATGTATCAAACAGATTTCAACAGAAAATGTGGAAAGGAAGCTTTCATTGCACCCCAGTGTGAAATGATTCCAACTGAAAGAGTGTGCCAAAGAATTCCAGTGGTTCTCAAATCCTGGTGTAAAGCAAAGATATGTGTTTTTCGTACTGAAAGTTCTTTATGGAAGATGGCAATAGCAATCCACAGTGCACTGGGGAGCATGAATCATGCTGGCCAACATCTTTGAAACATTGTTGAAATCTTGACTCTGCCAGATCAGTACACTGGTTAATATGAAGATTAAATAGGATGTTGATGTAACTACCAAAGAGATTGTTCTTGCTGAAGTTGATCCCCCCAGATTCTGCTCATCAACCAGAAGAATGACCTCAAAAAAGTGATACTGCAGGGGCTCCAGATAATAAAGATAAACTTTGAGTTGGTTGTGGATAGAATTCATTTGAAATAGGTCAGTGTGTATTCACAGTATTGATGAGTTTAAGTTCTGATCTTGGTCACTGTGAAATTATAAGTTCTGCATAAAGTTTGGAATACCATGTGAAATTTGCATTACATTTGTCCAAAAAGAACAAGATGAGACCATTAAAACAGAATATGAAGAGGATAGCATTCCTACTATATTTGGGTCAGAGGCATGCAGAAACAATGGTTTGGACCCCTTGTTGCCTGGTAATTCTTCATACCCATCACAGAAGTCTGAGGTGCTCAGGATGTATGTTCATCTTTTCAACTACCTTGTTGTCTTGGATGTTCAATCATACTTTCTCCAGAATGATTATCTCAGTTTCCTGCTCAGATATTGGATAAGATAACTCTTTGCTATTGGCAAAACAACAAGCAAACATGTTGAACACATAAATATCCTTAAACCAGGTCAGCAAGAAAATCAAAGAATACAATTTGTAAGAAAATAATTTTTTTATTTTTAATTTTTAGGAGAAAAGCTACAGATTCCTAGTCTGGATATAAAAGCAAAACAACCAAGATAATTTTTCTATCAGAGAACACAAATTAAATTTACAAATGAACAAATACTACATTTTAAAGAAAGAGATTTGTGGGTTGACAGACTGTCAGTATTTGTTGTTAATGTGTTATAGCTCCACTTGCTGATGTGTGCCTATAATTCCAGTACCTCAGAGGCAAAGACAACAGGATCTATTAAGCTCAAGGTTGGCCTAGACCATGTAATGAGAACTTGAATCAAGAAAAAACCAAAAAACCAAAAAACCACCACCACCACAACCACCACCACCACCACCACCAACAACAACAAAACAAAAAAGAACAAAAAAACAAAAACAAACAAAAACTCCAATATTTATAGGTAGCAAAATTAGTAACACTGTTAAATTATACCTCATCCCCTGTATTGTCATTGTTAGGTATGTAACACTGGAAAAAAAGAAAAAAAATTATGAGGCTGGAAAAAAAATGTCTCAGCAGTTTAGGGTACTTATTTCTCTCTTATGGAGGACCAGGATCTGGTTCCATACTTCATGTTGTGTGGTTCTTATTCTAGCTTCAGGGAATCCAACATATCTTCCTTCCTTACAGTTCTGTACTCACATGAAAATACAGAGACATGGACACACCCATATATACATACCTTAAAATAATAATAAAAACTTTTGTTTGAAAAGAAGTTTCATTTCTAAATGCTAAAGATGACTCGTTATAAAGCTGTATTTATTGTTTGATTTTCAATAGTTTGTTTTGAAAATCAAACTGCTTATATTATACATGGTAAGATCATGGTATTCCTCTTGCCATGTGGTCTATAAATTCTAAGTCCTTATCTAGGAAAATACATTATTACATGAATTTCTTTTAAAGAAAAAAAGCTTCTGTTCAGCAAATAGCACCATGATGGTTAGAAAAAAATGAAAATTATTAATCTGATATAGGGTTCAATTCTAGTGTATACCAAGAACTCAAAGCAAGCTAAATATCAGACAAACATAACTGAACTAAACACTGATTTCGGAATTGAAGAGCAGTGTGCTTTCAAAAGTAAAATATAAATAGTTAAGAAAAATATTTACAAGTGTTCAAAATTCTTAGCCACCATGGAACTAAATTAAAGCTACTTTAAGATTTCATCTTACCTATGTCAGAATGACTGTGACTATGAAAACATGCTGTGAATGTGGGGAAAACATGGAATGACTGTGAGGAAAGGGTATACCTTTTCATTTCTGGTAGGGGTGCAAGCTGGAGCAACCACTGAAAAACAGTATACATACTCTACAAACAGTTAAAACAATCTCCCATATAACCCAGCTGCCCCAGTTCTGATCATATGCCCTAAGAAATGTCTATCCTACTGAAGAGTTATTTTTAATGAATTTTTATTGCATCTCTATTCAGAATACCCCAGTAAGTACAGGATACAGTCTAGATGTCCATAAACTAATGGATAGATAATGAAAATATGATACATATTTACGATGCAATTTTATTCAGCCTATTTTTATTTAAAGTTGAATTATAAAAATTTCTCATAAATGGATGAAAAAAAAAACTGAGTGAGATAGCCCAGACATAGATAAATGCCGGAAGTTCTCTGTATTCTGTATGCTAGCTCTGAACCATCAAGATCTAGAAGTTACTAAAGGTCCATGGGTGTGACTCTCAAGGGAGGGGAGATAAAACGCACTTGTTTTCATATTTTGAAATTCTTTTTCACTTCATTAATGCATTTATTGATTGGATGCTTGGTTTCATTTTTTTAGTTTTCTCAATTTACTTATATTCTAGATGTTAATTTTCTATCAGATGTTTAACTTGCAAAGATTTTGATCTATTCTGTAAACTGCATCTTTATGTGGGATTAATGGTTTGTTTCCTTTGCTATACAGAAACTTTTTAATTTAGAAAGTTCCAATTGTGAATCGTTATTGCTTTTGAGCAGGTAGAATTCTATTCAGAAAGTCCTGGTCTATACTATTCAGAAGAGTTTCCCTCTCATGGTTTCCATGTTTGAGAACTTACTTAAGGGTATTTTTTTTAAAATTGGAGATGATTTTTGTGCGTGCATGATGAGAGGTTATCTAGTTTGATTTTAAAAGTGAAAATACAGTTTTCTTTGCATTCTATAGCTTATATGATTTTAGAAACATCAATTTTTCTTATTTCTCAAGCTTACTGTAGCATAATTATTGAGGGATGCAATCATGAGTTGTTTTTAATTTCATAGGTAACTACCTTCCTGTGACTCCTTTCATGAGTTCCCACTAATTAGATTCAATGTTACTTGTTTTATTTGGTTGATGATATAACTCTCTTGTCTACATTTTTAAAAAGAACTCTTTGTTTAATTCTTATTTAATTTATTGATTAACAAAAAACTAATCAGAAGGAAAGGGCCAGATATTCTCATGGCAATGTGCAGTTGTGCTTAAACCTTCCCAGAAAATGAACAAAGTCCAAGATGGCCCCAGCTCTGATGAATCTGTCCAGGATAACATCTCATAGACCATCAGAAAAATGAAATTTCTGATAGTAGAAGACAAACTCATCAAAAGGAGACATATCAAGATGAAGAGTAAGCTGATAACTTAGTGAGACAACAAGACTTTAAAACTGTCAAGCTGAGGCTTTGGAGAAACAGCAAGGACACACTACTAGTCACCCAAAAAAATATGCTGTTTATGTTTAGTGAGTGTATTACATGGTAATTATTAGCTTGTAAGTGTGGAATCCAGATGTCTTTTGTCAAGGAAGATTAAAGACATACTTGTAATAGACAATATTTATCTTATTTACCCTGCTAAAGATTTTTTTTTGGTTTTTGTTTGTTTGGTTTTTGTTTGTTAGTTTGTTTGGTTTGGTTTGGTTTTGGTGTTCTATTGCCAATAACAGGAATTATTACTGAAATACAAAGACAAATAAATATCCAAGGTGCTGTAATATACCTCCAACTCTTCCCTTCACATAGAAATAATAGTCCTAAAATATAAAATAAAATTTTAAAATATTTTTAATGTAAATGAATAATGAATATTATGAAATATTGAACCACTGAAAGCACAATTAACATTATATAAAGTATTTATTTAAATTATGTATTTATAAATTTTCCATGATACAAAAAATATCTGGTCATTACAAGTACACTGTTACATATTTCAACAATTTTCATAGACTCACTTTTCCTCACTTACAAGAAACTATTCAAATTTTAAGGATTCAAACTCACAAACAAACAATACTGTAACTTTAATGTAAATAATTGTTTTCTACTAACAATATATACCCTACCATATTTTAAATCAGCATACTGATGTATTTAGTGATAAAAATACCCAACCTGAATTGTATTGATATGAATCAAGACAAAGGCAAAGATTCTTTGTGTTGTTGTCTGATCAAAATGTGAAATAACTGAGGCAAACAAGGTAAAATAAACTGAAAACTGTTGAAACAATTTCACTGAAGTTATTTATGATTTTGATTGTGTTGATAGAAATTAGCTAGAGTGGTTAAATTAATAAGATATTTTTTTCTTTGGAAAATTTTATTCAGTGTACTCAAACATTTAAAATGTACAATCTCACTTTTTCTTGGTAGAAATATATTGTTTTCTGTGTTTCAGTGCACTAAACACTATGTCATTTTTATATGAACTCATGAAGCTATTCATGAATATTCATTGGCTGATCTTTTTGGAGCTCTAGCATTCACTAACAATATGAATATATTTCAATTAAACTGGAGTGCGAGTTATAGAGTGAAAGACTTACTTTTGTATGTTCCTTGGTCAATGAAGAAATGTGTGCTGCTACTGATGGAAGTGATGGCAGTGAGGAGAAGAAAGCTGTAATTTAGGGATGTGTAGCTAAGTGTCAGGATATGTTTAAGATATCTTCTTTGCCTGATTATATTGAACTTCAAAAATTCTATTGGAAACCTGTGCCCAAGAACTATAGATTCCTTTTTCAGTATGACACATATGTATTACTACACTTCATTTCACATATATTTTAACACTACAGTTTCCTTGGAAAATGTGCATGTGGACCTTGTTGAAAAACTACTTATCACAAACCAGTTTCACTATTCCTTTGTAAAGGTAAAAGACAAAATGTATTCAATGACTTATAGTCCAGGGTACTGGATGGGAAAATTAAAAATAGACTTAAAGAAAATGGCTTTAATAGGAAAGTTTGGGAGAACTGAATTAATATAAGTGGCTTCTTTCAGTTGACATTTATGTTAAGACATGTTTTTTTGTAACTAGTATAGTTTATTTTCAAAATAGTTTTCTCAGGAAGTAAGACCATATTCTCACCACACAATGATATATACAAAGTTGATAAATTGAACATTTCACTGATATCACCTAGATCTCCAAATTAAAGAACAGTTCATATATTAATCAATTTAACTTAACCATGTTACAATATATACATATTTCAAACATCACGCTATACAAAGTTTACCTACATAATTTTTTTTTTTACTTTCTGGAAAAGAAATAAAACAAAAGAAAGGAACATATTCAATATTATAGGCTCTGTTTTTATGAAGACAGTGGCAGAATCAGACACAAGGGCAAAAGATAGATTTTTGAAGAGCTTCAGGGAAGGTATAAAGGAAAGATAAGGAACAGAGTTTATCTGAAGTGATAGATTGGATATAACAGTGGTGACCTTACACTGATCCCCACTATTGTAAATTGAGTAAAAAGTATAAGTTTTTCAGTCATAAATTTACAAATACTAACATATTAAATATTATGCACATTATATCATAATGAACACTGCCAAGTCTCTATGAGCTCAAATGTGCATCAAGCCTGTTGTGTCTAGAAAGCTTGTTCTTTTTTATCTAGGGATTTGGTGTCTTCCATCTCTATTTGCTCATACAATCTTTTATCTTCTTCACCACAGATCCTTTTTCCTTCAGGGGGAGGGATTTGATGGAAACACCTGACTAATTTACTACTGACTAATTCAAAGTTTCTCACTCTGCATATTATCCAGCTGTGGGACTCTACTTTTCCCATCTGCTGATTATCTGATCATGGGTAAACAAGGCACTGATGTATAAGTTCAGCAGAATGTTGTTAGGACCCCTTTATTTCTACATTCCTCTAGCAGAATGGTAGCATTTGGCTTTCTCCTAGGTCTATGGCCTATCTATTCTTAGGTTCTTGGTAACCTAAGTAGTGATGGCCATGGTTTTTATCTCATGTATGGATTTTAATCCCAATCATATGGCAAGTTACTCTCACAACTATTGTGCTACTATTGCACCAATATATCTTCCATGCAGGTCAACATTATATATCAGAGAGATTGTAGCATGGTGTGCATTTACATTTCTTCTATGGTAGTGTCTAAGGTAAATTCCAGTACAATAAATATTCCAGGTAGGTGAATGCTCTAACTGGGCACTGGCTTGACTAAACCATATTCAGTGAGTCATTAGGTGTTGTCTTCAGCAATAGGAACTTAACAGTTTGTGGAGTGTAAGACATAGCCCTGGCAACTTGGTATTAGGGGGTTTCCATGGCACCACTATGGCCACTAACTTTATTAGATAAAACCCATTTCCAGAAATAAAGGCTTAATTTGTTGGCATAACTAGTTGAAGTTTTGTTTCCTTTTATTTGGAATATATACATATATGTGTATGTATGTAGTATGTGTAGATGATAAATAGATGTTAGATACACAGATACATACATACATACATAGGTATATGGATAAATAAGTAGGCAGATAGATAATAGGTAGATTCCTATATTAGATTTCTATAAGACTGCTCAAATGGTCCTTAGTTCTAGACATTTCTCCCTATATTCCTTTTCTTAATGCATTTTCCTTCCCACTGGATTTTTGATCCTTCTGTTCAGCCCCCTATGCCTCCATCCACAATTATCCACTCTATTATCCCTTCCTAGGGAGATTTCCACCCAAATCCATTACCTTATATCTAACCTCTGTGGTTACACAGGATGTAGACTACTTATTGAGAACTTAAGAATTACCATCCACGTATAAGCAAATATTTATCATATTTGTTTTTTTTCTTTTGGGTACCTCACATGGGAGTATTTTTTTCAGCTCATCCACCTGTTCATTTCATGATTTCATACTTTTAACAGAAGAGCAATACTCTATTGTGTAAATGTACAACATTTTCTTCATCTTTTATTTCTGTTGATACACATCTAGACTGTCATAATTTTTGGCTATTATAAATATGACAGCAATGAGCACAGTTGAACAATTGTCTCTACAGTGGGATATATAGTCCTTTGAGTATATGCCCAAAAGAAATATAGTAAGATCTCGAGGTAGTTCTATTCCTAGCTTCCTAACAAAGTGCTATATGGATTTCCTAAGTGAATGTATTTGGCATTCCCAACAGCCATGAAGAAATATTATCCTTACCCCACATCCTCACCAGCATAAGCTGAAATTTGTTTCATTAATCTTAGCCATTTTTGACTGGTATAAGGTGAAATCTCAAAGTAGTTTTAATTTGCATTCCATTGATGACTTAGGATGTTGATTTTTTTATGTTTATTTATTATTTCAAGTTACATCTTCATCACAGTCCCTTCTCTCCATCCCCCCAGTCCCACCCTCCTACCCTCTCCCCCTTCTCCCACCTATCCTGCTCCTCTAGAGTGGGGTGCCCCTACACATCAGCCTCCTTCAGTTCAGCAGTCATATGAGGACTAAGAGCTTCTTCTTGAACTAGGGGCCTACATTGAAGCTCCCTTAGGGCAAAGTGTCCCACAGATAACAAAGTCTATGTTCCTATTCCATTTGGTCTGTTGGTTGTAGGGTAGTTATTCTGTACTATATGGCTAAAATCCAGTTATAAGTGAATAGAGGCTATGTGCATTTTTCTGAGTCTGGGTTAGCTCACTCAGGATGAGCTTTTCTAGTTTCATCCATTTGGCTGTTAATTGCATGATTTCCTTGTTTCTGATAGCTGAGTAGTGTTCCATTGTATAAATGTACCATAGTGTTTTTTTTGTTTGTTTGTTTGTTTTTATATCCATTCTTCGGTTGAGGGACATCTGGGTTGTTTCCAGTTTCTAGCTACTACAAATAAAGCTGCCATGAACATAACTGAGGAGATGTCCTTGTGGTTTGGTTAGGAATCCTTTGGATGTATACCCAGGAGTGGTATAGCAGGATCTTGAGGTAGAGCTATTTCAAGTTTTCTAACATATTGCCAGACTGAATTTCCACAGTGATTGTTCAAATTTGCACTCCCACAAGCAATGGAGGAGTGTTTCCCTTTCTCCACAACTTCACCAGAAAATGCATTTTTAAGTGTTACTTAGCCATTTAAATTTCATCTTATAAGAACTCTCTGTTTAAGCTTTTTTTCACATTTTTAATTTTTTCTTGATAATGAGTTTTTTTAGTTCTTTAGCTACAGCTTTTTTTCACATTTTTAATTTTTTCTTGATAATTTTTTTAGTTCTTTAGCTACTTTAGTTATTTCCCTTCTATTTTATGTGTAACTGATAAAAAATATTTCCCAATCTGTATGCCGCCACTTTTTCCAAATGATAGTGTTCTTCACCATTTAGAAGCATTTCAGTTTCTTGAGATCTCATTTATTAATTGTTATCCTTATTATCTGTGTTATGTTCATTGCATTCAAATTGCCTTTTCCTGTACCAATATGTTCAATACTATTTACCACTTTATCGTCTATCAGATTCAGTGTATCTGGTCTTATGTTGAGTTTCTTGATCCATTTGGAATTAAGGTTTGTACAGAAATGATAAGTACATAACTATTTGCATTCTTCTAATGTACTCAACCAGTTTGACCAGCACCATTTGTTGAAGATTCTCAGAGAATGACGTTTCAAAAATTGTCATCTTATAAGTTTAAATATGTTTTATATTGCTGTATCAATATCCATATGACATTTTGGAGACAAGAAGATAGGGAAATTTACAGCTTAATAGTAATGTGGGTCTGTGTTTATCTGCTAAGTGGTTAATTGTGCTGGATAGTTTTATATCAACTTGATATAATCGAGAGTCATTTAGGAAGAGGGAACTACAATTGAGGAGAAAATACCCCAACAACTTGGCATGTAGGCATTTCTGTGGTCTGTTTTTGGATTTATGATTTCTTTGTGAGAGGGCTAACTCACTGTGGGCCATGCAACCCCTGTACTAGTAGGCCTGTGTGCTATAAGAAAGCAGGCTGAGCAAACCATGGGGAAAACTAATAAGCATCACTCCTTCATGGTCTCTATATCAGCTCCTGCCTCCAGTTTCCTACCCTGCTTGAGTTTCTGCCCTAATTTCCCTTAACAAAGGACACTTACAAGAGTATGTAAGCAAAATAAACACTTTCCTCCAGAAGCTGCTTTTGATCAAGCACTATAAACTTAACTAATGAACGCATTATATATTATCCATTTGAACAAACCTGCTTCTTCCCTAATGGGACCACATAGCAGATTTTTTTTTTAAAGAAACAGAAGTTGTTTCATAAAATTAGCAGTAGGAAGGTACCCTGTAAGTATCACAGGCATCTTACAGAAACTGGAGATGGTGATTGAGTTTTTATTAGTGAACATTATTTTTCCTGGATAGTTTCACTTAATGCCATCTGTATTCGAATCTAGGGTTTCAGTGGAAGCTGTTTCTTTCCTTAAAGGGATTAATGGAGTTTGATAAAAGTAAAACACTGTTTTGCTTTTTTTTTAAATAAAGGTCATCAAGAGAGTAAAAATAAATGTATATTATGTTTAAAATCAGTCAGGAGTGATGACAATTAGGTGAAGAAATAGCTCATTACTGAAGACTCAGTTCAGAAAATATTAAAGAATATGGTCCCTAATAACCTTGAAAGTGGAATTGATGTTTTAAAATCCCATTTTAATATTAAACATGTTTTTAATTTGTTATCACATTTTCCAAAATCCATACTGCTTCCTCTTTGAGGTTGTGAAAACAGTAAACTGTCATTAACTAATGTTTTAATGAATACAACCCTTTTGACAGTTGAAATCAGTACTCATCAAACACCAGCACTGGTAACCAAGTGCGGGATTGTGGTGGGGTATGCCTAGCATGAGTGCTGGTATAAAGGACTGCTTCTTCTAGAGTCTCCCAGCACAACAGGACAGATGCAGCTTTGCTTTTGCAGTCTGGGAACCTAATATGCAAAAATCGGAAAGAGTGGGTTTTTAAAATCAGTGGACTGTTCTTCCCCAAGGCATGAAAAATAGTCCCACACTTTGCCAGCTTTATGTTGCTGAGGTTGTGCAAGATGTTCCCAAGGACATCCTGCTCATCCACTTTATAGGTGGTATTATGCTGGCCTGTGTCCCCTGATTCCATACTATATGCCTCACCCCTATCAAGTGCACAATTTCACTGAAGCATGCCAACAATTGTCTTATTACCTCAGGGGAACTTGGTCAGACAAGTTCCTCAATTAGTCTATATTACTCAGGGATAGCATGTATAAACTCAATGAGACCAGGATCCCCCAGCTTTCCCTCGATAAGGAGTTCATAGAACAGGTATGGAAAAATATCAAAAAATTCTTTGACTCCTTTTGGATAGTCACCTATACCATTATGAGAGGGATAATTGTCATATTAATAATTGTGCTTAACTGTCTTATACAACACATCTCCCTGCAGCAGTCCATCAACAAGACTACTCTGCGGGTGCTTATGGCTCTGGACACCAAGACCACAGCCCACCCAAAGAGATGTTATGGGCCTGGTTTATGGAGATCCATGAAGCCTCTGTTTAATATCCTATACACCACATGCACTCTCCAGGGGTGTCACCCTTTGAGGTCTAATAGTCAATGATAAGTAAGAACCTGTATAGAAGGTCAACCTAAGAGAGGCACAGTCCATATACTGGGGGTCCCTAAGGTGGGGTCAACAAGATCAGTGCATAAGAACTCTGGTTCCCACTGAATTACACAAAATTAAAAATAAAAACAAAAAGCGTGGATATATAGGAACATGTAGAAGGAATATGCCCTGCCCTAGCAGGAATGAGGCACACTCACTGCAAAGGTAGAATCTGATCCCTGTTATCATGCCATGCAAATGGAGCCATGTGCTAAACAACACACATGAGTGACTGGGTTTCCACAAAGAGCCTTTCCTGCCCAGACCTGCCTGGAGACTGAAGACATCAATGGGCAATGAAATGAAACATGAGCCAATGCAGAAGAGCCACAGCAGCAGTTTGGAGCCTGGAGTCAATGAGACAATGGCTAGAGGGTATAAAAGGGGACTTCCTCTTCTTAAATAAAGGAGTCTGCAACTCCCATGGTCTGCTTGTTGACTTTGTGCCTTCTTACCCACTTCGCCAAGAGCCAAAGTGGTCAGCAGACTGCAGGCAACATGCTGGGTAGTATAAAATAGTGTTTGAAATACGAAATAACTCAGTTCACAGTTGTCATGATTAGACAGTAAATTGCTTCACTGAATAACATCCAGTACCTAAGCAGATGTCCTTCACTGTATTATGCCTAATTTATTCATTTGAGAATTATTTTTTAACAAAAAGAAAATTTAGAGTTACTTTACATAATGGATCTTATAATTTTATGAACAGAGTGAAAACATAGAACATCTTTTGTGTCTCAGAGAATTTGTGACTATGGCCCTATAGCTATGTAGATGATAAAACAAATGCAAATTGTGAAAAGGAAACCTTTGGCCTGTAGGTGTTTTTTGGAGATTCTGGGAACTGTGAACTCAGGGAGGAAATAACTGCCAGTTTACAGGGCTCTCCACACACCATCTTAATTAGAAGTAAATGTGTTACAGTAATAATGAAACTGACATGTAGCAAAAAACGTGTTTTCTTCTTAATTGCTTGTTTTTATTTTAATTGGATTTTGAAATTGTTTAAAAATACAAGCAGCATTTAGATGTTTTATATCAAGACATATCAACTCCTGACAGCACCCCCTATTCTCCTCCAAGTAGAAGATGAGCATAGAAGAATCTCCAGTGGGAGATGATTGAATTAGTGACAAGCCTATCTCTTGGTAGGAAAATCCCCTTGCTCCAACTGTAGACAGAATCCTGTCCAAAAAGGACAAAACCTGGAAGCAGGTAAGTCGACAGCCTAGCTCTGCCAAGACAGGGTAGGTAAATCCTTCATAACCCCTGCTCTACAATAAATGTCTGTCAGAGAAATGGGGCCAAATGACTGAAGATCGATGCTGTAATATATGGAGAGAAAATGGGAACTGTCAAGGCAGCCACTGGTATGTCATTTCTTAGTTTGGGAAGCTGCAGGCCCTGTACTTCCTATCAAATCAGATATATTTATCTCTCTCAGGTCTCTGAGGTGGTTGAAGAACAGATAGATAGAGTCTCATAATTAAATTTTGAGTTGTTTAGGAGTCAAGAGAGTGTTATAGTTCTAGGATGATGCTTTTAAATTTGTGTTGCAAGTTAGTATGAATGTTGAGTCAGATATAGCACTTTAAACTCATGGAGATGGTTAGATAGTAGAAAGTTTAAGACGGTTGGTATCAAGAGGCCAGAGCTTCACATTTCATTTTTAAGTATCTCTAGGTACAATACCATTAGGAAGTGTTACCTTTAATTTTGTATCAATATACAAAGATCTATTCAAATGTGGCTAAATATACTCTTAATTTTGTATCAATACACAAAGATCAATGCCTATGTAGCCCAATACAGTCTTAATATTACATCAATATACAAGGGTCAATACCATTGTAGCCAACTATAATGTTAATTTTGTATCAATATACAAAGATCAATACCGATGTAGTCCAATACAATTTTAATTTTGCACAATATACAATGGTAAATACCACTTTAGCCAAATATAATACTAATTTTGTATCAATATACAAAGGTATAAGGGCATATTCAATACTCTGTCCCTTCTTCTCGGTCCTTCCCGTACTATGTCTATGTCTCATTTTTCTCAAGTCCGTGCACTCCTACATGGGAGAGAAAGAAGGATACAGAAAAGGAAAAGAAGGAAGTCCCTGGGTCTAACCTCCAAAACCCATTTAACAAGACCATTTAACAGCTTGTAATCTCTTCCCCTAAATAACAGAGTTTTCAGTTATCCTTCAAATAACCAAAAGGGGGGCGGAGAAACACCCTCCCCACCCTCTGGGCATGGGACGTCGCTCTCTTAAAATGACTTCCTGCTGATTTGGGTCGTAGTAAACCGGTTTGGGGCCCAAACCAGAATGGAAAAATGGTTAAAAATGTTAATACAATCCTTTTATGTTCAGTCCTTCTGTGCTCAGCTGTTTAGATGTCCTAAGGAGTTTGTAGGCAGAAGCTGATCTTCCAGGCTTTACTGAAGTTCTGGCTGGAGCAGTGTGTAGAGCTGAATGGTCTTAGCGATTTTGAGTTGTTGTGGTTGTAGACTTTTGATGAAACAGTTATTGAGGGGGTCTGTAAGGCTGAATCATCTGGGCCACTCATCTTCTTTGGTGTCTGATTCTGTTTTCTGCTGAGGTTTCCGTTGTCCAATTGTCCCTGGGTTCCTTGAATGGATGCTTTGAATCTCCTGGAAAGATAAGAACAAAGCCCTGCCCTAATCCTAACTCTGAGACAATTACCCTTTTTTATTGGGGGGGGGTTAGGTAATATTTCTCCTGAAGCAAGTTTGGTTTTTTGACTATATACAAACTCCTAGTCATGAAAGCAAGTCACTTTGTTAGCTACTATGACAGTCTATCACAGATATTCTCTAAGCTACTCAGAAATCAAGTTGGTAAGAGACAAGCAACATTTGCTTATCTAAATACAAGAGATATATAGGGCATCTTCAAAAACCCCAAGATATCTGCAGAATATGGCATTCAAAGATGTTGTCTTAAATTAAGATTTTTTTTGATATCAAGACATATCAGCTCCTGAGAGCACCCCCTATTCTACTCCAAGTAGAAGATAAGCATCGAAGAATCTCCAGTGTGAGATGGTTGAATTAGTGGCAAGCCTATCTCTTGGCATGAAAAAAACTCCTTGCTTCAACTGCAGACAGACGGCTGTCCAAAAAGGACAAAACTTGGTAGCAGGGAAGTCGACAGCCTAACTATGCCAAGACAGGGTAGGTAAGTCCTTCATAATCCATGCTCTTCAATAAATGTCTGTCAAAGAAACAGGATCAAAAGGCTTAAGACTGATGCTGGAATGTATGGAGAGAAAATGGGAACTGTCCAGGCAGTCACTGGTATGTCATTTCTAGTTTTGGAAGCTGCAGGCCCTGCACTTCCTATATAATCAGATATAATTATCCCTCTCAGGTCTCTGAGGTGGTTGAAGAATAGACAACTAGAGTCTCATGGTTAAATTTTGAGTTGTGTAGGAATCAAGAGGGCGTACTGGATCTAAGAAGATGTTTTTAATAGTGATGCAAATTAATATGAAAGCTGAGTTAGTTATAGAACTTTAAACTCATGGAGATGGTTAGATGGTAGAATGTTAAAGTCAGGACCCAAATATGTATTTACTGAACACTGGGAATGTATACTGGGCCATTTAACTCTCATAAATGTGGCATATTTATTTCTGTTGTTTTGTATAGTATTTACTGTTGTAAGAGAAGGAACCATTTGTTGGACTGAATGGGGAAGCTGTTGGGGGGAAGAAGTTGGAAGGGTGGGACAGGAAGGGGGAGTAGGGAAGGGACTGTGACTGAGATGTAACTTGAAGAAATAAAAAAATAAAGTATTAATAAACAGATAGTAGAAAGTTAAAGCCAGGTACCAAATACATATGGACTGGACATTGGGAATGTACACTAAGCCATATAACCCTCATAACTCTGGCCTAATTACCTCTGTTGTTTTGTATTCTATTTATGTAGAGAGCTGCGATGTGCCGCGCCCTAAAGATGGCGCCGGTTTCCGCCTTCCACCAGCCCGACGGTGAGCGCTCTTGGTGGTAAACAAGTCCATATTTGGCTAAGACCACTGATCTTGCTTGCTTCCACATACATGGGCCTCTAAGATAGCACTACGTGGCTTTACTTGATTGGCTGTTCATATAGTATTTAGCTTGTGGGTTAGGTCTGCCCAGGCATTCGGAAGACTGTTTTCAAGGGACCTGAATAAACTGCTGGAGAAGAGCTTTTGCGAGTTGCATCATCCTTGCTGGTCGAGGGGGACGCAACAAGTGGTGGCCCGTACGGAGACCCAAAAAAGACTCAGAACTCCTGCAGTCAGGGGCAACGCGCTGGTAAGTTCCTGGGATAAATTAGGACAATAAACTTTCACGGAGATAGCGAACACAAGGTAAAGTTTCGCGGAGATAGCGAACAAAAGGCAAAGTTTCATGGAGATAGTGAACATACGGTAAAGTTTCGCGGAGATTGCGAACAAAAGCTGTGAACCGAAAGTAAATTTTTAATCTTGGGATTGTCTGAGTCACATCCAGTTTTTCTGGTTCTTCAGGAGCTACTTTTAGCTAGGAATTTGAAAATTAAGAAGTCTACCCTAGAGAGATTTTTGAATGAATGCGATTCCGTGGCTCCGTGGTTTGCAGTGTCCGGGAATCTTACGGTATCCTGCTGGGACAAATTAGGCAGGGACTTGGATTTTGCTTGGGAGCAAGGTACTCTGAAGCATGGAGTAAGACCGATTTGGAAGATGGTGAGGAGTTGTTTAGAAGATCAGAGATGCTGTAACGTGATCAAGGAGGGAGAGTCAGCCTTGGAACTGCTGCAAGGGGAAAGATCTGAGCAAGTAGACAGTGAAAAGGAAAGTAACAAAGGTGAAAGATTTGAGCAGGCAGACAGTGAAAAGGGAGGCAAAAAGAAGGTTCCTCTCTATCCCGATCTTAGAGATTTTAGAGATTTTAGAGATTTTGAGGACTCAGAGGGCACGGATTCTGAAGGGGAGCTACACGCTCTAATAGAACAGTTGGAGAGGAAGGACTTTTTCCCTGGACTGGATGTCAGGAGCGCAGAGCAGTTTGGGTTTAACAAGATTATTTTTCCTTTAGCCCCATGATTAGTAATATAGTGAATAAGTCTTGTACAGGAATGCTTGATATATCTACTAAGGATCCTCAGCAGACTGCCAACAATCCTTTTGATTTGTGGCTTTTGTGTGGGGTAAATGGAAGTTGCATGGACTTGGGACCTGTCATTATGCTTGGGGGAGGAATTTATCAAAGAGGTAATTTTTCCCTAGGATCCGCTACCAAATTGGATTTTTCTAGCGGTAGTGGCTCTGGTACTTGGAAATCTTTGTTTCATTCTTAACGCAATAAGACCTTTTCAGCTTCGTCAGTATGTCTCTGGCCTCCGTTTCTGTGGATTGTAAGTAATGGGAGTGCATCCTTGGGTGAAGAAAAGTTAGTATGCACTCCGGACACATGCTTTTATGCCCTGTGCTGGAATGCCACAGCCTTTCCTGTGGCTGTGGTGACTAGAATGCCTCGATATGTACCAGTTCCTGTAGAGGCTCCTAATACCATGATGCTATTCAGGTTTAAAAGAGATTTTGGCATCACTGCAGCTATTGTTACTGCCATCACTATTGCTGCTGTGGGAGCTACTGCCTCAGCTATTGCCTTGGCTAGTTCTATACAGACTGCCAATGCCCCGAATAACATCTCAGCCACTGTGGCACAGGCATTGGATACTCAGACCTCTATGAATTCTCATCTCAAAGGAGGCCTTATGATAGTTAATCAACGCATAGATCTAATACAAGAACAGATTGATTCTCTTTGGCAACTAGCACAATTGGGGTGTGAGTGGAAAATGCAAGGTTTGTGTCTTACTTCCGTGCAGTATCAAAATTTTACAAAGGCTTCTAATTTGTCTAGACAATTGTCAAAGTTCCTCTTACAGGATTGGTCGGCTGAATTTGAAAATTTGATGAGAGAGCTTAGAGCAACAATCGTCCACATCAATTCCACTCGGGTGGATCTGAGCCTGGCTTCTGGCTTGACTTCCTGGATTCAGACGGCTATGGATCATCTTAAGGAGTGGGCGGGCGTAGGCACTTTGGCGATACTGATGATACTAGCCTGTCTGGTTTGCCTATGGTGCATCTACAAAATGAGAGCCACACAAAAGCGTAATGCAGCCATGATTATACAAGCCCTTGTCGCCATTGAGGCAGGCCAGTCCCCTCAGGCATGGCTCGCTGCCGTGAAGCCTTAAATCTTCACTGAGCATAGTCCCTGCCCACTGAGGTATTTGTTCCACGGATATTAGGGTCTGGCAAGTCAATGACGGAGTTGACGGGTAAGTCTCGGCCACCTAAGACAGGGCAGTCCCGAGTGGGGAGGCTGACCCAGAGACCGGTAAGAGTTTGAGCATCGCCCTCCTACAGGCTCAGGTCCACCATGAGATCCCCAGATAGGGGGATTACGAAGCCTTTCCAGGGACTTCCACCACCTTTAGAAAAAATAAAAAAGGGGGAACTGTAGAGAGCTGCGATGTGCCGCGCCCTAAAGATGGCGCCGGTTTCCGCCTTCCACCAGCCCGACGGTGAGCGCTCTCGGTGGTAAACAAGTCCATATTTGGCTAAGACCGCTGATCTGGCTTGCTTCCGCATACGTGGGCCTCTAAGATAGCACTACGTGGCTTTACTTGATTGGCTGTTCATATAGTATTTAGCTTTTGGGTTAGGTCTGCCCGGGCATTCGGAAGACTGTTTTCAAGGGACCTGAATAAACTGCTGGAGAAGAGCTTTTGTAAGTTGCGTCATCCTTGCTGGTCGAGGGGGACGCGACATATTTATTATTATAAGAGAAAGAGCCATTTGTTGGACTGAAAGGAGAAACTGTAGGGGAAGAGAAGATATACCTTAAATTTAAAAGAAAAAAAAGGGAAGAGGATGGGGGGTTGAGGGTGGGAGGGTTGGACTGGAGGGGGAATAGGGAGGGGACTGTGATTGAGATGTAACTTGAAGAAATAAAAAATAAAGGAAAACAATAATAATACAAGCAACATATATCAAATATGAAACACTTGAGAGTAGACCTAACTGGCATTTTGTACAGCAACAAACATAATGGGGATGCTAGTTTTTCAAAATAAGAATGGAATTACTCAAATCCTGAAATAAAGTAAGTTGTCTCTTACATCCTTGCAGGAGTGTCATGAGATTTGAAGGAGGTTATAACAGTGCCACGGAATGTCACTTACATACACTAGAAGGCTAGTACAGAAATAACTGCCAATGTGAATATACTCTTCTGATAAAATGTACATTCCTTTAAGATAGAGCATCAGACTTTCTTCAAGAAAACCTAATTACACACTTCAGACTTTCACTGATGTGTGTGTCTGTCTATGTGTGTGTGTGTGTGTGTGTGTGTGTGTGTGTGTGTGTGTGTGTGT
>CAJQZJ010000594.1:4053651-4088109 GCA_907164525.1 Lophiomys imhausi
GTGTGTGTGTGTGTGTGTGTGTGTGTGTGTGTGTGTGTGTGTGTGTGCATTCATAGGTCTAGTCATGTGCCACAGTACATAAGTGCAAGTCAGCCAAGTCAATTCTTTCCTTCAATCTTGTAGACTCTGAGATTCAAGCTTATGTAATTAGACATGGTGTCAAGCATCATTACCTGCTGAATCATTTCACCAGTCCCACAGAGTTCTCTTTTTAACACACTTTAATGTCTTGAGTAGATTTCTCAAATTCCTGGCAAAATATTTTCACTTGTTTACTCTTCATACAAAAACATATAATGCATCTCAATCCAATTAACTCAAATAATCTTGCTTCTCTCTTTTTCTTAGAGGTATGTGCCCCATATGCCATTGTTGGCAATCTAGTTTTTAATTTTAACTGAGAATTTCTTCCCATCTTTAAGGTTTTTCATGACCAAACCTTGTTCTTCTTTAATTATAGCAGTACAATAGTCACCTTTTCTATTTTTGCATGTTCTCAAAAGAAATCATCATTGATTTATTCACTAATATAGTTACTTTCTATTGCTGTTATGCACTCCTCTTGTTAAGAAAAGTGAGTAAGAATTAAGAATTCGCTTTTGCTTATATCATGACAAGGAAATCAAGCCACCAAGGATTTAAAGCAGTTATATTCAAGGTCTGAAAAAGCTAACAATGAAAGCTTAATTTGGTTCACCATCTCTCCTTAACCATCCCAGGATCATGTCCAAGCAACCCATTATGAGTACCACCCATTGTGAGTAATACCTCAATCAACTAATTATGATTAGTCACCCACAGGAATACCCAACCTCTGCCTCTCATCAATTTGACAGTTACTATAACCATTGGAAACACTTGCCCCAACATATTCAAAGCTAATTTGCCCAGTCTAAAGATATGTTTTGAGCATCTATCTCATCAAATCTGTTCTATTTTATTCCCAGTGACCCATTAACAAACTTAAAGACAAAAGTTATGTGTGATATAACAGTACACACTCTAGTGGTAGTGTGAAAACAACTCATAAAATAACAAAATTTAAAGTAATGACAAGTAATGAACATCTGCCAGAAGCTTTCCCTAGTATAAGAAGATGACAATTGCAGTGATATGGAGGAGATGATTTAGAGAAATAAGTTGCTGGTGGATGGGACATTTGCATTTTTTTTTCTGAGGAAATGCTGTGTTTGTCACAAATTGGGCTTTTATGTAGAATCATTTTTTTCATTTTATTGAGTTATTGGTCCTATATTTCTCTGTCTATTAGCATGTCTTTAAAAAATCCTTTCCTTTTAAGTCTTTGTGGTAGACAATGCATTGCCTTCTTTTTAGCTTTTTAAAAAATTTTTAATGAACATTTATTACTTCAAGTTATATCTTCATAATAGTACCCTCTTTCCACCCCTCCCAGTTCCACCCTCCCACCTTCTCCTCCCTCTCCCACCCATCCCATTCCTCCAATGTGAAGTGTCCCTACATTTCAGCCCTTCTTAGTTCAACAGTCATTTGAGAACTAAGAGCTTCCTCTTGCACTTGGGGCCTACATGGTAGCACCACTAGGACAAAATGTCCCATTAAGAGATAACAAAGTCTATGTTCCTGATCCTTTTGGTGTGTTGGCTGTAGGATAGTTATCCTGTACTGTATGGTTAAAATCCAATTATAAGTAAGTAGAGGTCATATGCATCTTTCTGAGTCTGGGTTAACTCACTCGGGATGAGCTTTGCTAGTTCCATCCATTTGGCTGCAAATTGCATGATTTCTTGTTTCTGATAGCTGAGTAGTATTCCATTGTGTAAATGTACCACAATTTTTTATCCATTCATCCATTGAGGGATATCATGGTTGTTTCCAGATTCTAGCTATTGCAAATAAGGCTGCTATAAACATAGATGAGGAAACTTCCTTTTGATTATTTGAGGAATCATTTGGATGTATACCCAGAAGTGGTATGTCTGGGTCCCAAGGCAGAGCTATTCCAAGTTTTCTAAGATATCACCAGACTGACCTCCATAGTGGTGTCCTTGTGGTTTAATGAGGAATCATTTGAGTGGATATCCAGAAATGGTATGGCTGGGTCTTGAGGTAGGGCTATTGCATGTTTTCTAAGATATCGAAAGACTGATTTCCATAGTGATTGTACAAGTTTGCACTCCCACCAGCAATAGAGGAGTTTTCCCCTTTCTCCACAACCTCGCCAGCATGTGCTGTCATTTAAGTTTTTGATCTTAGCCATTCTCACAGGTGTGGGATGGAATCTCAGAGTCGTCTTGAGTTGCATTTCTCTGATGATTAAAGATGTTGAACATTTCTTCAAATTGACATTAGAGATTCCTCCTTTTTGAATTCTCTGTTTAGCTCTGTTTCCCAATTTTGATTGGATTAGTTGGTTTCTTTGTGTTTAATTTCTTGAATTCTTTATAAATTATGAATATTAGCCCTCTGTGGGAAGTGGGGTTGGTAAAGATCTTCCCCCAATCTTTAGGTTGCCATTTTGTTCTAATGACAGCGTCCTTTGCCTTACAGAAGCTTCTCAGTTTCATGAGGTCCCATTTATTGATTGTTGGTCTCAGAGCCTAAGCTGTTGGTGTTCTGTTCAGGAAGTTGTCACCTGTGCCAGTGAGTTCAAGGCTTTTCCCCACTTTCTCTTCCATGAAATTTAGTTTGTCGGGCTTTATGTTAAGGTCTTTGATCCACTTGGACTTAAGTTTTGTGCAAGGTGATAAGTATGAGTCTAATTTCATTCTTTTACATGTTGACATCCAGTTAGACCAACACCATTTGTCCTTTTTCCATTATACAGTTTTGGCTTCTTTGTCAAAATTTAAGTGAACATAGCTGTGTGGGTTCAGGTCTGGGTGTTCAATTCTATTCCACTGATCCACTGGTCTGTTTTTATACCAGTACCATGCTGTTTTTATTACTATTTCTCTGTAGTATAACTTGAAATCTGGGATGGTGATACCTCCAAAATTTTTTTGTTGTTGTTGCTATTCCATATGAAGTTGAGAATTGTTTTTTCCAGGTCTATAAAGAATTGTGTTGGTATTTTGATAGGAATTGCATTGAATCTGTATATTGCTTTTGGCAGGATGGCCATTTTTATTATGCTGATCCTACCTATCCATGAGCATGGGAGAACTTTCCATCTTCTGATGGCCTCTTCAATTTCTTTCTTCAAGGACTTGAAGTTCTTGTCATACAGGTCTTTCACTTGCTTGGTTAGAGTTACCCCCAGGTATTTTATATTGTTTGTGGCTACTGTGAAGGGTGTTGTTTCCATAATTTCTTTCTTAGCCCATTTATTTTTTGTATAGAGAAAGGCTTCTGATTTTTTAAATTAATATTGTATCCAGCTACCTTGCTGAATGTGTTTATCAGCTGTAAGAGTTATCTGATGGAATTTATGGGGTCACTTATATATACAATTGCTATGTCTGCAAATAGAGATAATTTGACTTGTTCATTTCCAATTTGTATCCCCTTGATCTTCTTTAGTTGTCTTATTGCTCTAGAAAGGATTTCAAGTACTATGTTGAAGACATATGGCAAAAGTAGGCATCCTTGCCTTGTCCCTGAATTTAGAGGAAAATGTTTTAAGTTTCTCTCCATTTAATTTGATGTTAGCTACTGGCTTGCTGTATATAGCCTTTATCATTTCTAGGTATGGTCCTTATATGCCAGTTCTCTCCAGGACTTTTAGCATGAAGAGGTGTTGGATTTTGTCAAATGCTTTTTCAGCATCTAGTGAGATGATCATGTGTTTTTTTTTTTTTCTTTCATTTTGTTTATATGGTGAATTACATTCTTGGAATTTTGTATGTTGAACCATCCCTATATTCATAGAAAGAAGCCAACTTGATCATGGAATATGATATTTTTGATGTGTTCTTGGATTCAGTTTGCCAGTATTTTATTAAGTATTTTTGCATCTATGTTCAGGAGGGAAATTTGTCTGAAGTTCTTTCTTTGTTGGGTCTTTGTGTGGTTTAGGAATCAGGTGACTATGGCCTCATAGAATGAGTTTGGCAGTGTTCCTTTTCTTTCTATTTTGTGGAAAATTTTGAAGAGTATTGGTATTAGCTCTTCCTTGAAGCTCTGGTAGAATTCTGTGCTGAAACCAAATGGCCCCGGGCTCTTTTTGGTTGAGAGACATTTAATGACTGTTTCTACATCCTTAGGGGTTATAGGACTGTTTAATCTGTTAACCTGATCTTGATTTAACTTTGGTAGTTGGAATCTATTAAGAAAGTTGTCCATTTCTCTTAGGTTTTCAAATTTTGTGGAGTACTAATTTTTAATGTAGGACCTAAAGATTCTCTGGATTTCCTCAATGTCTGTTGTTATTTCTCCCTTTTCATTTCTGATTTTGTTGATTTGGGTTTTTTCCATCTGCCTCTTAGTTAATTTGGCTAAGGTTTTTGTCTATTTTGTTGATTTTTCTCAAAGAACCAACTCTTGGTTTCATCGATTCTTTGTATTGTTCTTTTTGGTTCTCAGTTGTTGATTTCAGCCCTAAGTTTGATGATTCCCTGCCTTCTGCTCCTCTTGGGAGTGTTTACTTTTTTTTTTCCAATTCTCCCAGTTTATCTGTTAATTCGATAATATGATCTATCACAATTTTCTTTTTGAAGGCACTTAGTGTTATGAACTTTCCTTATAGCACTGCTTTCATTGTGTTCCATAGGTTTGGGTATGTTGTGCCTTCATTTTCATTGGACTTTAAGAAGTCTTTGATTTCCTTCTTTATATTTTCCCTGACCCAGTAGTCATCCAGTAAAAAGTTGTTCAGTTTCCATGAGTGTGTAGGCTTTCTGTTGTTTCTGTTTTTGTTGAAGTCCAGCTTTAATCCTTGGTGGTCTGATAAGATACAAGGGGTTATTTCAATTTTCTTGTATCTGTTGAGGCTTGTTTTGTGTCTGGCTATATGGTCAATTTTGGAGAAGGTCCATGAGGTACTGAGAAGAAGATGTGTTCTTCTTTTGTTTGGGTGAAATGTTCTGTAGATATCTGCTAGGTCCATTTGGTTCATGACCCCTGTAAGCCTCATAATTTCTCTGTTTGGTTTATGTCTTGATGACCTGTCCATTGTTGTAAATGGGGTGTTGAAGTTCCCACTACTAATGTGTAGAGATCAATGTGTGGTTTATGCTTTAGAAGATTTTATTTTACAAATGTGGGTGCCCTTGTATTTAGAGCATAGATATTAAGTATTGAGATGATATTTTGATTAATTTGTCCTTTAACTGGTATGTAGTGTCCTTCCCTATCTTTTTTGATTAACTTCAGTTGAAAGTCTATTTTATTTGATATTAGGATTCCTACTCCAGCTTGCTTCGTGGACCCATTTGCTTGGAAAACCTTTTCCCAGCCCTTTACTCCGAGGTAGCATCTATCTTTGAGGGTGAGATGCATTTCTTTTATGCATCAATATGATGGGTCTTGTCTTCAGATCCATTCTGTAAGCCTATGTCTTTTTATTGGAGAGTTGAGTCCATTGATATTGATGGATATTAATGACTAAAGTTTGTTACTTCCTGTTATTTTGATGGAGGTGATAGTTGTGTGATTCTTTCGGTTTAGCCACAATAGAGTTTTTGCTTCCTCTGTTTTCTTGGTTATAGTTATCTTCTCAGGGTTGGAATTTTCCTTATAGCATCTTCTGTAGGGCTGAATTTGTGGGTAGATACTGCTTAGATTTGGTTTTGCCATGGAATATCTTGTTTTCTTCATCTATGTTAATAGAGAGTTTTGCTGGGTATAGTAGTCTGGCCTGGCACCTATGTTTTCTTAGGACTTATAGGACATCTGCTCATGCCCTTCTGGATTTTAAAGTTTCTGAGAAGTTAGGTGAAATTCTGATGGGTCTTCCATTATATGTTACTTGAGCTTTTTCTCTTACAGTTTTTAATATTCTTTCTTTGTTCTGTATATTTTGAGTTTCAATTATTATGTGGCAAGAGAAGTTTCTTTTCTGGTTTAATTTGTTTGGTGTTCTGTATGCTCTTGGAATTTTATCGGAATCTCTTTCTTTAGGTTTGGGAAGTTTTCTTCTGTGATTTATTCTTTTCAGTTTTGATGTTCCTACTTCACATCACTGTTATAACAATTTAAAGTGTTATATGAATAATGAATGCTTGACAAATAAAATTTTAGAATCAAATTAAAACATTTGTGTTGTAATTAATTGTATACTGTTTAATCTATAACCCTTTTCAGCTCAGAATTTACAATTTAGATAGAAACTCAGAAATGTTAATTGCAACCTATAATGAAATAGTAATGATGGTCAAAATTATGTCACCAACTCCAGTCTCTATAAGTTCACTATCAACATCAACATTCTTTTTCCAGAAAGTTTGTGTTCTGATGAAACATAAAGGAAGTATTTGCATAATAAACTTTGCTATGACATAATGGATAATAGAAGAGAGAGACTACATTTGAATGTGGGGAAACAACAATTGCATAGTAACATCAATTCAGTAGATCATTGTATAAATCCTATGAATAGAATGTATAGAACAAGCTGAAGCATGCTGGGATATAATATTTATGTAAAAATATTTTTTAAAAGCTTAATATTTAGTTTCTTTCATGCTACTAATATAATAAGCATATATATATATATATATATATATAAAATCTCCTAGAATTGAGTGTAGAAAAAAGAAGCACAATGAACACAACCCTTTTTGTTGCTCATTTTTGTCCACCTTTTCTTTCTTTACAGTTTCTCTTTTTTATAATATCTAAGCATTATATTTAAGACCAAAGGAAATGCTTTAAGCTGGAGTAGTTCTATAATGTTGGCTAATTATAAACCACAATAGATATTTGGATACATGAAACCACCCATACCTAACATAGCTCCCTAAATAATATCAATAAATTTAACCCATATTCTGCTATGTTAATATGTTCCCTCTGTTATTAAGGGTTATTTTACTGCCAGATCATCAACTGCATTTAGCCTATAGTGACCTTTGACTTTTTGCTCACACATTGTGAGTCCAATAATACGCTCTACAGATAATCATTCCAACCATTCTTTTTGATGTTTCCACCAGGTATGAAAAGTTCTAACAGTATTTTCCTTTTAACTGATAAAGATTACTGTTATTTTGACAATTTTGTATAATTTTAAAATCAACACTTCTAGATTTTGTTTACAGACTTTATGAAACAATCTGAATTCTTAGAGCACTGTAATATAACATTGATCTCCCTCTGCAAAAGACACTTCTTATTATTTTCTCCCAGTGTCATTTTCTTTCCTTTCTCCAGTGGCTTTACATCAACCTACTAAGGTTTTCAGAGGGAAAAAGGTGATCTTCTGAATTCTTCTTCACAGGAAAACAGATTTAAAACTCTTGTATTATTTAAAATTCAAACATTGAAAAGTAATTGTAAAAGATATGTTTTATTTCTTTGGAATACCTTTTTGGTATTAAACTACATCTCTTAATAATATTTTTTGATACCCACCAATATTTATAAGCTTTAACTTGAACAGTTATACATTTTTCTACATTTTTAGTATTTTCCCTCTAAGTAGTAAAATATTTGAAATGTTAGTCCTTATCGAGTCTACTTTACTGTAAGATACTAAACTTACCTTTATATTGGATTTGCCTGTATCAAAATTGTTTTGGAATGTATGTTAAACCAAAAGATAATATTTTTTTCTAGATTTGTTGCTCTTTACTTGTTTAACCAGGATGTCATCTCAATGTACAAATTGCATGGGCTGCTCAATGATATATAACCAAGCTTTAAATTAGTCATTTCTACTATGTGTGAGTTTTCATATGAGAAATATGAGGAATAGGTAAAATTATAGCAGCAATGTTAAAATAACTTAAAATATTCCTTTATTTGGCTATAAAAGTATGATCTTTAAAATAAAAAAAATGTAATTGTAATTATTCCTACCTTATCTCCCAATAGTGTTTTGTTTTATTCTATTTCATAAAGCCATTGCAATTTTAGATGAAATGTCTCTGTACTCAATGTAAATGTGGTGACCTCATGACACAGCAGTCACCACACAAGGGGTTTCTCAGGGAAATGTTAGTGTGATGTTTGCCCACTCCATCAACCTCCCTCGATTGATGGAGACAATCAGTCGAGAGAGGGGTGATGTCTAAGCATTTCCCTTTTTAATGTTTTTGTTCTCTGGCTTATAAACAGAACCAAATGGGGGATATCCACATGGGCCAATCACATTAAAGGTCATCCCATCACACCACATAGAACAACCCTGGTAGCATAGTGATCATGCACTGATCACAAGTGCAGAAGCCTTGCTCACCCAACCAGCTCTACTGGGCTTCAACTCCGCCAGGCACCTTCTGGCCAGCACCATCTCAGATACCTCCCCCAAATTAACTTTCATTCCTAGAAATGAGGCATTTCGCATAAGCCTCCATTTCCCGGGCCCCCACAAATAGAATTCAATATGTGTTGCTATTGAGAGTAACCATTGTTTTTCCCACACTATTAGATATTATATCAGATAATATACACTGTGTAGTATATGATATGAAAGTGGGAGTAAGGAAGGGTTGAACAACAGTCTTTGCAAGACTCCTTGTCTGTAATTTTTTCCGTGCTGCTTTTCTATCTGGAGCTCTCAAGGCACTAGCTTCCCTATAATATGTTGAGAGCTTTGGTGTCAATAATGTTACTTCACTAGTGTGACAACATCCATTTGCACCCAAAGAGATCAGTCATTTCAAGAAAGGCTCATGTAAATGTTAGATTGAAGATATCAAAAGTGCCAGTCTTTTAGCAACACAGAAGGAGCTGGCAACAAATGGATGTGATACCAGGAATTGTTACTGCTGATGTCAAATCAATATACTATTATCTTCAGCTATCCAGCTTCCTAGAGAACTCACTGGTCACAAGTGATCAGAGTGTCATCTCCTTAGGACAAAAGAGGTATTACTGTGTTGAGTTGTTAGTACTAAACACACATTTCCATGCTCTCTGGCATAGCAAGATTCACTTCCAATTTGAACAAACTTTTCCAACAACATAAAAAATAAAGAGAGATGAATAGGTTATGAGTAGGAAAGGAAGAAATCACAATATCCTTATTTACAGATTATATGACTTACATATGAAATACATTAAATAGTCCATCAGAAAACTTCTACAGTAGATATATACATTTAACAAGTACAATTATAAAAAATTAAAGCACAACAATCAGTAGCCTTTCAGTATTCAAATAGCAATCTTATGGAGAAAGAAATACATGAAACACTACCATGTAAAAAAAAAACCTTAAAATATCTTGGAATAAATCTAATTTAGGAAGCTTATAAAATAAAAGAATTAAAACATTGAAAAATAAATTGAAAAGGTATTAGAATATGAAAAAAACTCCCATAGTCATGAACTGGTTGGAGTGATACTGTGAAAGTGAATATGCTACAAAAAGCAGTCTATAGATTCAAGTCAATCACCATCAAAGTTTCAATACAGTTCTTCATAGAAACTGGAAAAAAAATCTCAAATGTCATATGAAAACACAGAAACATCCAGGATATCTAAAACAATGGTGAACTATAAAAGAACTACTACAGTTATCAGTATTCCTGATTATAAGCCATACTAGTAAAAACATGCTATTGGCATAAAAACAGAAATAGTGATCAATAGAATAAAACCAAAGAACTATAAATAAGTTCACATACATACTAAGAAGCCAAAATTACACGTTGGAGAAAAAAAATCTTCAATAAATGATGTTGGTCAAACTAGATAGATTCATGTAGAAGAATAAAAGTAGATCAATTTCTCCCACCCTGAACAAATATGACTCCAAATGGTTCAGGGACCTCAACATAAGACTAGATACCCTGAATCTGATAGAGAAAAAGTATATCTTGACCATACAAAATATAAAGGGCTTTCTGAACAGGACTCTGATGTCACAGGATTAAGAATAACAAATAGGACAACATAAAGGACTACTGTAAAGCTTTTGAGTGAAGAGGTAGCCAACAGAATGGGAAAAGTGTCTTTACCAATTGTACATCTGACAGAAGGTTATTATCTAGAACAGTATTTCTCAACCTTCCTAATCCTGTGACCTTTTAATACATTTCCATATTATGGTGACATTAACCATCAAATTATTTTCATTGCTGCTTCACAACTGCAATTTCTCTACTGCTTTGAGTCATAATATACATATCTGTGGTTTTGGATGGTCTTAGGTGACCCTGTGAAAGAGTCATTGATCCTCATAGAGGTCATGACCCACAGGTTGAGAACCACCGATTTAGAAAATACAGAACTCAAAACTAACATTAAGAAAACAAATTCTCATTCTACATCGACCACCAGGAATAGTGCTTGTGCTATCTGTATGTGCTGGCACAGGAATAAAGAGCCCCACAAATAATGAGGCTACACACAACAATGTATACTTACAGAAACTGGAGAAGATAATGAAAGGATCAATGTAAAATTGGCTTAGCACAGTAGTGTACTGGCTTTAAATGCCATAACATGTAAAAGTTTATTAACTTTATCTTTTAAAATTAGAAATATAAGAAAAATCATATATGTGTGTGTGTGTGTGTGTCTAAAAAGACCATTGGTTTAAGACTACATTAAGATTTGAATATTTGATTTTTTTAAATTTAGAGCGACTCTCTATGCTTACCTCATTATTCTTTTACATGAATTCTGAATATTTTACATAATTTGAAAAAGAGTACATCAATTTGGATGTGAAACGGATGAGGGAAAGGGTAAATAAAGATGAATTTGATGAAACACATTGTATACATGTACGAAATTCTCAAACAATAAAGTTTTTAAAATATTGACAGTTTCTTTGCTTGTTTGCTATTCTATTTTTTCTTTGTTTTTCATTCGTGTTTTATTTCTTTTGTTTCATTTTAATTCTTTGAAAATTACACATTAGTTTACCCCCTATATAGATAAATTTTTCTGTAGCCCAGGCTAGCTGAGGATTTGATGTGTGACTAAGGATGACCCTTATCTTCTTGATTCCTCATTACAAACGTGATTAAAAGTATATACCACTTACTCCAGTATGTGTGGTGCTTGTCATTAACTTCAGGGCTTCTGCATGCTATTCAAGTATTGTACTCATTGAGCTGTGTTCCCAACCACATCTTCTCCCTTTTTTTTTTTTTTTTTTGCTTTGTTTTATTTTGTTTTTCAAAACAGGGATATTCTCTGTAGCCCTGGATGTCTGGAACTCACCCTGTACACCCAGTTGGCCTGGAACTCTGAGATACTCCTGCCTCTGCTTTCCAAGAGCTGGGATTAGCAGCATCTTAGACCACTGCCTGACTAACATTTCCCCCTTTAATAGCTAATTTGTGTTGTGTTCCAAATTCTCTTATCTATCATTAGTTTGTTATTATTCAATAACCCAAATATGACCTTTACCTCTTTCATTATATATTAATATATTCATATATATTATGTATTTTGTTATAAATACATATTTATTATATATTTTATTAGATAACTATTCAGTATTACTAATTTTTCAAATATACTCATTGATATGAAATAATAGATGCAATTAGTATGTATTTGAAAGAAGAAATGACTTCTAAAACACATATTATTATTTAGAATGTCTAATGAAGAACAGGGCATTGGTAACTCAAACAAGACTTTCATGACACTGAAAGTTTCTTTCACTTCATATTGTTTGGATTTTACTCTGTTGCTACAACTCCTATACAAAATACTCTATATACAGATTATAATCTTGGTATCTACCTCATACCATTGATGTTACAAATTATCATAAAATTGCTTTGTAAACATTTAGTATATTGTATTATAATCCTTCCTTCAGAACACTGAATTACATGTATATGTGTCTGTGTGAAACTTACATGAAGTCATAAAATATAAAGAAGTAAATGCATACATAAGTAGATGCATATATGTTTGTCCTTAGGCATTATAGATAACACTACATATGTATAATTAAAATGTATTATATATTATGTGAAAATGTACTATCTCCTATGAATTCTCATTTTTTTCATGCTACGCTATGTTTCTATTACAGACATCAAAGGATATCACTCCATGAAAATGACAGCAGATCTTTCTAGGATTCACAACCAGATTTCTTAACTGATCTTTAATACACTATTATGTTCTTTCTTACTTAATTTTATTTTTCATGTTACAGAAGATTCAAAATCATGGCTTACATTATGAATCTCCTTTGTTATATACTGTAAATTGCTTTCTACAAAATTGAGTGTGTGTACTTGTATGCACACGTTTGCATAAAAATGTACAAATGACAGCACATGCTGGAGAGGTTGGGGAGAAAAGTGAATACTCCTCCATTGCTGGTGGGAAAGCAACTTGTACAAACACTATGGAAATCAGTCTAGCGATATCTTAGAAAACTTTGAATAAGTCTACCTCAAGACCCAGCCATACCACTTCTGAGTATACATACAAATGATTCCTCATCAAACCACAAGGACTTTTCCTCATCTATGTTCATAGCAGCCTTATTTGTGATAGCTAGAAACTGGAAACAACCCAGATGTCCCTCAACCAAGGAATGGATTAAAAAAAAAAAAAACTCTGGTACATCTACACATTGGGATACTACTCAGCCATCAGAAACAATGAAATCATGCAATTAACAGCCAGATGGATGGAACTAGAGAAGCTCATCCTGAGTGAGCTAACCCAGACTCAGAAGATGCACGTGGCATCTATTCACTTACAATCAGATTTTAGCCATATAGTACAGGATAACTATACTACAACCAATGCACCAAAGGGAAAAGGAACATAGACTTTGTTACCTGTCAATGAGAAACACTTTGCTCTAGTGGTGCTGCCTTGTAGCTCCCCTGACCACCAGTGTTGAGGTGGCTCTTGGTCCTCATATGATGGCTGAACGGGGGCAGGAGACTGTTATGTAGGAACACTCCTCTCCAGAGGAGTGGGATGGAAGGGTAGAGGGTGGGAGGGCAGGACTGGGAGTGGTAGAAAGAGGGCACTGTGATGGAGATGTAACCTGAAGTACATAGAGCTTTTCTTTTTGTCAGGAGAGTTATATCATTTCATGGCAACTATGTTGTTGCCTAGTGTCACTTTGTTTCAAGGTGATGGGATACCTTCAATGTTTTTTAATTCATGTCTATTGACCATAAACTCTCATCTTTTCTTAAAATTGGCAAGTATTTATCTCTTAGTTTTTCTTTGATGGGTGATTTTGCTACATAGTTGACAGCCATGTTTCTTTTTTTCTGCATTTTGGATATACTTTTCACTCCCTGTGATTTTCAATGACAAAATTTAAAAAAAAAGTTAAGGGAGATGCTCATTGTCTTAGAAAGTTTTGTTTTATACAAATAACTATTTTCTTCTTTCAATTTTCAAAATTCGATTTGTGTTTGACTGCTGAAAATTTGATTGTGATATATTTCATGGGTACTGGTTTGAAGGCAATCTAGCTAACATTTTTTAGCCTTCTTATATTTTAATGTATATTTTTGTCTCCAAATTCAGGCAGGTTTTGGACATTATTTGAGGAGATACTAAAAAATAAATTTCTACACCTTCCTTCTTTTCTTCGACACCTAGGTCTCCTTTAGTATGTGTGCTGCCTTGCTTGATGGTGCTCTGCACATTCTTTAGTTCTCTTTTTGCTTCTTTTTATTTGCATTAAGAACTGTACTGGTGATGGTATCATGCTTAAGTAGATCCATCACAACAGATACACACTTCCTCTACATATTTGTGTTCACAGAGAGAAAAGATATTCAGTGGTGAGTGAGAGGAAGGACTTCTGGCCACACTAGTGAAATAGAAAGAGGAGGTATGAGTAGAGGAAAAGAAAAAAACAAACAAATAACTTTCCAGAGCCTATGTGTGAGGGCAATATCCAAAATGCACTGACTACTATCAAATTTAATGAAGAAACTCTCCTCTAGTAGGAACAGATGACAGCAACTAATGTTGAAATAAATGGGCACATTCTGAAGATATGGTCCTAATGATTAGTTTTAAGAGCAATCTTTACAAGATTGAAAATTTTGGAAAAAAATAAATGATCTAGTTGAATTTGGGTAATTTCTATCATGAAGACACCTACTTAATTTAGGGGCATTACACTGACCTTCAGATTAAATTATTTAAAATGTTATCTAACACAAGGACACACTAATAATGGTGCAACTGTACAAAAGAAAACTCTATTCTGGGGCTTGAATTAAGAGTACTGTTTAGTTTTTAAGAGGGCCAGGATTTGATTCACAGCATCCACATGATGGCTCACAACTGTCTATAACTACAGTCTCAGGGGATCTGATGTCCCCTCCAGCCTCCATTGGACACCACACACACACATACATACAAGCATAATAGCCATACACATCAAACACAGATACAGACAAACAGACAAACACACACACACAATTTTAAAAATAACAATTGATTCTCATCAATGTGTAAGTTCTTAAAACTTCATGATTTCCCTAATGGTATGCTTTTGGAAACTTCACATGTGGAATAAAATTACATTAAAGGAAACATAAGAAATAACGGAAATATATTTTTGTAAAATCTCTTCATAATTATAATTTTCACTTTCATTATTTTGCTTTAAAGTTCCATATAAAAGTCTCTAATACTACAACATTAGAGAAACCTTTGAATATCCTGCAAACTTTATTCATTTATAAATTGAGAGATTTTGATCTATGCAATATTAAAATAGATTTTAATCCTCTGCATGTTTAAAACACATTATTATTTAAGTCAAATCATGTGCCTGAAATTTTAAATTTGTAATGTTTTTCTTACTATCATTTCCAAAGAAATGATAGATTATTATGTTTTGTTTTTAAGTTTTCTTGTGAGTTTTTACAATAATTCTATTCCTACTTTGTACTTCATTCCTCACATATTCTAGCATCTAGAGGTATGGTCTGAATACAACACAAATTATGACACACACCACTGTAGTTAACAAAAATGTCTTAACAATTTGTTCATGTCACACTCACCATTTTTGACAAGTTCATTATTTAGAGATACTATATGCATTTTGAGGTATCTTGATTCCCCATATTCATATGCTCAGGACAAATTCTTTCCTTTTAACTTCAAATGGATTCTGGTCATTGTGACTTTGAATTTTGCTCATTCAATTCACAAAGTGGGTACTTAAAAATAGGATTCATTTTAAAGTTTTATGTTTTCCTGTTTATCTTGAGATTTTTTTATATGTTTTTTTCCTAAATTCTAGTCCTTTATTTTACAGACTTTGCTGGTTGGTAACTTGATGTTAATTGTGTATATTTTCACATTTTTAGTTGTTCTTGCATGTTCATAAATGTCTCTAATAAAATATCTAAGGAAGGAAGTCTTACTTCTTCTATCTGTAACAGAAATAACTATAGTAAATGCAATCAAAAGAAAAATAAGAACACTTCATTGAAAACAAATTCATGATGACAATGAATAATGCTATGCTTCTTAGAGAGTGAAATTTCAAATACAAGTTTTGGGTTGGAACTACAGCAACATGAACAGATGAAACTGTTTTCTGAGGCAAATTAATACAACAATATTTTGGCTTTTACTATCAATTAAATGTAAATTCTCATGGGGTGTTGTACAAACAACCACCTAGGTGATACAAATTAACAGAACATGTTCTTTCAGAGTGCTGAAAAAGGTGTCAAATATGTAGTTAAAGTACATTAGTCAGAGTTATTATGAATAGACATATAATAAAATAATGTTCTAAGTCAGCCTCACTGACATTGTAACAGCAGCTGAATCACAACTGAGAGTCTGAGAATCTGGCAGTTGCTGGATCCTTGAGACAATACATCAGAGCTGGAGGTCCCACAGTGACTGTTTCCCTCCCGGGAGACTGGCAAAGTCATCTTTTTTTATGTCTTAGCGGTCCAAATCTGATTTCCATAACATTGAGTGTTGCTGGACACCCAAGGGTCCTCAGGCAAGAGGAAAACTTGGAGACACTGCTTCTGATAACAGGGAAGGAATCAGCAGCCACAGCAATCCAGGATAATTTAACTCCTTGGAATGGAAGAAAAAGTGTACAAAGAGTAATTGAGTGATTTTTCTACCTGGACGATTTTTACCTTGGCAGCTACCTGAAGGTTGAGGGGTCTTCCCCAACTCATTAAGGCATTTACGAAAAACCCTCAACTGAGGCTCCCTATATAGGTGATTCCAATTTTTGGTGACTTGACATTAAAACCAAACATCACATTAGGATTGGTTCCTCCACCATGGAGTAAGATTGTCCTTGTGCTGCTCTTTTGGATCCAGCAAATCCTGGAATTTATATGTTCTATGTAGACACTTGCTCCTGATCATTGCCTCCAGTAGGATGATAAATTCCCCCTCCTAGGTCTGCACTTTATATCTCCTTTTCCAAAGGACACAGAGCCAACCAAAACCCACTTTGCCCTTGTCATGAATAATGACAGTTACAGTTTCTAAATAGTTGTATTCTGAAGCTCCCAGAGGACGTGGATTTCGGATTGACATTATTTTATATTATTCAGAATTAGAATTTTAAAGGATTTTGAAAGTATTTTAAATATAAAATAGTTGGACTTTAAATTAGTATCCTATGCGATCCATAATACAGGAAAATGAAGGAAGATTTTTAAAAGAACATTTAATATTTTAGTAAACCAATATGCAAAATTTTCTTATGACATGTATAGTTTCTGAATTACATGCTTAAAGTTGAAAAATAAAATTAGAAAGTATGTATATGATGCCTTTCAAAAATCTGTTATATTTCCAGGGTATAAAAATAGGCTTTCCAAGATTTGACATTTTCTGTAGGAAATACTGAAAGATACAGTGTATTTTATATGATGACATGGAGTTTTATATAAGCTTTTTACCATGTTCACAGTTATTATTTAAGAAATTATCTATCATTCATTCTCTCAAAGACAGGTGCCATTATGAATAGTTGATAGTGAGAAAATCCATTACTACAACACAAGCTCCAGGAATTGACAGGGTACCATGACTTGTTTTAATTATTCTTTTATTCCTGGACTTAAAATAGTGTCTGACAAACAGAAAACATTGCAAGAACTGTTCAATTAATGATTATCTGAGCCATAAGTCTTTAATTGATACCAATGACAATATTCTAAACTTAATGTTTTTGTAAAAAAGTTGCAAATCCTTCATTCCAGATAATGATAAACATCTTAAATTCTAAATATATTTATTTCTACTATATCTTTTATCATTAGATGTAAAATGAAATCTCAAAAGTCTAACTTAAGGAAATACAGAAATAATTTGATATTTTAGGTTTATATCAAATAAATATGGAATTTATAAGTCAGAACACTAATATCTTACCAAAGCAGATACTATTCATATTCATACTATGATCCATCATTTAAAAATAGGTATCTGCATGTCACTGAACTCTGCAGCACATAAAAAAAGGAAACACTAATAATATTGCCTAAAGTCAATACACATTAAACAAGTAATTTTAGCAAAAGACACTGACACACTGACATAGACGGTAAATAGTGAGCTGTTCTGAGGTCTTAAGGAGCATTTTAGATGTCAAATCATTTGCACTATTTTTATTGTGCCATTTCTTATGTAAAAAATTATACGTCCACAAATTACTATTTAGAATACAAATGTGGAACTTTATGTTGCTTTTCATAAAATCATTGAAAATATTACTTACTGTCTCAGAAAGTAACATTCACTAGGGTTATTTTCAACCTGCCATGAACATCATATTAATTGAACATTATTATGTGTTGGGAGAAACACTGAGCCACAAGATAATTCATAATGATTTTTTTATAATTGAAATTTGACCCAAATTAAATTCTCATTAGGAAAGCAATTATTTTTGTAAATATTCACATTCAGTATACTGAAAACAAGATAAATATTAGTTTTATGGTTTTTTTAAACTAATGCACATCTTTTCACATCTTTTTATATCACATAAAATAAACTGGATACAGATCATAAATTTTAAGGTATGGGTAATATATAAATATAAGAATATATAGTACATATTTGAGTATAATTAAACTATTTTATTTATTAATGTTACAAATGCACAAGTTCATATTAACAAAACATAAGCTTAGGAATTATAAATGATCTTCCCTTCCCTGCCTTCTCTGCCCTGGGGCCAGTTCTCCTGCATAGGCCCTCACCATGAAGGTGTAGGACTGCCTTCTGTTCATCTCTTTGTCAGGAGTATCTTTTTCAGAAACACTGAAAGATGACATTCTTAGTGGCTTGGCAGTCCCATACCCCCTGATCTTACTCATCCCTAGTGTAGCATCTAAAACAACTTTATTTCAAGGGACATGGATACAGCCATTAGGGTTGCAGCTGTCAGTACGTGGTGGCTACTTATGGCCTCGTATTTGGACTTTAGGGGAAGTATCATAAGTGGTTATGCCAGGAACCCTTCTCTGAAACAACAGCTCTTCTCCTACTCTATTAGGAACATGCGCTCTTAGAGGCCACGTGATCTCCTTTCCTTGTGGTGCCCTTGGCATCCTTTTTTCCACATGAAAAACCTATTCCCATTTCCATTCCATGTACTTATTTCTCCCATGCTTCATCTGCTCTTTATGCTGTCTTCCCTCTACTTTTCCAGGAAATCTGTAGAAAGTTTTAACTCAGGGATTGACTAAGAAAAGCAAAATAAATACTGTATTAATAAGAAAAAGAATTACAAATGTATGCCTTCCTTAGGAGGTCAGAGAGACCTCAGGAACATTCAGGTCCACCTAGGCACAGCCAGGAGAAGTGAGATGCATGCTGTCCCCCAAGCTTCAATGCCTCCATTCCTTAGGATGGTTGTGTGGCCCCAGAAACATCCATGTTAGGCCCCCACCTGTAAATTCCCTGGGGCACAAAGAGCAGAAGTGAACTGTCCTCTGTCCCCTGAGCTCCATTGTCAGGCCCATGGCTCTGACTCACTTCCTGTGGAGGCCTGATGGACTCCAGGAACATTCAGATCTGCCTGGGGCACAGCCAGCAGAGGTGAGCAATGTACTGTTCCTGAGCTCCATTGTCAGGCCCAAGGCTCATCCTTTCTCCTGAAGAGTCCTGTCAGCCTCAGGAACATCCAGCTAACACTAAGGACAACCAGATGGCTAAAGGCCAGTGTGAGACCACAATCCACAAGTGCCAGGGCAATACAGCACAAATAGAGCAGAGTTATCCTACTACAGCAAGCCCGAAGCACAAGAAGACAATCTTAAATCCAGTCCTGTAAAGATTACAGAAGCCTTTATAGAGGCATACAATGAATCCCTTAAAGAAATACAAGAAATTGAGAATAGCTTTTTCCAAGTCTATAAAGAATTGTGTTGGTAGTTTGATAGGAATTGCATTGAATCTGTATATTGATTTTGGCCATTTTTATTATGTTGATCCTACCTATCCATGAACATGAGAGATCTTTCCATCTTCTGATGGCCTCTTCAATTTCTTTCTTCAAGGACTTGGAGTTCTTGTCATACAGGTCTTTCACTTGCTTGGTTAGAGTTACCCCCAGGTATTTTATATTGTTTGTGGCTACTGTGAAGGGTGTTGTTTCCCTAATTTCTTTCTCATCCCATTTATTTGTTGTATAAAGAAAAGCTTCTGATTTTTTTGAATTAATTTTGTATCCAGCCACCTTGCTGAAGGTGTTTATCAGCTGTAAGAGTGCTCTGGTGGAATTTTTGGGGTCGCTTATGTATACTATCATATTGTCTGCAAATAGGGATAATTTGACTTCTTTGTTTCCAATTTGTATCCCCTTAATCTCCTTCAGTTGTCTTATTGCTCTAGGAAGAACTTCGTACTATATTGAAGAGATATGGTGAAAGTGGGCATCCTTGCCTTGTCCCTGCGTTTAGAGGAAATGCTTCAAGTTTCTCTCCATTAACTTTGATGTTTGCTACTGGCTTGCTGTATATTGCCTTTATTATTTCCAGATATGGTCCTTATATGCCCGTTATCTCCAGAACTTTTAGCATGAAGGGGTGTTGAATTTTGTTAAATGCTTTTTCTGCATCTACCAAGATAACAAAAAACCTAGAATAGCTAAATCAATCCTATACAATAATAATAATAATAAAAAATTCTGGAGGTATCACCATCCCAGATCTCAAGCTGTACTACAGAGCAATAGTAATAAAAACAGCATGGTACTGGTATAGAAACAGACCAGTGGATCAATGGAATCAAATTAAAGACCGAGAAATGAACCCACACACCTATGTTCACCTAACCTTTGACAAAGAAGCCAAAACCGCATAATGGAAAAATGACAGCATCTTCAACAAATGGTGCTGGTCCAACTGAATGTCCATTTGTAAAGGGTTAAAATTAGACCCATACTTATCACCTTGTACAAAACTTAAGTCCAAGTGGATCAAAGACCTTAACATAAAGCCTGACACACTAAATCTACTAGAAGAGAAAGTGGGAAAAACCCTCAAAATCATTGGCACAAGTCATAACTTACTGAACAGAACACCAACAGCTCACGACCTAAGACCAACAATCAATAAATGGGACATCATGAAACTGTAAAGCTTCTGTAAGGCAAAAGACACTGTCATTCAAACAAAACGGCAGCCTATAGATTGGGAAAAAAATCTTCACCAAAGCCACATCTGACAAAGGGCTAATATCGAAAATTTACAAAGAAATCAGAAATCAAATGCCAAGAAACTAAATAATCCAATTAATAAACGAGGGAAAAAGCTAAACAGAGAATTCACAAAGGAGGAAATCCTAAAGGCTGAGAGACACTTGAAGAAATGTTCAAAATCTTTAATCATCATAGAAATGCAACTCAAGATGACTCTAAGATTCCATCTCACACCTGTCAGAATGGCTAAGATCAAAAGCTCAAATGACAGTACATGCTGGCGAGGGTGTAGAGAAAGGGGAACCCTCCTCCATTGCTGGTGGGAGTGCAGGCTTGTGCAACCACTATGGAGGTCAGTATGGCGATATATTAGAAAACTTGGAATAGCTCTGCCTCAGGACCAAGCCACACCACTTCTGGGTATACATCCATATGCCTCTTCACGGAATCATAAGGAAGTTTCCTCATCTATGTTCATAGTAGCCTTATTTGTAATAGCTAGAAAATGGAAACAACCCAGATGTCTCTCAACTGAAGAATGGATTAAAAAACTATGGTACATCTACACAATAGAATACTACTCAGCTATCAGAAACAAGGAAATTATGTAATTTGCAGCTAAATGGATGGAACTAGACAAGCTCATTCTGAGTGAGCTAACCCAGACTCAGAAAGATGCCCATGGCATCTATTCACTTATAGTAGGATTTTAGCTATATAATACAGGATATCTATACTATAACCAACACACCAAAGGGAACAGGAACATAGACTTTTTCTTCCTGTCAATGAGACACTTTGCCCTAGTGGTGCTGCCTTGTAGACCCCCAGTGTATGAGGAGGCTCTTGGCCCTCATACGACTGGGGTGGGGGACTATTATGTAGGGACACTCCACCCCAGAGGAGTGGGATGGAAATGTTAGTGAGTAGAGGGTGGGATGGTGGGACTGGGAAGGGTCGAAAGAGGACACTATGATGGAGATGTAACCTGAAGCAATAAATAAATTAAAATAAATAAATAAATAAATAAATAAATAAGAAAGAAAAAAAGAAATACAAGAAAATTCAATCAAACACGTGAAAGAAATAAACAAAACTATTCAAGACCTGAAAATGGAAATAGAAGCAGTAAAGAAAATGCAAACTGAGGAAATCTTGGAGGTAGAAAACCTAGAGAACAGAACAGGAAATGGAGACAAAAGCATCACCAACAGAATATAAGATATGGAAGACATAATCTCAGGCACAGAAGATTCAACTGAAGAAATCAATAAATCAGTCAAAGAAAATGTTAAATCTAAAAAAAAGTCATGAGAAAAACATTGAAGAAATCTGGGACACTGTGAAAAGGCACAAACCTAAGAATAATAGGAAATGAAGGAGTAGACTTGCAGTTCCGAGGCCCAGAAAATATTTTGAACAAAATTATAGAAGTCAACTTCTCTAACCTAAAGAAAGAGATGCCTATAAGCATACAGGAATCTGAAGAACACCAAATAGATTGGAGCAGAAAAGAAAATCCTCCAGCCACAAAATTATCAAAACACTAAATACACAGAACAAAGAAAGAGTATTAAAATTTTCAAAGTTTCAAAGGAAAAGGACCAAGTAACGTATAAAGTCAGTATTACACCTGACTTCTCAACAGAGACACTAAAAGTTGGAATGGACTGGATAGATATATTGCAGATTCTAAGACCACAGATGTCAGTCCAAACTATTATACCCAGGAAAACTTTCAATCAGCATAGATGGAGAAAACAAAATATTCCATGGCAAATTTAACCAATGCCTAGCCACAAATCCAGCTCTAAAGAAAGCTATAACCCAAAGATGGTAACTACACCCAAGAAAACACAGAAAAAAATAACTTGGGAGATGGCTCAGAGGTTAAGAGCACTGATTGTTCTTCTAAAAGACCCATATTCAAATTTCAATACCCACGTGGCAGTTCCTAGTTGTCTTTAATTGCAGGGCATAGTAGTGCACACTTTTGATCCCAGCAGTTGGGAGTCAGAGGCAAGCAGATCCCTATGAGTTCAAGCTAGCTGGGTCTACAAAGTGAGTCCAGGATAGTCAGGGATAAACAGAGAAATCCTGTCTTGAAAAACAAAACAAAATAAAGCAAAAATAATAGGAAATAAAATAATAAGCCCACAGCAGCAAAACTAAAAAAGGGAAGCTCATACACACACACACAACCAGCACCAACATCAAAATAACAGGGATTAACAATCTTTGATTATTAATATCTCTCAACTTCAATGGATTCAATTCCCAAATAAAAAGGCACAGGCTAACAGAATGGATGTGAAACCAGATTCCATTATTCTGCTGCATATAAAAAATACATATCAGAAGCAAAGATAGACTGTACCTCATAGTAAAGGGCTAGTAAAAGGTTTTCCAAGCAAGCAGATCCAAGAAAGAAACTGGAGTAGCCTTTCTAATATCTAGCAAAATAGACTTTCAACCAAAACTAATCAAAAGAGATGGGAAAGGACACTTCATACTCATCAAAGTAAAAACCCACAAGGATGATGCATCAGTTCTGAACAAATGCAAGGGCACTCACATTTTTAAAGAAACATTACTAAAGCTTAAATCACACATTGAACCCCACACATGAATAGTGGGAGATTTCAACACCCCATTCTCACCAATGGACAAGTCGAAGAGACAGAAACTAAAAAGAGAAATAGTAAAACTAACAGTTGTCATGACATACCAGACATTTCACTCAAACACAAAAGAATATACCTTCATCTCAGAACCTCATGGATTCTTCTCCAAAACTGAACATATGATCAGTCACAAAGCAAGCCTCAACAGATAAAAGAAAATCAAAATAATCCTTTGTATCTTCTCAGACCTCCATTGATTAAAGTGCATCTCAAACAGAACAGAAATAACAAAACATCTACAAACCCATGGAAAATGAACAATCTCTACTCAATGACCTCTGGGTCAGGGCAGAAATAAATAAATTAAATATTTCTTGAATTAAACTAAAATTGAGGCACATCATACAGAAACCTATGGGACACAATGAAAACAGTGCTAAGAGAAAAGTTCATAGCACTTCGTGCCTTCATAAAGATATTGGAGAGAAACCGGGATGGTGGCGCATGCCTTTATTCCCAGCACTCAGGAGGCAGAGACAGGCAGATCTCTGTGAGTTTGAGGCTAGCCTGGTCTACAAAGTGAATCCAGGACAGCCAGGGCTGTTATATAGAGAAACCCTGTCTTGAAAAATCTAAAATTAAAAAAGAAAGAAATTGGAGATCTCACATGAGCAATTTAAAAGCACACCTGACTGCTCTAGAACAAAAAGAAGCAAACATATCCAAAAGGAGAACATAGTAGGAAATAATCAAACTCAGACATGAAATCAATAAATTAGAAACAACAACAGCAATATAAGAAATCAACAAAAACAAGAACTGGTTCTATGAGAAAAATCACCAAGATGGACAAACCCTTAGCTTAACTAAGTAAAAGGCAGAAAGACAGTATCCAAATTAACAAAATCAGAAATGAAAAGTGGGAGATAATAAGAGACACTGATAAATTCACAGAATTTTTAGGTCTTACTTCAAAATCCTGTACTCTTCAAAACTGGAAAATCTAAATGAAATGTATGATTTTCTTGATAGATACAACTTATCAAAGTTAAATCAGGATCAAGTAATCAGTTTGAAGAGTCCTATAGTCACTAAGGAAATCAAAGTAGTCATTAAAAGCCTTTCAATCAAAAAGAAGTCTAGAGCCAGATGGTTTTAGTACAGAACTCTACCAGACTTTCAAGAAGAGGAAATACCAATACTTCTCAGACTATCCTACAACATAGAAACATAAAAAAAAATTGCCAGACTTATTCTATGAAGCCATACTCACTCTAATACATGAACCACATGAATACTCAACAAAGAGAGAGAATTTCAGACCAATTTCTCTTATGAATATTGATACAAAAATAATCAAGAAAATACTCACAAACCAAATCTAAGAATATATCAGAAATGTCATTCACTGTGATCAAGTAGGTTTCATCCTAGGAATGGAGGGAAAGCTCACCAAATGAAAATCCATCAGTGTAATCAACCATATAAACAAACTGAAAGAAAAATACTACATGCTGAAAAAGCCTTTGACAAAATCCAGTACCCCTTCATGTAAACAGTCTTAGAGCCATCAGGGGAACAAGGTACATACCTAAACACACTAAAGACAATATACAGCAAGCAGTAGCCAATATCAAATTGAATGGAGAAAATTTTAAACAATCTCACTAAAGTCAGAGAGAAGGCAAGTCTATTTTAGCTGTATCTATTCAATATGGTCATTGAAGTTCTAGCTATAACAATAAGATAACTAAAGCAGATCAAGGGAATATAAACTGAAAATGAAGAAGTGAAGTTATTGCTGTTCACAGATGATATAATAGCATGCATAAGTGATGCCCATATTTCTACTAGAGAACTCCTATAACTGGTAAACAACTTCAGCAAAGTGGCTGGATACAAAATTAACTTGAAAAAGAAGTAGCCCTCCTATATAAAAAGGATAAACAGTCTGAGAAATAAATCAGAGAAAAAAATGCCTTTTTAATAGCCACAAATAATATAAAGTATCTTGAAGTATTGAGGGAAGGTCTAATATTGTTTCTGATACATTGAATTCAATGCTGAGATCTGGTTACCACCCCTTCTGAGGCATTCTCTTGATTGGTTAATAAAAGTTGCTTATGGCAAATTAGCTGGGCAGAAAGAGTATAGGAAGGCAGGACTTCCTCAGATCAGCACAGGAACTCTGGGCACACACAGACACTCTCTCTCTTTCCTCCGGGAGACACAGAAGGAGACAGACATCTGGAGAAGGCTGGAAGGTACTCGCAGGCACATGGCGGTTTAGGATTAAGTGATCCGGGTTAACTTAGAGTAGCTAATTGAGAGTCTAGCTAGCTAAGGGCTAAGCATTAAAACATTAAAGGTCTTGGTGTGTTTAATTATTGTGGAAAAGACTGTGGTGGCTTATAGGCCCTCATTCCAAGCAGTCCTGGGCCGTTGGACTTCCAGACTCTCAGACTCCCCCTGAGCCCAGGCGAATCTCCCGCCAAGCCGCTGGTAATTCTACCGGCCTAATATAACAACTTATATTAATTAACAGAGTTTAGGTTACAGGTGGTGTAGGCCACCCTTGGTCCCGGGGCTCTTTCTCCAGGATAAGTTAAGCAACTGGTTAAGGCACTTGGGCCAGGCCGCCTGCCCCTCTGCCAAGCCGCTGGCTACTCTGCCGGACTAATCTTACAGTTTATACTTACTAATAACTACTTTAATTAATTAATTAATTAATTTGCAGTTTTCATTGAAGTATCTCTAACCAAGCAAGTGAAAGACCTGACTTGTATGACAAGAACTTCAAGTCTCTGAAATAGAAAATCTAAAATCTATCAGAAGATAGAAAGATATCCTATGTTCATGGATTGATAAAATTAAAATAGTAAAAATGGACATCTTATCAAAAGCCATCTACAAATTCAATGCAATTCCTATCAAAATTCCAATGCAATTCTTCACAAACCTTGAAAGAGCAATTCTCAACTTCATATGGAAATAAGAAAAAACCTAGGAAAGCTAAAACAATCCTGCACAATAAAAGAACCTCTGGAGGTATCAGCTTTCCTGATTTCAAACTGTACTACAGAGCAATAGTAATAAATACCACATAGTATTGGCTTAAAAACAGATAGGTGGACAATGGAATCAAATTGAAGACCAAGAAATAAACCCATACCTATGAACACTTGATTTTGACAAAGAAGCCAAAACTTTGCTCAACTATGATCATAGCAGCTTTATTTGTAAGAGCCAGAAACTGGAAACAACCTAGATGTCCCTCATCTGAGGAATGGATAAAGAAAATGTGGTGCATTTACCAAATGGAATACTACTCAACTATTAAAAACAAGGATATTATGAAATTTGCAAGCAAATGGGTGGAATTAGAAAATATCATACTGGAGTGAGATAACCCAGAAAGGGGCACAGAGTGTATTCACTTATAATTGGATATTAGCCATAAAGCACAGGATAACCAGGCTGCAATTCACAGACCCAAGAAAGTTAAATAACAAGGGAAAATAAATAGACATCTGAAGGAGAAGGGGGAAGGGAGCTGGGAGGGAGAGTGGGTGGGGAGGTGAACAGTGGTGGGATCAGGTGTGGCAAGAACCAAATTGGTTGGGAATGCCTCTCTTGGACAGAGAATCTGTAAGAGTGACCCTAGCTGAGACTCGTAGAACTTCTGGAGGTATCACTATCCCTTATTTTTAAACTGGAATCAATATCTACAGATAACTCATGTACCACTAATTATCACTGTGGAATAATACATAATAGAATGATAGAGGAAATCAGTGATTTTGGTTGTCAGGATTAAAAGAAATTAAGAAGTATGCCATCTTCAGAAAACCATGACAATTATATATAACCAGACAATAGAATAAATTAGTGTATTTAGGCTATATATGCTATCTGAGGTCACCAGGTAAAGTCCTCATTATTCTTACTTGAAATAGATGTTCAGTCAATATGTGTAGAATCAACATGTAGTGGAGTTTTTTACTATTTATTCTTTGAGAATTTTATACAATGTGTATTGATCATAGTCAATCACTCCAAACTCTCTTAGATCCACTCCACATTCCTGGCCATCCTACTTCATGTTCCTCCTCTTAAAAATAAATAAATGTAATCCACCTTTCTTGGCCAACTTCTCACAGGCACTGGAACTGACAAAGTGTGCCAATATACCTAGTGCCACTCTGTTGAAGAAAAGCATCCTTCCATTCTGACAGAAGCAATCAAATGCCAAGAGCTCCTTGGGTAAGTGTGCAACTTCATGCCAATCTTCCATCCTCCATATTAGGATTCTTTTTTCTTTTGGGGGGTGGGGTTTGACTTGCACATTAGAGGTTTTCTGTGTGCTGTCACATTCATCATAAGTTCATATGAGTATCTATCCTTTTGTACCTGGGAAATGCTCCTTTTTTGTATTCGTCTCTCCCTACTGCTTCTTATGATTTTTCCACCCTTTCTTCAGAGAAGATCATTGTGGCTTGAGGGGAGGAATGCAATCTAGACATCCCATTTAAGGCCAAGCATTCCAAAGTCTTGTGTTCTCTGTCTACTGACAGGTCACTGTGTTAACTGCCTTAACAGTGATGACTGTTGAGAGATGCCTTTTAGTGGTGTTTTTAAAATCACTTTGAAATGTTTAATTAATTTGTAATTTTTGGCACTAAATCCCTGTTGGATTAATCATTTTGTGTGTGTCAATAAGTCATTTTGCTTAACCTGTACTAGAATGTTTTTTCTCTGAAATTGATATGATTTTTCTTCCTTCCATCAGAGCATAACTCTAATTCTCCCTTGCATCTGAGCTGTGTTTGCTGATGGTACTTCACTCTCTGGGCACCTTGTCTGACAGCTTCATCAAACATATGGCTAAGAATTTCTTCATCTTACCTGACTTAAGCTTTCTCCACATGTTGGGATATTATTTCTTGTCTGACCATCTTTAACTATCTGGAGTGATTCACCACCTCAGGAAAGTTAGCTATCCATTAATATAAGTAAAAAAGAGCATATCTCATTACCTGACAGTTCATGAAAATTGAGACAACTCTATTTTATAGATAGCAGGACTCTAAGGCATGTAGAACAAACTGAGGTAGAGGATAAACCTGTTTTGGTGACATAAGGCAAGGTCACTAATATTTTATGTGCAAAGCTCCCTGAAGCTACTGTTCACCTATCAAAATGATAATATTTAATTTTGCTCTTGGCTCTTCTATTATGTGTTATCCTCACCCCAATGCTTTGAACTCTATCCACATGCATAAATTTTTCTTTAAATACTGATAATAAAATTTTTAAAAATCTCAAGGAATGGCAAAATTTCTTATAAATTATCAAATTATTATGCTTTTGTAACCACCTCATTATTATTATCTCTTTGTTTCAAGTAACTCTGCTTGTTTTGCTTCAGGATTTTTATAACTTGAAGTGACCACATTATGTGGAACAAATGACCCCCTGGAAAATGTGTGAGCTTGGAAGTATGGGGACTGTCTCAAGAGAACTAGTAGGTGCTGACCCCTGATGCAGTCCTGAATATGAAAGCTTATGAATATGAAGTATATAAAGCATTGGAAACAATATAATTACATTTTCTTGTATAAGACATTTTCGCCTGGATATTTATAGTTTAAGCAATCTAACCCCTTACTTTCTTCTCCTCATTTTATTGTAAGTTTGTAAACAAGTGGCCATGCATATAGTTCAGGTATGTGTATTAGCTTCAACATGACATAAGAGCTATTTGTGACATCAAGCACTTTTCTCCCTTTCACAGAGCAAACTTCTAAATCATCATGTGTGTGACCTTTTGAATGAGAATGGCCCCCCCTTAAAGGCTTTGTCCCCATTGATGGACTGTTTAGGAAGGATTAGAACACATGGCCTTGTTGTAAGAGGTGTGTCACTGAAAGTGGGCTTGAGCTTTCAAAAATCCAAGCCAGACCCTCTTGCTCTCTTTCTGCCTCCTGTCTGTGGATCAGGATGCAAACTCTCAGCTACCTCCACTGCACCATGCCTACCTGCCATGAAAGCCTCTGAACTGTTAGAAAGCCCCTCCAATTAAAATGCTTCTGTTTGTAAGTTATCTTGGTCATGGTGTCTCTCCACACAGCAGTAACCATAACTAAGCAAGGTCTAAGCACTAAAGCTCTTAGTGACTGTTTTAAGAAATGGATAATAAATCTTCAAAAAGGTGTTCCATGCCATATGTCATTAAGAAACTGCAAATTAGCTGATGTAATATAGCATTATGATTAGTTACAACACTGTCATTACCTAATGCTGAAAAATATGAAATGATAGGAGCCCTGTTGCCTTGCTATTGAGAATGCCAAATGGAAAGCCATGCTGAAAGGCAGCTCCCAAACACAGAGCACTTCCCACCAGGGTCTAGACACCTTGTTGTGTCACCTCCACGAAGTTAAAACTATGTTCACTTACAAAAAGATTGCACATAAATATTTAAGTCAAATTTATTCATGAGTTCTTAAAACTAAAGTCAATAAAAGCTTCCTTTAATAAGTTACAAATATTATATGGCTTATCTATATTATTGATTACCACAATCAATAAACAAGGGAGTCTGGAGCTGTGGAAACACAGGGAGGAGCCTTCCATGCAAGCTGATAGGTGACAGGAACCAGCCTGAAATCCACATGCTTTGTGATTCAAACTGCATGAAGTTCTGAAGAAGACAAAATTATAGAGAGAACAAAAAGTTCAATGCTTGACAGAAGCTTGGGTCTGCTGGAAGAGATGAAAGAGAAGAATTTTAGCTCTGACAGCATTCATTCAGACATTGGAACACAGATGACATTTGGAATTTGTTCAAGCCAGCTTAACAGCACAGTGCAGCACAGCTAGAACTATCATCCCTTTATTGCCACAATGAAGCAAGGTTGACTTCTTAATAGTAACTCCTTTGTTACTAACTCTTTGGAAGAAGCTCACGAGGGAGGAAGTGCTGCAAAGGAAGTGTCCATCAGGAGTATGAAGATCTGTGTTATCTATTCAATCTGTCTCCAATCTTAAAATTATTGTAAATGAACACAGTGTTTTGCTTTTAAACGAATGTTCTAAATGTCTGAGTAGAATTACACAAATCATGGTCAGGTTAGAGGACTAGACTAGACGCATTCACCAGGCATTCTCGATGAATATCTTATTTTGAAAATAGTGATGAACAAAGTAGATGTATTAAAGCTGTGAAATGTGCCAGGTGCTGTTGGCACATGCCTTTAATGTCTCAGCACTCAGAAGATAGAGGCAGGCAGATCTCTATGAGCTTGAGGCCAGCCTGGTCTACAGAATGAGTTCCAGGACTGCCAAGAAACTCTGTCTCATAAACAAAAACTAAAAAAAAACCAAAAAACAAAATCAAATATATATTATACTTAATATATTTTCATAGTACATAAAACACGAAAAATAATACACAAATATTAAGAATGCCATTATGTGTTTTAAATATGTAAATATCTAAATAAATTAAAGTAAACAAGTGTGTTTACTTTAATTAGAACTTATGTCAGTAATGGTTTTGCTTGTTCAAATAATTTTTTGATTACTAGAAATATCCAGAATCATTCAGTAGTAAAGAGTGCACCATCCTTTAGGGTTTGACACTATCAGATGTTGTTACATACTGCTTTTTGTATCCTAGTGTTTTTAGATCAGTCTCTAATAGGCAGAACATGGTTTGACAATATGAAGGAGAGTTCCTGAAATAAAGCTGTCTCTTAAAAGATTGACTGATTGATTAAATTTTTAATTTGTGGACCAGTTGAAATACTGCAGTCCCAGAGCTTAATTACAATGTACCTGGGTCTAGTTTTAGCCTCTTAAATAGCCACCCCGCTCCAGCTCTGCTTTGGAAGTAACAGGCTCATAAACAGATTAAAAAAAATTGAAATATTTTACTTTAACAGGCTCCTATTTTTTTCCTTAATTTAGTAGCTAAGAGTATTGTCAAACAGTGTGCGATGCTTTCTGTAACCCATCTATCTCCTGTGTCCAACAGAGTGTTTGAAACATGTCTCAATGTACAACTTTCTTTTTTTGTCACACACACAAATATATATATATAAAACTCTTTGCACAGTAAAAATGAAATTTGGAGTGACCTGGATTTGTATCTTTGGGCCCTGGCTATATTCATATTTGGCTCCAGAACAAGCTATCTTCATCCCTCTTGAAATGAGCCATGTTTTCATATCAATAATAGTGACCAAGTAACGCAACTAACTAAATAAAAGGATCCACCAATATCAACATCCTTTAAAAGACTATAAGATCGCGAAAAGCCTTTTAACTAACGCTTCTGTCTGGGATAGTCTTCTAGTTTTATTAGCTAATTGGCAAGTACCTAGAACTAATTGATAGACAGAGCCATGTAAACTTCATCAGCTGAGGCAGCTCTCAGGGAAAGTGAGACTGTAAATAGAGTATTTGATTAGGTTGTAAAGCCCCAGGGAACTGCCAGGACTCTGGCTATGTAAATATAACAGATGGCTAAGCAAATGCTGTGTTGTACTAAGGCTAGGTTTAGTGTAGTAATATGTGTTTACATAGAGTACTTAAGAGACAGAGTATCCAACTCCTCAAAGCCTAACCATATGTTGGCAGCATTGTCCTGTCATGGAAGTTATATGAGAACAGGCTGGATTTTACAAGTTAACACTCCTGATAATATTCACTTGGTTAACTGTTCACAATATTTTTTTGTTATGTTTTACCTGTTTTCAGAAGTGTTATTTCCCTCAGAAACTTGAGCAATACTGGTTTCCATTTAGATATTTTATGTAGTGTATGCCACTTCCTCCAGGAAAGAATTGGTAAGTAAACCTCATTGCAAAACAGAATGTGAACGAATATGCATTGAAATTTAGACACTAAGTGGCCTTTTCCACAGACCTGTTTAATCTGAATCTGTTACCTAAGGTAGAATTCCTTCCCACTTATACTGGGGAGATTGCCATTAAGAGAAAAAAGCAAAGATTATATCAAGACAAAATCCTTGGAGCAACACCATGCGGATCAACAGAGATAAAAGCACATGAGCAGATCATCCACTGAAATGCCTTCATGGCAAGATTTTAACACATAAGAATAATTCTGTTTCTTTTCTTCTTCCATGAAATGAAAAAACAATTAGAAAAAATGTGTAGGACAAGTATATTTTTGTGATAACTTGCATATTCATATTAAGAAACCAGGTAGATAGCAAGATGGAAATAAAGTCTTTGCAGGAAATTTAATTAGACACAGAAAAAAATTCTAATTAAAATGCAATAACCAGATTTAAAATTTTAATAACATTTATATCTCTTTTTTAGGAGAATTTTATTCATGAAACCAATTTTATTTATATAAACAGTCTTGATGGTATTCTCCTATTTTCTCCATCCAACTCTAATGCCCCAACATGCCTCCTCTAAAGTATTCCTTCTTTCCTTCCTTCCTTCCTTCTTTCTCTGTCCTTTTCTGTTAAATATTTTTATTGATTTTATTTACTGTGGATATGTAAATGGGTATACGTATGTATATACCTGTGTAAATTTGTTTGTACCACGTACATGCAGTACATGCAGATGTCCCTGGAGACCTCAGGGTATATGATCCCTGGAACTGCAGCAATAGTTATTGTGAACCACCTAATGTGGATGCTGAGAAGTGAACCCAGTTAATCTGAAAAAGCATTTAAGTATATTTCACTGAGTCTAATTACCATTCCTATGTGTATACATATATGAAGCTATCACTGTAGTATAAGTGGTCACCTACAGACACCCCAAAGTAGCGTTTCATCCTCCAAAAGTTACAACTGCTCAAGTAAAAGTCAAGCATTGTGTGTCCCTCTCTAATGCTGGCTGGAATGTTCACTAGTCTGATCATCTGTAGTTCAGATGCAGTTAAAACTCATAACAATATCCTAAAATGTATAGTTATTCATATTGAAACTAACACATGAAAAACACTGCACATTTAGGTATCTCCAGCAGTATTAGGTCAGTAAGAGAAAATGCATCATCCTAAGGTCAAGTCACTCTAGCACCCACCTAAGTACTGACTATGGTTCATGATGCAATGAGCCTATAAGTGTTCTGCACATTATCTGGCGAGAGGTATATCAAGTGTCCTTTCTAAAAGCAAACTGTTTAATTTTCTTCTGGTGAATAGAATTCAGCTTGCTGGAAAAGACAGGAATTTTTACATTTTTAATAAGCATGTCTGATGATTCTGATTAAGAATGTGAGGAAAAAAGAATCTTGATATATGAAATTTCCAGATAACAAGATATGGAGTAAAATCACTTTAAATGAGTTCATTTTATTTTAAGAAATTATTAAAGGCAAGAAGTATATATAAAGAATATGAAAGAGTATGATTCATACTGAATTTTGTTCGTGTTATTTTCATGTCTATAAACTACTGTGCTATTCAATTTTTAACAATTTACTTTATAATTATAACATTTTACTTTTTTTTTAAAATACTTTTTTTTTTCTTCAAGTTACATCTCAGTCACAAATCCCTCCCTATTCCCCTTTCCTATCCCGCCCTTCCACCCTCTTCCCCCCAGAAGTTTCCCCTTTCAGTCCAACAGATGGTTCCTTCTCTTATAACAGTAAATACTATACAAAACAACAGATATAAATATGCCACATTCATGAGAGTTAAATGGCCCAGTATACCTTCCCAATGTCCAGTTTATACATATTTGGCCTCTGACTTTAACATTCTACCATCTAACCATCTCCATGAGTTTAAAGGTCTATAACTGACTCAACATTCATACTAACTTGCAACACACTTTAAGAGTATCTTCTTAGATCTATAACACCCTCATGATTCCTAAACAACTCAAAATTTAACTATGAGACTCTAGCTGTCTATTCTTCAACCACCTCAGAGACCTGAGAGGGATAAATATATCTGCTTATATAGGAAGTGCAGGGCCTGCAGCATCCAAAACTAAGAAATGACATACCAGTGACTGCCTGGACAGTTCCCATTTTCTCTCCATACATTCCTGCATCAGTCTTCAGCCTTTGGGTACTGTTTCTCTGACAGGCATTTGTTGTAGAGCAGGGATTATGAAGGACTTACCTACCCTGTCTT
>CAJQZJ010000594.1:4088209-4134023 GCA_907164525.1 Lophiomys imhausi
TTGGAGTAGAATAGGGGGTGCTGTCAGGAGCTGATATGTCTCGATATAAAAAAAAAAAAGAAAATCTTAATTTAAGATAACATCTTTGAATGCTATATTCTGCAGATCTCTTGGGGTTTTTGAAGATGCCCTATCCATCTCTTGTATTTAGATAAGCAAATGTTGCTTGTCTCTTAGCAACTTGATTAATGGGTAGTTTAGAGAATATCTGTGATAGACTGTCATAGTAGCTAACAAAGTGACATGTTTGCATGACTAGGAGTTTGTTTTACTTAACTATCCTAGACAGTTTTAGACGGTTGGTATCAAGAGGCCAGAGCTTCACATTTTATTTTTAAGTATCTCTAGGTATGATACCATTAGGAAGCGTTACCTTTAATTTTGTATCAATATACAAAGATCTATTCAATTGTGGTTAAATATACTCTTAATTATGTATCAATATACAAAGAACAATGCCTATGTAGCCCAACACAATCTTAATATTACGTCCATATACAAGCGTCAATACCATTGTGGCCAACTATAATCTTAATTTTGTGTCAATATACAAAGATCAATACCGATGTAATCCAATACAATCTTATTTTTGCACAATAAACAATGGTCAATACCACTTTAGCCAAATATACTACTAATTTTGTATCAATATACAAAGGTATAAGGGCACATTCAATAATCTGCCCCTTCTTCTTGGACCTTCCTGTGCTATGTCTATGTCTCATTTTTCTCAAGCCTATGCACTCCTACATAGGAGAGGAAGAAGGATACAGAAAAGGAAAAGTAGGAATTCCCTGGGGCTAACCTCCAAAACCCATTAAACAGGACCATTTATCAGCTTGTAATCTCTTCCCCTACATATCAGAGTTTTCAGTTATCCTTCAAATAACCAAAAATAAGGGCGGAGAAACACCCTCCCCACCCTCTGGGCATGGGACTTCGCTCTCTTAAAGTGACTTCCTGTTGATTTGGGTCGTAGTAGACCTGTTTGGGGCCCGAACCCAAATGGAAAAAAAGGTTAAAAATGTTAGTACACTCCTTTTATGTTCAGTCCTTCTGTTCTCAGCTGTTTAGATGACCTAAGGAGTTTGTAGGCAGAAGCTGATCTTGCAGGCTTCACTGAGGTTCCGGCTCGGGCATTGTGTAGAGCTGAATGGTCCCAGTGACATTGGATTGCCGTGGTTGCAGGCCCCCGATGGAGACAGCTATTGAGGAAGTCTGCCAGGCTGAATCAACTGGATCACTCGTCCTCCTTGGTGCCTGATTCTGCTCTCTGCTGAGGTTTCCGCTGTCCAGCCGTCCCCGGGCTCCCCTAATGGACACGGGGGGAGCACTGTAGAGTTGGTGGTCTTATGTATTCTGGAGTCATATGGAGCGTGGTGGTGAGGGTGCATACTCTTGGTCCCACCATTCAAGAAGAGTACACCCTTGGTCCCAGCTCCCAGCATACTGGAGACAGAAACGGGAAGATCCCGGAGCTCAGGGTCAGCCTGATGCAGGGCAAACTCTAAATAGAGAAAGACTTCGATCCAGGAGTGGTGGAACACATCTTTGATCCCTTCAGATGGGAAACACAGGTCCCTGATCCCAATAATTAGAGTTCAGAGACATACACATGTGATTTGGAGTGACCTAGGTTTGGTGGCTACTTACAAAAGGCCTTCTCGATGCAGGCAGATTGTCCTTTGGGATCTCAAAATATATACACTGGAGCTGGTTTAGCTCCAAGGTGACAGAATGATTTCTTCTTTAACCCGGATTGAAAGATAACGCTTTGTACATTGTCGGAAGGCCAAATTTGCTTCAGGAGAAGTACTACCTAGTCCCCCCCGCCCCAAAAAAAGAGGGTAATTGTCCCAGGGTTGAGATTGGGGCAGGGCTCTGTTCTTATCTTTCCAGGAGAAACATTTTACTTTTTTATAAAAACATTTATTTATTTGTTGCTTTTAATATATCTGTGGGTTCCTAGAAATGGTTACCTTTAGAGAAACAGTTAAGAAAACAGTTAATGAATAAAAGTGCCACCCAGTTCTATGTTTAAGAGAGTGAGTTGAGATCTGTCTTACCTTCACAAGTTTCTGTTCTCACTGTGTCTCACATTGGCAGTCTTGGCTGCATAAAGTTATATGTTGGTGGGTGGGAGAAATATTCATTAAATTATGAGTATAAATGCAGCAACGTGTTGGGGCAAGTGAATGTGTAAACTCATCTACACATATTTGGGTAATTGGCTTTCAACTACCCCTCAAGATCATTGAAAGTATTGTCATTTTCCACTAATAAATTTGTAAGAACAATAAGTATACAAAAAAGCTTGAACTTTGAGTTTTTTTCTTCTTGTTCTCTTTTAAAGGAAAATTACATATATGAATGATGTCTCTCTGCTGATTAGTTTTTGTCAGCTTGATCCAAGATAGACATATCCTAGAAGATGACACTTAAAAATGAGAAAATGCCTCCATAAGATTGGACTGCAGTCAAGTACTCAGAGTATTTTCTTACACACACACACACACACACACACACACACACACACACACACACACACGATGTGTGTATGTGTGTGTTTATTTATTAATTCAAGTTATGTCTCAATCACAGCATTCCCTCTATTCCCTCCTGTACCCACCCTTCCACCCTCTACCACTCTCCCACCTTTCCTAATCCTCTGATGTGGAGGGGGCACATATCAGCCCCCTCAGTTCATCAGTCACATGAGTGCTAAGAGCTTCCACTTGCTCTGGAGCCTGACTTGGCAGCTCCACTAGGGAGAAATGTCCCCCACCCCTACTTGCTAAGAGATCTGTATGAGGAACAAGTTGCCTATCCTCTATATTTGTAGAGGGGGGGGGTCTAGGTCTAGTCTAAGCTTTTTTTTTTTTTTTTTTCTTATTTTGGTCAGCATTTCAGTCTTTCAGTCACTGAAAGCCTCTAGAGCCCTAGGTTAGTTGATTGATCTTCATGTGTTGATCTCGACCCCTCTGGGTCTCTTGATACACCTAATGTTTGACTGTGTCTCAGCATCTGTTTTGACCTGCTGCTGAGTGGAATTTCTCATAGGATAGTATGCTCGCTTCCTGATCCTTTGGGTCTGTGGGTTGTAGCATAGTTATCTTGTACTATGTGGCTAGCATTCAGTTATAAATGAATACATGTCATATGCATCCTCTGGGTCTGAGTTAGCTAACTCAGGATGAGCTTTTCTAGTGCCATTCAAAGGCATGATTTCCTTGTTTCTGATAGCTGAGTAGTATTCCATTGTGTAGAGGTACTAGTTCCTTTTTATCCATTCTTCGGTTGAGGGACATCTGGGACAACAGTTTCTGGCTATTACAAATAAGGCTGCTATGTCTATTGTTGAGCCAATGTCCTTGTGGTTTGGCTAAAAATCTTTTGGTTATATGCCCAGGAGTGGTATGGCTGGGTCTTGAGGTAGAGCTGTTCCAAGTTTTAAAGATATAGCCAGACTGATTTCCACAGTGGCTGTACAAGTTTGTACTTCCACCAGCAATGGAGAAATGTTCCCCTTTCCCCACAACCTCATCAGCATGTGCTATCAATTGACTTTTTGATCTTAGCTATTCTGAGAGATGTGAGATGGGATCTCAGAATTTTCTTGAGTTCCACTAGCAAACTGTGGGTGGGATCATCGTAGGGCATGTTAAGATAACAACCATGAAGAGCAAACAAGTAAGCAGCATTCCTCCATGTTATCTGCTTTCATTTTGGTCTCCAGGTTCCTGCCTCTAGGTTCCTGACTTTAGTTTCTTTCGTGGCTTTTTTTCAGTGGTTGACTGTGACGTGAAAGAATTAAATGAAATGGACTCTCTTCTCCATAAGTTGTTTTTAGTCAAGGTGTTTATCACAGTAATGGGAAACAAACAAGAACAAAAATTGGTACCAGAGAGTAGGCTACGGCTGTGATGGACTTGACTGAGATCTCCTTCTTGGGAGGGAGGTGAAAGAATTTTTGAGCTTTGGAATGGAAAATTCCTTGAGGGCTCAGATTTTAAGGAGCTGTTCTTTGGGAGATTGGAGATAAGAATGCTGACGGAAATGCAGATGCTGGAGATCTGGCTTATGAGGTTTCAGAAGGAAATTTGAGAATCCTTCAAGGACTTTATCAGGGCCATTTGTGTGCTATTTGAAAGTAAGAAACTCTGGTTTCTATTTTTCTGGAAGAAAGAATCAGCTGTGATTAGCAAGGCACAAGCACTACTGAAGACAAAGCTTTGTTTTACCATGACAATTGGAACTGACTAGATGGATCTGAGAAATTAGCTGTGATTAACAAGAGTTCAGTATTATTGAAGCAAAACCTTCTGGAAAGTCTTTTCTCAGGGTCAGCACAGAGTAACTGTGGTCCAGAGTACGCAATGTTGTATCTCAACCTGGTGGCCAAAGGTGGTAATGTGTATGAGATTCTCTCTGGTCTTTATTTTGAAGGCATAAAGGAGTCATGTAAAGTGGCTGAGGATTGACAACATAAGGCAGTTTTGGAGTCCCTGAAAAAAGTCCAGGAGGATGTTCTTAAGGCTGCATCTTCAGCTGCAATGAAGGCCCCAGAAAAATAAGAGTCATGGAAGAAGCAAAGTTATGTTACCAAGTAGCATAGTCAGAATCCCTGTAGAGAGGCCATGAAACCATTTGTGAAGGTGCACCCTCAGTTACAGTGGATAAGCAGTGTATTGCAGATAAAAGGACTGTGAGATATCTGCCAAGGTCAAGAGCAGATGTGGAATAGATGTGACCTGAGCCTGTAGACAAGTTGCATGTACTGTAGGTGGCATAGCCAGAGACACGGAGATATGCATGCCTTTAGGAGCCAAGAAAAACTTTAGTACCAGAAACTGGCTATTACTCTCTTTACATTGTTGGATTTGGGGTTTGGTTTGATCTCATTGTAACTATGCCCTAGTTCTTGGAATAGAAATATATAACTTGGTTTCCATTTATAGGACCCCACAGCAGAAAGACTTTAGACTTTCAAAGAGACATTGATAGTTTAGATATATTAAAATTTTAAGGTGTTTAAATTATTTACAGATTGTGCGACTTTTAAAGTTAGACTATACTTTATATTGTAATATTAACATGATTATGAGGACAAGTGAGAAATATTAAAATTTAATAATGATTTAATTGTGGGTCAGTTGTAAAGGGCAAATTTATTATCATTATTAATTTGTTATTTATTATTATTATTATTATTATTATTATTATTATTATTTTGTCAACTTGATGCAAGCTAGTGTCATCTGGGAAAAGGAAACCTAAATTAAATATATTTTCATAAGATTGAACTGGTGCAAGTAGTAAGGCATTTACTTGATTAATAATGCATGTAGGAGGGCCATTCCACTGTAGGTGGTACCACCAATGAATTGTGTAAGATGGCTGCTTGAGCAAGCCATGGAGACCAAGCCAATAAGCTGCATTCCTCCCTGGCATTTTCTTTAGTTCTTGCCTTCAGTAACTACTAGAAATCCTACACTGACTTTTCTCATTGACTGACAGTGATATAAAGTGTAAGATGAAATAAACAAACACCCAAGCTTATTTTCATAACGATGTTTAGTACAGCAAAGGAAAACAAACTAGGGCAGTCTCTAAACCTTTTCTAGTTATGGACAGATCTGCAACCATCATGTTTACATCCAACATGAAAAATATTAATTAAAGTACAGGTCATGTCTAATTCATACCACATGATCAACAACTTCTGTGGCTATTTATAAATAATAATTTTAACAACCAAGAAGCATTGTATTAATTATTGTTAAATCTAGCACTGTGGAATGATAGTGTGTTTAGTATGTTCAGAAAGCATGTTCTGAGCAAGCTCTAGTAAATATAAATATTTTCAATCAGTTCCAACAGAAAAAAAATCCATTGTTTTCTGAAAAATGATGCATTAATATTTTTATGATTTATTTATATGCTTATCAATAGATATACTCTCCTAATTCTCTAACCATAAAAGATAAAAATGTGTAATAATGCATGTAGGAGGGCCCATTACACTGTGGGTGGCTTTTTCTTTTTGTTTTTCTGTTTGTTTTGTTTTGTTTTTTAAATAAGACAATGTGTTGAGTTTCCTCTGCTGTTAACATGCTATAACAAAAACAAAGTGTCCCACTCACAGCAAAGAAAAGAAAAAAATCAAACAATAAAGGTAGATAAAACACTAAAATAACAAATAAGTAGGAAACATACCACATAAACCAATATTTCAACTCACTGCTTTACTAAGAGTTACAACTGAATTTCTAAATTATAATTTTCTACAACTAAGTAGAAATGCAAAACCTTGATTTTAAAATGAGACATAGTATAGGAAAGATCAAGAAAAAAGGACAGATTATTGAATATAGCCTTATACCTTTGTATACTGATACAAAATTAATATTATATTTGGCTAAATTGGTATTGATCATTGTATATTAATGCAAAATTAAGATTGTATAGGGCTACATTTGTATTGATCTTTGTATATTGATACAAAATTAAGATTATATTTGGTCACATTGGTATTGATCTTTGTATATTGATACAAAATTAAGGGTAACGCTTCTTAAAGGTATTGTTCGTAGTAATACTTAAAAATGAAATGTCAAGTTTTGACCTCTCACTACCAACCAACATAAACTGTTTAGGATAATTAAGAAACGGAAACTAATAGTCATGAAAACGTGTCATTTTGTTAGTTACTATGACAGTCTATCACAGTTATTTTCTAAGCTACTCAGAAATCAAGTTGCTAAGAGACAAGCAATATTTGCTTATCTAAATATAAGAGATAGATAGGGCATCTTCAAAAACCTCAAGAGATCTGCAGAATATGGCATTCAAATATGTTTTCTTAACTTAAGATTTTTTGATATAGAGACATGTCAGCTCCTGACAGCACCCCCTATTCTACTCCAAGTAGAAGATGAGCATCAAAGAATCTCCAGTGGGAGATGATTGAATTGGTGGTAAGCCGTTCTCTTGGCAAGAAAAACCCCTTGCTTCAACTATAGACAGACTTCTGTCCAAAAAGGACAAAACTTGGAAGCAGATAAGTCGACAGCCTAGCTCTGCCAAGACAGGGTAGTAAGTCCTTCATAATTCCTGCTCCACAACCAATGTCTGTCAGAAAAATGGGGCCAAATGGCTGAAGATTGATGCTGTAGTGTATGGAGAGAAAATGGGAACTGTCCAGGCAGCCATTGGTATGTTGTTTTTTAGTTTTGGAAGCTGCATGCCCTGTACTTCCTATATAATCAGATATATTAATCCCTCTCAGGTCTCTGAGGTGGTTGAAGAATAGATAGCTAGAGTCTCATAGTTAAATTTTTTGAGTTGTTTAGGAATCAAGAGGGTGTTCTGGATCTAAGAAGATATTTTTAAAATTATGAGGCAAGTTAGTATGAAAGCTGAGTTAGATATAGAACTTTAAACTCATGGAGATGGTTAGATAGTAGAATGTTAAAGTCACGTGCCAATTACATATGGACTGGACATTGGGAATGTATGCTAAACCATATAACTCTTATAATTGTGGCCTATTTATTTCTGTTGTTTTGTATTGTATTTATATTTATAAGAAAAAGAACCATTTTTTGAACTGAAAGGGAGAGCTGTTGGGGGGAAAAAAGAAATACCTTAAACTAAAAAAAAAAAAAAGGAAGGGAAGAGGATGGGGGGGTTGAGGGGGAGGAGGGTGGAAGGGTGGGTCTGGAGGGGGGAGTAGGGAGGGGATTGTGATTGAGATGTAACTTGAAGAAATAAAAAATAAATTATTTAAAAAAAGAAATAAAATGAGTAAATAATTGTTACCATAATTTCTTAATTATAAGTTGGTTAATAACTATACTTGAAGCCAGTAAGACAGTGATGTCATTAAGAAAATGAATTTACTAATTTAAGTTCAACAGTAAATCAATGTAAAATCATGAATATAATTGAACCATCTAGAGAGATGCAAAGCAAATAAGAAAATTGGATCAAAAGATAAACAGGAACTAATTGAATGAAAAGAAATAAAAGAACTGTACAGAATTGTTTCCCATTAGCTAATGACAGACTATGCCATCACCACACTCATTTGTTACTGATACAGAATATCATAAACTCTACCTTATACCACATATAACAAAGTATCATGACTCATAGAAAACCTTTAGGCACGTAGTCTCAAATCCAAGGGACCAGCTATGGACTTCCAAGGAACAGAAGGGAAATCTGTATCTGTACATTCTTATAACCTCACCAAATGCATGTTTACTCCATGCTAACATTTTAAAGTGTTGTTCATCAAATTTTCTAAATAAGAAGAATCAATGAAAGATTTGGTAATTAGACAAGTATGTATATATACTCTTTATAAATTTTTTGGTTTTTTGTTTGTTTGTTTGTTTGATTTTGGTTTTGGTTTTACAAGGCTGGAACTAAAAGTTGTTCTTTCTCCTCTAACATCTATTCTGGGATCCCCTATTCTTTGTTCTGTATTGTGGTACTTGAGGCTCTTACTAGACTCATACATTTCAGCATCCTGCATATTCTTCCCCATTGGGCTATGACTAGTACAATGCTCCAAGTGTGTGCCCTCATCATGATGGATGAATACAGAAAAAACCCCAGTGAACGCTGAGATTGCATCAAATTCTCGCATTTTTCCACTTGTAGCAAGCATTCTCTTTCTTCATAATATTTAGGGCTTATTAGGTATTTCATCCTGAGAAATTCTGTTTGGTAACCAACTATTGTGAAGAGCAAAAACTGACTTGGCATGAGTCACAGATTTGGTTTTATTAAACCACTTGTGCTCTCTGGTAGAAAATATAATTACCATCAGTAGAAAACAAGAATTCTGATGGTTGAAAATCTTAAAGCCATGTACATTATAAACATAAATTTCCCATATGTTTCCATGGTAATTTTAGCAATAGGAACAGTAACTGCTTCTAGGGACTACTTACTACAAACATTACTGGGAAATGCTCTTCTGTTTAGGAAGTCTCAAGTAGCTTTGGGCTCACTTAAATGTACAGATTGAAATAGAAAGCAACCTATCAGCAACGTTTATTAAATACTAAAATGCTTAGAAGTAATGTTGACCAAGGTAGTGGTCTTACATTGAAAACTAAAAATATGGCAAAAAATTTTTAAGAAAGACAAAATATGAAAGAAATTAAATGCTGATGAATTTGGGGGAATTCATATTGTTAAACTATTCATAGCTTGGATCAAAATATGCATACAGTGCAAGGCTTGCAGATACTCAAAACCTTCTCATGGTGGTAAGAAAACATTTAATTCTATAAGAAGTAACTTCTTGTTTCTTGCTGGATCTAGTGAATGCTAGATCACTCTAACATAACTTCTGCTATTCTTTATATTGAACTTTGAAGCAGGTAATCAGTTACTAGCCCTGACAAACCTTGAATTCATACTGTAGCACAAGAGTTTCTCAAATTTTCTGTTTCCTACCTCAGATGTGTAATGGAAATACTAGTAGCAAGACTTGATTTATATTCTTGACTAAAAGAAGCAAAATGTGTCTGACCTTATACAAATCTACAGTTTCCAAATAGGGTGGTGCTGAAATCCAAACAGAGGCACCAACAGAGACAGCAGAAAATAGAGACGCAACTTACACATATGCATCCAATTTACAAAGCTTTCAAGAATAGTGGTGAACAATTTCTTTAATAAATGCCACTTATAAAACAGGATATCTTGTAACAGAATGAAATTTCTCTATTATCTTTAAGCACGTAAAAACCCATCACCTCAACTGGAGAGCTGATTCTGCCCCTCGCTGGCTACAGTACTTGGGAGAGTACTGCAGAGATTGCCCTGGTGGTGAGGATAAGGGAGAGCCTGGGTGCTGTCTAGCTGAACTACCACCCAGGCCTAGATCTGGGGCTCTGAAGTTGCTCTCCCCCAAATCTATAAAATCTGCAAAAGGTTGAGACAAGTGAAAGGGCCAGTTCTGCTGATCCAAAGCTTCTGGATCTCCATGACAGAGGGCAACAACAATATAACTGGGAGGAGTCCTGGTAAAGATCCAATCTTGATGGTGTCACAGAAGCCAGAGATCTCAAACCATACCAATCTCTCATTGCAAGGAACATTTGCAAGTGAAGATGTGTGGACAGAGGGATATACTGTGGGACACATTGTGACATAGTACAGCTTCCACGATGAGATGTGTTCTTTTCTCTCCTTTGTTTATTGTGTTGTTCATTTGTTTGTGTGTTTTTTATTTTGAGTGAAGGGTGTAAGGGCAAAGGGCAGATATGAAGGGACACAGAGATGAGCAGGACTAGGGTACATGATGTTAAATTCACAAAGAATCAATAGAAAGTAAAAACAAAAACCCATCATGGCAAAATACAGGGTCTACATGACAGAATGACTAGCAGGAAGTCAGAGGAAAGGATTTGAAATAAGGGATCTAGCAGTTATTGGAAATACTCTTCTATATTCTATGAAAGGACAAAGAAGAGACAAAGGAAAGAACCTATTCCATAGGTTCAAACTGTCCATTCCCTGCTTCCCTGCACCCCCCCCCCCAACATCACTGCTGGTAACAATGTCCTAAACAGAAGGACTCTGGCTGGGTAAACAGAAAGATTGTAATTAAAGAGACAAAAGCCTAAATGCTGATTTCTGCTTACCAGGAACCTCTCATAAACTGTGCCCAAAGGTCAACTATCTTGGCAAAGTCATTTAGGTCCTGGTCAATCCTAATAGCCACTATCAGTTCAAAGCCTTCCTCCTTGTTGGTGATAATCATACAAAAATATGCTTGCTTTTTCCACCATTTTGCTTTTCTTGACTGCTCATTCCCAACGAAGAGATAGCTTTGGCAGTTTGAGGCCTACTAAATCTTACTTTCTACCCATCAAAGTCCAAGCTCTCTGTTTTGACTGAGTGTTTACAACTCTAGTTGGTAGCATGGACCTGGGAGAGTGGGGCCTAAAAATGAGGCAGACTAAAGACTCATGCAAGAACCAATTTTATTCAGAGCATATAGCCTGATGCTAGGTTAGGTTTCAAACTCTGGACAAATGGGTGAAGTGCCTATTAAACATATCAAAGCAGATGCTGGCCTCCAGGTTCTCCCTGCATCCTGCAGTCCCTACCTGTTGCAGTCTATAGCTGGCATACATCACCCCCTACCCTAAACTTTTCCAGCCCAGGAACTTGGCTTGCCTTGCCCCAGACTGCCTTCCCTATATAATCCAGTCATTTAGTTACCTTTTTGTCCACTCTCTTGGCCAGCAGCTGCTATCCCCTCTCCTCACTCTCATCACATGGCTCAGGGTCATGTCCATTCCGAACTTTCCTAAATGCCCTTGCCTCTGCCTATGCTCTCTCTTTTATCTACAATAAACTTTTCTCTCTACGATATCTATGAGCAGTCATGTCCTTTCCTTTTTTATTTTTATTTTTCTTTCATCTGGTACCAAAACCTAGCCAGTGGAACTGTCCTCATCTATCCTTTCAATTATGAAGTTGACAATTCTTGAGAACACCTATGGACTATGCCACCTCAAATCTTATACTCAAAGTCTACTTTGGTAGAACTTTGTGATTCCCAGACTACCACACTACATATTACCTTTTGTAGATATTTAACAACACAATTAACATCCATGAATGCACCACAAAAATAGATAGTTCAGCTTCACAGATAACATAATTTTCCAAAGTCAGTTTATCCAGTTACTTATGCAAACATTAGTTTTTCAAGACAGCCTACTCACTGTGAGACTATGAGATCACTCAGTGGGTAAAACACTTGCAACCCAATCCCAACTATATGATTTAGATCCTGTAACTTACATAAATGCCAGAGGAAATAAACTTTTCAAAGTTGTCCTCTGACCTCTGTATGCATGATTTAGAATGTATGCCATCATACACACATACATATCATGCACACATAAAATAAGAAGATAGCCCACTAATTGAAAACAATGACATTTAAAAAAAATTACCAATGATATATGTTAAATTGATTGTCATAACTGGTGTGGATTTGTATTTCTTCAGCATGTAATGAAGAAGAGTATTAATTTGTTTCTATGCATGATTTCTCTACTCTTGATGTTGGAGGTTACAAACAATTATCTACTTTCCTTCTAGCATTATCATTCATTTTCAAATTTGTAACAGTTATTTATAGGGGATGGAAGGATGCTTAGTCAGGAAAGTGCCTATTGATACAACTATGAGTTTCTGAGTTCATATACTGAGATCTCTTTGTGGACAGAAGAAAGGTAGACTCACAAAACTCATTGGCCAGTCAGTTTAACCAATGAGTTTGCTACAAGTTCACAGAGAGCTCCTGTCTCAACAAATAATTGGAGAGAGAAGGAAAACACAGCAGCAATTTACCGCTAGCCCCATCATGGTGAATATGTACACAGGAATACATCAACACAATTTAAACACCTTCAAGAATATGCACATATAAATAAATATCTTCAGTGTATGAGTTTTTGTAAATTATTGATAGCTTTAACAATTTCAAATTTGTTTACTCAGTTCGTTATTTTATTTGGACTTACTACATCTGCTGTTAATTTAATAAATAGATTCTGTTTTGTTTTTCAAGATAGGGTTTCTCTGTGTAACAGCCCTGGCTGTTCTGGATTACCCTTGAGACCAGGCTGCCCTTGAACTCACAGAGATCTGTCTGCCTCTGCCTCCAGAGTGCTGGAATTAAAGGCATGTGCCACCACATCTGGTTAATAAACAGATTTTTTTAGAAACAGTCACAAATCCCAAAAGTGGTGAACGATATTTTCTCAGCATCTTTATATATATATTTTCCAGTATAAATTTAGATATTTTAGTTCATATTACATCCATAATTGAATGGTACATATAAAGTAAGATTTTTAGGTTGCTTTTACCAATTTTTGCATTTTTTCACTCTGGTCAGGAATATGTTCGTCCCATATTTGATAGTATAATCCCACCTCATGTATTTCAGCCTAGCTCATATGAAAGTCTTTCTAGAGTGTTCAGCCTTTGCCTGTGATCATGTCAAGCACCACAGGATTCTGAGAACTGATGATTCTTACTTTCCAGTGCATCCTGCTATCTGTTGGATATGTTCTCAAACCTTCCTTCTTTTCTTAAGAAAAATTATACGTTATCCATAGATGTAATCTTCCATATAGTCTTTAGTATCAGCTGCATTGCCAAATCTGTCTAAAATATCACCTGAAATTATTATTGAAATCTCCTTCTAAGTAATTTAACAATAAGAGAATGTAAAACAAGACAGAAAATATCTAGAATGAAATCATATTAAACCCAAGCACAGCAATATAGTTTTCTTCATTTTGTAAGGATATGGAATCTGGGAACACATAACACAAAGAAGAAGACCATCTGAAATATGTATCAGAGGCAATGTGTGATTACACATGAGGAAGTAACATATGCTAGAAAGAAAAGAAAATAATGCAGCCAATAAAAAGGAAGGATAAAAATATAAACTCTTTTGTGTCTAAAGTATTGTGTGATTTTTTTTAACACATTGAGTTCCAAACAAACTAAAACAAAGCATGTAATTTAAAAAAAGACTGAAGAAAAATTTAAGTTGAAAATAATTTTCATTGATTCCACTTGACTTTGAACATAGTTTTACATACATTTTAAAGTTTCTGTGGAATAACTTTCTGCATATTATAATTTTATACTGTAATGTATATGCATATATATGTTTATACATATATATTATTAGTTTTTATAAACTACAATCAAGGACAAATATATAAATATACATCTTCTAAGACTTTATGTGTTCATACTTAAGTTTCTCACTTAGAATTTAGTGATTCTTTTAAACTTGTCACTTTATTATTGATTCATTGTGAATTTTACATCATGGATCCCAATCCCACTCATCTCCCCATTGTTACATATCTGCCCTCCACGCTTGCAAAGAAAACCTCCCCTCGAACCAAAACAAAAGGAAAGAAAGCAAAACGCGGAAGAAGGCACAGGCCCACTGGCACTTGTGTTTATTATTGGCAATATTGATGGAAAGTGTAATTCACCACTTCCCAAGAAGTAAGAACATCAACCACTTCCTTCACATCTCCAGTTCTGCTTCTCTTTATAACACATAAACCACCTATCTGCTTGCTTTTTTCTTTCTCATCATTCCACCACCACCTATGATATCCTTGTTTGCCTTAAGTGTTGTCTCAGTGCTTCCCATAGTGACCTAGATAAGTTAGGGCCTGCTGTGCTATTTCTAATTATGAAAGTCCTCAAAATTTCCAAATGTTATGTTTGTTATGTCATTAGTAACTTCTATTTACCACATAAAAACATTATTAGTAGTAGTATTGGAAGTAATATCTCATTTTAATATGTAAAGTACTTTAAATTTCGACATATTGTGTCATCTCATTACTATCTGTAAGCATTTTTATGCCATCAAGAAAAGAGATGGAATGAAAGTGAGAGAATCTGTATGGGAAAAGAGGAAGATTGGTGAGCTGAGCTGGTTGTTTTTACCTCCCTATTCTTGGTATCATTGTGTCTCACTGTTTTAGTACACTTTGAATGATGATAGACTAGGGCACAACAATAACAGTAATAACTTCTCCCAAAATGGGAAGAGCCAAATTGATTGTCCAGGAAAAATGCTGTCGAGTACTCTTTGTATTTATTTATTAAAAAAATATTCCATGCTTCCTTTCTTCAAGGACCTGCCTTTGGGAGGACAGGGAGGGACCTGCAGCTGTTGTCTCTGCTGCCTTGTTTCCACCCTGCTCACATGGGTTATGGGTATTTTTCTGGCTGTGGGGTTTTAAGACCACACATTATACAAATGATGTTGTAGATTTACAAATAAACAGCTTTTCATGTTATTTAGAGAAAGAAATTTCACTTTGCCATAACTGTCCAGAAATCAATTATATCATCTCTCTGTGCATAAATCTCCACTATTGTGAACTTACACACTACTAACTGCAGTCATATGTGGTTAATTTAATGACTTAAAGAGGAAGTACCTTTTGTAGTATACATTTTACTACATAATATGTTACCAGAAAGTGTTAATCACTGTGATGTTACATGATAGAAAGCATTTTGTGATGTACTTATAAGCACAATTTTGATTTTTTAACCCCTTGTCACCTTACTGATTGTTCTCCTATAGTACTTAGTACATAGTTTTCAGTACTTGATAAATATGTATCAGGTGTCACTGAGTTTTTTTAAATAGCTTTCTATGTAGTATTTTAAGAAAGTCTTTGAATATGTGTGTGTGTGTTGTACACTCATATATTGAAACTGTGATTTTATGAAAAGTATTTATTTTTATAAATAAAAAATGTAATATTCCCCTTATGAAATGTATTATTCAGGCTCTGGTAGTCTAAAGACTTCAAAATGTAAATTAAATGTATGGATTTTTATTCAGCAAAGGCATCTATGGAAAGTGAATTTCCCATCCATTATATTTTTCTCTTTATTTTTACATTAGATCAATATAAATAATATTGAAAGAAACTTTGAGGATGATGAGAAAATGTTTTCATTGCTTATTTTGTGTGCTTCATACCCAGACACCCCCCCTGCAAAAAAATTTGTGGTTTAAGATGATGAAATTGGGAATGTATGTTATACCTTATAATTTTCATAATTGTAGCCTAATTACTCTTATTATTTTTTATTGTATTTATTGGTATAAGAAAAGAATCCTTTTATTGGACTAGAAGGGGGAGCAGTTGGGAGGAAAAGATACACCTTAAATTAAAAAAAAAAACAGATAGGATGGTGAGGGGAAATAGATTAGGAGGGGGGCAAGGGAGGGGACTATGATTGAGGTGTAACTTGAATAAATGAATAAATGTTAAAAAAATCACAAAACCTGAAGTTGCATGAAAGATGTATTAAAAATATGTTAGTCTGGCATATATATTTATTTACCATTTTGGAAACCTTCCATATAACTACCACAAACATAAAGTAATTTCATCTTCCAAAATAATGGAGTAAAATGCCTCAATATTCACATTTTGTTCTGCCTGAAGTGAGCTATTGATTAGACTCTTGACCACAGTATTTTAGTCCTCCCAGAATATAGCATTCTGAATCATGAGTTTAGTATCAGTTATAAAGGCTTACTTAAAACTTGTTTCTTGGGCCTATATCTTTGCAAGTACTTACTACCTTCTCATGTCAGCTGTCACCTTAGCTCTATGGTTCTGGGCTAAGTGCTGAAAGCTGCGGCAATAAAAACTTAATTCCTATCACTCTGTCAAAGTCTGCTGTCAGAACTTGTACTTTAAAGTTGCTTTTAATTCTAAAAATGAGCTATGTGCAAGAAAAATATGATTCAATGTCCAATTTGTTTGGATAACTAACTCAGCTCACAAACATATCATTATTTTGGCTTTATAAAATCCATATAAAGGAAGACAGTAAAACTAATGGTTTATAGAAATATTTTATTTAAGTCTAACAGATCTATAATTTTTGTATAAATTATATTTCTCCATAAAGGAATTCAGATTGATTACAGTTTAGTTCTCTGAAAACCTGGCCCTTCTGCTTTGTGAAATGACAAGAGTTTTCTTTGTACTTAGTCTGCTGATCTGTATATTCCCAGGCTGAAAGTCAATTTCTCTGTGTGGAATCTTCCATAGGAACAGTTGGTAAAAACAGGGTAAAAAATAACTGTTTTGAACATGTAATTGATCAGAGGAGATATCAGTTCTGTACACTTTTCATAATGCCTATTAACATTCAATGTTAGTGAAGCAGAGCTAAGTACCATATGTATGCATCCATTCTCAACCAGGGCATTGATTTTGACTATCCACTGGAGAATGTGAAGAGCATCACACAGTGCTTCCCATGAGAGCACTGATGCCTCACTACTTGAGAATCTATGATAGGATCTTCCTTAGTGAATGATCAGATGATTTCAGGAACACATGAACATATACAACATAATTCTAATCAAATAGGAATATGGTACTTTAGTAGACAAAAGCATAGCAGGGTCTATAAGTGCCTTTAAATTTAGCATCATAATATTAGTATTAAGTTGTAGATGAAATCATTAATTAAATTACTTATCAGTATTTATATTAATGTTAAAGGGGGTCAGCAGTATTTATCCTTAACTTGCTATTATAAATAAATGCACACAGACACCTGATGGATTTTAACAAGCCTTAGCCTGGATTGTACAATCTTAGCTTGTCTAAGCTATCCCTTAATTCCATTACCCAAATATGACTCCAATATACATACATTCCTGAGGGATTTTTTTCTCCATGTTATGCTGATGTTCAAGGCCACATGGCATGATCTTGTTTTATCTACACCATGTTGTGACTCCTTCTTCTCAGCTGGCTTCTTCTTCCCATAATTCTTTCTATCTTTCCCAGAAGCTGGCAAACCTTTCCCCACCTACTTCTCTCTCTTCTCAGTCACAGCCCTTAGCATTTTATTAAAGTCAATCAGAGACAATGATTAGAAACCAAGGTAACAGAACATTACTTGTTGTAGAGCAAGCAGGCCTCTGGGAGCAATTAGTAACATTTGGAGTACATAACAGATCACAGCATCATTAAATCATTATTTATAGATAGATTTTTTTCAATTTAGTGTTGTGTTAAGACATTCCTTTTTTTCACTATATTCTTAGAAACTTGTGATCAGAGATATGGAAGAAACATGCTGAGAGAAAAATGTCGAAATCTGTTTCCTCAATCTGCAATAAGGAACACTTTATATTGCTGTGGATTTGCTTCCCAAAACTTTCAGGATATAAGTGCATTCTTTAAATTGTAGAGCCCAAGTTTACTTGACCAAACTTTAATTATTAGACTCCAAAAGCCTGGGAACTTGGGTAGGCCCTGAGCTCAGGGGCAACCTGTTTCAGGAGCTGCAAGTTGAAGAACAATAGGGCCAGGGAGGTGCAATGCATTCAGTGGTTAGTCTGGGTTGAGAATCAGCTTTCCTAGGGGAACGCAAGGAGTACTGCACTCCCCTTGGTTTGGAAACCCCCTAACTGCCACCAGGAGCCATACTCCTTATCCCTGGTACTGAGTTTCTCATCCCTTAGCCAGCACCAATCAATATAGAGATAATGTTAACTAATCTAAGCTTGCCAAATATACTGTTGCATGGTTCTTCTCTGCAAAAATGTATGACAACTGAGGCAAATCCTCGAGCATGGTTGCCTCCTTCCCCTTGCATGGGGACTCTGTGAGTGCTGACCCCAGCATACTGGTTAATAAACCTCTTGCTTTTGCATCATCTCAAGTCCTGGTGATTCCTTGGTTGCCCCAAATTCAGGAGTCCGTTTCTTGGGCTCAACAAAATATAACCAGAGTGTGATATAGGGGGCTTAATTTAGTGTTATAACTACATACAGCATTGAAGGTTGGTTAGTTTTAACTGTTTATTATTATGCTAAGAAATGGAAATCATTTATGTAACATAAATAATGTATTTTAGTATTTTGTAATAGTAGTACATAGTAGTCACATTTTTATTATCCTCACTGCTTCATTTTATTGCTGAAAATACACTCATTTACCTTCAAGTGTATTTTAAGAAAATATATTCCCAAATTAAATATATAATCTTGAGGTAAAGAGTAAGATGTATTAACTAAAGAATATGGTATCAAAAGCTTTTGGAACAGGAAAAAAATAATTTTACTGACATATAAAATTGTAATATAAAATTGGAAAAACAGCCTCTCTAATTTTAATATTATATATATAATTTCTCAAGTTCCATGAAATGTAAATAGCTTAAAAGATAAAGATGTACCCTGCATCTAGATTGAAAATTCATGCTTGTCTTTATAAAAGGTAGACTTTGTGGAACCATGTTATTAAGTCTCCTTTCGTACTCAGTCAAACATATCTCCTCCTGGGTCACTGTTTATAGAAAACTACCATCAGATTCTAGTTGAGAGAGGACTGGTGACAGACGTGTTAACCACATAGATCATAAGAATCTTTACATTTTTAATCAAATCAATGCATTGTACATCTTTGTTGCAATCAATCTGTGAAGACACTATTTTATAGTAAAAGACAAGACTTTCCCTGTATACTGTGTGTGTGTGTCTGTGTGTGTGTACATAAACTTGCTGAGTGTGGACATGTATATGCACCATAGCATACCTCCCACAGCTCAAGTGTAGAGGTCAGAAGACAACTTCCAGGAGTTGTTACTTTCCACCTTGTTGAGGCAGGGTCAATTTTGCTTCTGTTGCTGTAGAAAATACTACACATCACCCAACCCAAGAGCTTCCAGGTAATTTCCCTCATCTCTTCCTTCCATCTGGCAACACAAAATCTCTGGTTACTGCACACCACTTATGGATGTTTATATAAGTTCTTGAAATCATACTCAGGTTCCAAGATTTTGCACAGTATGTGCTTTTGCCTGCTGAGAAATCTTTCTGGCTGAGGTTATGTAGATTTTGTATTTCTTCCTTATCTCAAATAGCTTAGAACTTATCACATGAAGGATTATGCCTGATCAGTTTGTGGATGGTTGATAATGTTTATTATAACAGAGATTATGGTTGCTACTAATACTGTCTTACTTATATTTTCCTTTTAGAAATTGAATATTGATTAAATATTTTAGAATGGTTTAAAGTTACTAGGGTCTAAACAATGAAAATTTCATGTTAAATTTTAATTGATCACATATAGAAAGCATGGAGAAGCAGTTTCATCTACCCATGGACTTAAACTGAGGCTGTCTTCAGTATTGTTTCTAGCAGAAGTGCTGTGAAGTGTTTGTCATTACCATATTAAGACAAGGTAGAGTTTTCTACAATGTCAATTTATTTTCTACTTTGTTAAATCTTGTAATATATTATGGTAAGGTAATAGTCTGAAGATCAATATGATTACTATCTTCACAGCATCTCGTTTGTTTCAGAACAAATGGACTAAGATTGCATCATGATTACTTTAACAGGATGGATTAAAAGTGTGTCTTATTTAGAACAACAGAAACAATAGGAACAAACACCAGAAACAGTGGTACGTAAATTATTTGCTTCATGTATAGAAGGTACTACTAATATTCCCTTTAGAAGGGTCTTGAGACAAAAACTTGAACCAGCTCAGCTTTCTGAGCACACCTGAGCCACTAGGACTGAGCATGGTAGTGTCCTTATACATCCATCTTTGCTCTATACTGATTCATTCCTGTCCTGGGACCACATCTGGACCTCAGTGGAATGACTCCCAACTTGTACCAGAGTCCAAGCTTCCTTGTATTCAGTTTTTCTTTTCTTTCAGAGTTTTTGAAGCAATATTGCAGTTACTGGCTAACCAAGCCTTGCCCTGCTATTAGCCTTGCTACATAGGAGTTTCCCCAAATAAACCTTTGCAAATCAAACCCTGGCTTCCCTGCCATGTGGGTGACATGAGATAATATAATATCCTAATTATTTTCACAGATATTGAAATTGAGCTTGTACTGGTAGATTAGTAGTAATTGAGAAATGTTACCTTAGTAAATTACTAAATACTTCTTTATTGCATGAGTAAAGCAAAAGCCCTATGCTGTGAAGAAGACCATGAAACACACCCACAAACTAATGGTAGTAACCAGCTAGGAGAAATTGACAGTTTTAAATAAAACATCTATTTATAATTATGAAAATTACTTGTAAAACAAGCATTTTTAATGATCAAATACAAAATGAAAAGAAGAGAATGATGAGGCTTAATGTTCTGTGTATTTCTGAGACATTTCAATTTTGCAAACAGAAAGGAACAATGAACCAAAAGTTACAATATAACTTTACAAATGAGTGACTCGATTTTCAAGCTAAATGCTGTTTTTATAAATAGGACAAAGATCATTCTATTATTTAAACCTGTGATGACTATGAATTTATGAAAACTATGTAACTGAGATCAATTTCCTGAACATAAGATGACCACAGCACTAACATGCTACTTCATGTACCATAAGGATTTATTCAGTTGACTTTTATAGGGCTCTAACAAGAGTACTTAACATGTACTAAGAACAAAAATGATTTTGAAATATCTAAGATAATACTTAAAATTAATCACATACACAGTACTTTTAGAGGAAACAATTTTATTTCGTCTTGTCTATTATTGTTTCACACATAAATTTTCTCTGTATATTTCTCTGTGTCTGTATCTCTCTTCCACTCTCTTTTCTCCCCCACTCCTATTCCCACTTCTCTCTCTCTGTCTCTCTGTCTCTCTCTGTCTCTCTCTCTCTCTCTCTCTCACACACACACACACACAAACACACTCTTTTTTCCCAGACAGATCCAGGATTATGTACAAAATGTCATCATTACAAAGTACAACATGTAGAATAAGACAGCATGGTTTGAAATTCAAAATTTAAACTAAACCTACTCTAAATTTGAGTATCAGAAATTTTCAGTAGTGACACACAATAAAAGTAAACATATCACATAGTTGCTCTCTATTTTGAATATTTGAGTGGATAGTTTTCATCATGTAAACATAGTGTACACTATAAAATATTTATACTATAAACTATATCTAGTATATAAAGTATATTTAGCATATTTAGTATTAGTGTATTCAGTATATTTAGTATATAAAGCATATTTACACTATGAAGTATTTACTACACAAAATACCTAAGTTGTTACTCAAGTTGTTGGCAAGTTATTCTGGAAACTTCTCTAGTATTGAAAAATCATCAGCGTTCTATATAAAGTGGTTTGTACATTTTCAGGTAGAGAGTTTGTGCAGATATCTAGAGGCCTTTAACCTCATCCTGTCTGACTTCTATGAAAATACTCACATTATAATAATGCTTTGATAATGCCTGGGTTTTTAGAATACTCCAATCTAATTGCAATGGAGCAGAAGATATGTGAATTTTTTTCAATTTAAAAATGTCATAAAATATTCATCATGCATTCCTTGTAATTTTACTAGTAAATTTGTATTAAAATACCTCCATTATACCAATGATACATAAAGAACTTGCATAATTAAATATTTTAAAAGTCTATCCATTAAACATTAATGAGTGATTATGTGTTTAGTCCTTGGCTTACCACATTACACATTATTTTATTGAATAGTGATGCTGGACTGTAGTAAACATTTCCCTGGAATGCACAGTAATTATTTGTGATGTTATTAACTGTCTAAATACCATCTGCACAGATGCTCCTTTTTACTCTAAGCCAACCTCCAAACGCCTTGCAGATTTTCAGAAGTCAGAGTTTAGTTCTCTGGGTGTCTGGGAATCTGGCTAATATTTCTTAGCCTTTTGGCACTGATTTGCTAGCCTTCTGGTCCAGTTTGGGCTTCAAATCACCCAGGCACTTCATAGCTTATGAATGTTTACACTGGGACCAAAATGGAGATGCAAACAAGTTTTGAAGGAAAACATCAATTTGCATACAGATCTGGACAATACCCAGTAGCGCTGGCTTCAGATTTTAGTGTTAGTTTTATGCTCCCTGTAGTCAGAGCTAAGTCATCAAAATGCTGTGTGTCCTATAGCAGTCTATTTAAAAATTTTTGACATCATTCTCAGCCTGGGAGAAATAGAAAATGTTTAAAACCATAAACTGTTTGTACCTTATTCACTTCCCAGGGCATGTGTGTATATATCTGTGTCTCCCCTGTGGTCTCCAGGGTGGCAATGTAGCCTGACTTGGTGAACAGGAAGGCAGTGACTCAACAGAGCCCTGACAGGTGCATCAGTACTGGGATTTGTGCTTCTTGGAACTTCTCCAAATTAATGCTCCCTAATGCAAAGCAAGGATCCTATCACTCCTGTAACCCCAACGAATATATAATCTCAATGGTAACATATTAGAGCCAGGCCATTTTAGGTCAACAATCAGTATTATCCAGTGGTCAACTGCAATGGCTTTGGAAGCCCAGTAGAGCACTGCAGATTACAGATAGCAACTCAACTGTCCAATAAATAGAAAGAAATAAAAAAAAATTGTGAGAGTGTTAAGAATTGGGTTATGAAATGGGTCATTAATATAGCAATTGACAATGAGAAAACAATTGATTTATCAGTCTAAACTGATTTACTCATTGAAATGATTTTCAAAGCATATGCTTTTAAAATAGTTTTAAATAGTGTTATCTTGGGAATTTTTTTTCATATATTTCAGTTTTTGGCAGTTTTGATGAGTAAATGCATTGGATCTTCAGGCAAAACATTTCACTTACAATTATTTTCTATGACTAGAGCTTGTGGTGTGCTCAGTAACAGAGTCATACTGTCAAGTTCTGGAAGGGAAATAAAGACTATTGGCAATGGTCTGTAATGATTGTGGGTCTATAAGCATTTTGAATTTACTTTATATGATAAATATATATGTATGTTTCTAATAAAAAATAAGACAACAATAAATGTTGAATATACAAAACATTGAGACAAAACATTGTTTAATAATTTCTATGACTTTAAATAATATGAAACTAGCCCAATAGAATTTAAGAAATAAGACACAGTAGTGGTAATATAAATAGGTTTCCAGGCCAAGTATCAAAACTAACAACTATAGCAATCAGAAACAAAGTTATCATGAATGCTTCTAATGGACTGTGGTTCTGTGTCTTCAGGGAAACTCAGGCCTTGTCACAAGCTGGAAGTGCACACTTCTCTGCTGGAAGGTGTGAGCTCCATCCGTTTCCAGGAAGATAAAGGATAGTACACAGAATGAGATCTTGTCACAGGATATACTGTCCGGCTGGAAGGAAGAATGGATTTTTCTCCAACAGAAAGTTTTACAGCCCTTAGATAAGCATGCAGGGAAGAGAGACCCTCTCTGCCATGCAGGGTAAAGTCACAGCCTTTTTAGCTAAGCTGTGGCAACCAAAACTGGATGAGGCAGCAGTGGAAGCCCAACCTGGGTCAGATGGGTAGTGCCCTGTTTTGGGGAACAGCTGGCTGCTCACTGCCACAAACAAACCTTGCAGCTTCATGCAGAAGCTCACTGTCTCAGCAAGCTTCAGGGTCTACAGGGAGTGGCCTCTGGGACTGGTGGCAGTGACCAATACTTGAGCTTGACCAGCAATAGTAACAGGGATGAGGCAGAGGCAGGAGCTTTCACACCAGGTACCCCTAAGTGAACCCTGGTTGCCAGCTGCAGGAGTATGACTAGACAGGCAGATCCACCAGAATTCTTCTTGGAAGAAGATGCTCTTCCTTCCCAAGTGTTACAGGCCCAAATAAGCAGTGAATCTTCGACCTTCTTTGGTGACATGGATGGGTGAATGAATTATTCATTTCATGAACAGGGACTTTATAAATCATAGGCAGTAGGAGGGTTTTTGGGGGTGAATTCATTTGATTGGTTAGTACTAGGCGTGCCAGGGATGTTTAATTTACGTGCAGTAGCACAGTTCTATCATAAGAAGGAGAACATAGTACCTAATTATCCTATGGGCAGAAAGGGGTGGGGGAAGAGCTCCAGGTATGGTTAGAGGCATGGACAAAGGTTAATGGCTGAAACCTAAGGTACTAAAATATTTCATTAGCATGGGGAGGAATTTCCAGGAATCCCAGGTTCTGCTGAATGGGTTTCTTGTTGGGAGAAAATGTTGGACCTGTAACTTCTCTGAGGGCTATGGGACATTCCTCAGATAGAGAGTGGGGTGTTCCCCAGATCAGACAGACAGGAGAGAACCCTGTTGGGAAAAGGCAACCATCATTTAGCACTGAGCTTAGGGTCTTTCCGTTAATGTCAGACTTGGACTCATAGCAGGATATCTAGACAATGGCCGAGGTGGGTTGAGGTTATCATACAAATTTCATAATGTCTTCAATTGTAGGGTTTTATTTATTAATCATTTTCTAGGCATTTAGGTAATAAAACTAAGAAATCAATAGAGGAAAAAAAAGAATGGGCTAATATAATCAATATAATATTAAACCTGTAGACTACTCTTACTATATTTTAATCATATCAACATATAATGTTTCTCCACTATTTTCTACATATTGTGAAATCTATTTATTAATGTATCATTCATCAGAAACATCTTATAGAGAATTGTGAAAGTTTTCCTAATTCTACTTTCATATATCCCTGACATTGAAATTTCAATGTATCATAAACCATACTACAAATTCAATTAAAAAATATGAGGTAAAATATACAGGTTTAGAAACCAGTCTTAACCAAGTTATATATGGTGATGTCCATAACAGCTGTTTGACGTTGGCTGTTAGATTCATTGCATCCCCTATCTCCACTAAAATGGGGATAAATACATATGAGTAGAACACACAATGTCTGGGAATAAGTATAACTAAATAACCTCAGCATTACATGCTTCCTAAAATATTCGAGTTGAACAATTCACAAAATGCTACTGCAACCTATGTGAAATCCTCAAGAATTATCAGTAGATATTCTCAAAACATTCATTGGCTTACATTTATAGGCATTCATTGAGATTTACAAATTATGGACAATCTGTAAAATAGTGAAATATTTTTAAAATGCAGTTTATGGACAAATGGGCTCATGTGCTATATTTGAAAAGTGAATTTTTTTTTTTACCAAATTTAATGCCTTTATTATCCAAAACAAAAATGTGTTACTACTGCAATGATGGAAAATCTTAGTAAATAACCAAGGTGGAATTTATTTGTAACAAGCATGTAGTAGATACAAATGTCTCTTAGATCTTATGCTTCTTGTAGGATTAGTCTAATTCAATACAGTGGAAAGGGATACCTTTTACACAAAGTGAAAAGTATATGGTGAATATCTGATCTTAAAAAAAGTAATTTTCAGAAGATTAAATGAATCCTAGGCAGTTTCCATTAAGGATCACCTAAGCTTTGAACAAGAGACAAGTACCTATGATCAGTTCACAGTGTCTGCCCCATTTGGGTGCCTCCCAGACCTGTGTCTATGTGCCAAGGAAGATCCTGTGGCTAGATACACCTTGGGTCCATGGGAGATCATACTACTATTTTTCTAAATAGACATAGTGTTAAAAAAGGCTTTTGATGATTTGACCTTATATCCATATATTAGTAACCCTGTGAAAACTCAGTGAAGCTTCTTTCTACTATAGATGGTGATTAACACACAGATCCATAGCTGGTCAAGAGCAGAATGTTCAACCCTAAATAGGACATCTATATCACACCTTCTTTAAAGTTTTAGAGATAATTATGGAAAAGGAGGTAGAAAAATTGAAGACCCATAGGTGGTGAATGGATGAATCCCAGGGAAAAGTAGTTTGGAGCCATTACATGTCAATTGCCCATACAAAGTCACAGCAGTTGAGACAGCATGTGACAGACATGTGCAAGTTCAAGCTGAACAAAATCCAAGCAGGGAGAGATGATATGAACCTGTAGTCCCACACTTAACTGAGGATCTATTGTAAAAGGCAAAAGATTTATACGATCTGAAGAGAAACCAGATTGTGAGGATCTATTGTAAACTGTTACTGAGAGAAGGAGAGTTTACTTTAAGAGTTTTATCCTTGATGAGTTGGGGTTCAACTGGAGCTGCAATGTATTCAAATGATAATTTATTGCCCCTGAAGATCTGCTTGCTGTCCTGTGGGAAAATTAGCACATAAGCAAAATGATGTCATGTAAACCATGCTCCTCAATTTATCCCTGGTTGGTTAGTAAAGATGTCTACAGCCTGGGTTGGGCAGAAGAGAGGTAGACAGAGCAAAGGTTCCTAGGCTTCAGGGTCAGAGAAAGATCATGACCATGAAGGAAAGAAGACAGGACAGAGAGAACGGAATTCTCCATGGGATAGCAAGAACTAGAAGCACATCGCCAGGAACAACTTGCTATCAGGACTGGCCTGATAGAAAAGAAACAGCCCAAAAGGAACAGTTGGAAGTGTTTGGGGGATTTGAACTGGAGAAGCAGACAATATATTTTAGTGGGTTATTATCTGCCCAGCTGTAGTGCTTTAAGGCTTATATTAAATCTAACCAGTCTGTGTCTTTTATTTAGAAAGTAGCAGGTCAAAGAATAACTTCTGCCTATTAATTTCCTGCATTAATTAATATATACAGAAAATTTTCTATCATTTTACATACACTGGTCAACCTCACTCTTGTGCATATGCACATACCCAAGAGTATTTGGATGGCAAATACTTGAATTTAATGGGTTTTAAAACAATGAAGACATAAATTTGGGTGGGTAGGGATGGAAAGATGGATCTGAGAAAAGTTAGAGGAGGGTGTGAATCTGCACAAAATACATTGTATAACAATCTCAAATTAGTAATAAAAATGTGCAAAAATAATTTTTTGCTGTTAATTCTGTCTTTAATAGCATGTCTTGATTGGTAATTTCTTCCTTGGTACTATGCATTAATTTTATTTAAATATTTCCTTAGCTATCCTGTCGAACACAGAGTGGTCATAACATTTATATATTAGTTACTCTATTCTCATACACTAGAATGAAAAACACTTATACTGCACACACACCCCAAAACACCTTTGTCTTTAATGCTGCTTTATAGTCGATCACATAAATTTGATGTGTTTTTTTTTTTTATTCACAAGCAACACAATCTAGTTTAGTGTAATATAAAAGAAGTAAGTTCAATTTATGGAGGTCAAACCTTTCATCATTTTCTAAGCCCACAGCAGGTTCCTGCCTTTCAAACTCTTAAGTCAAATGGGGGAAACCACTGGCATTTACTAGGAAATATGAAGTCAAAATGATGTGTTTTGTCTCAATGGAGCTCAGGGAGATTGTTTTCTCTCCAAATGTCTTTAATACTATGGTGTCAGACCTACTACAAGACTACAGGGACAGAACAGTGCACGGGAATCCTGCTCCAGCAAAAGATGAGCTGCATAAGCTAGTGGCCAAAGTCATCACTGTATCTGAGATTTGATATGTGCACAATGTTGTACACATCCTACACTCATGTTCCCCCAAATGGAAATGATTGTTTTCCTGTCAAAATGTTTCAACAAGATTCATTGTTTACTTTCCAGAGGAGACTGAAGCTTGACCTTAGCCTATCAATTCCTATACAGTTTAATGCAAGGCTCACAAAATGAATGTCCCTTCAGTATCCCAGTTCAAATCTTTAACAGACATCCCTACTGTCCCACTGCTACTGGAATAATATATTCAATGACGTTGATAACATAACTAAACATAGTCAAGGTCTCACTTGAGAATATTTCTTTGTTAATTATGAAAATCTCAACAAAAAATTAAGTATTTAAACGTCACAGAAGGGCTGGCCATGATGGCACATGCCTTTAATCCCAGCCCTTTGGGAGACAGAGCCAGGTGGATCTCTCTGAGTTTGAAGCCAGCCTGGCCTACAAAGTGAGTTCAGGACTGCCAGGGTTACACAGAGTAACCCTGTCTTGAATAAAAAAAGGACATAGAGAAAGGATGCCCCAGCATTAAGTAAACTGCATTTCAAAAACCACTGTTTTTTTTTGTTTGTTTGTTTGTTCTTACTCAAGCATACTACAAATTCAAAATCACTTCATCTAGTTGTGGAATTACTAGTGTGTATCAGAAAGACTCTTAAGAATAATTTCATTCCAACATGTCAAACAAAATTAAGTAACTCAGCAAGTATATCCTCTCTTCCTGAAAATTTCAGCCATATGCTAACTATAAATTCTAATATTCTTTACTAAAGTTGCATATTTTACCTTTATTTATGTATTTTTATTTGTAATATCAACCATGTGTTCCCATTATAAAAATAGAAGAGCAGGAACAAGAGTGAATCCTGAGATTCACCAGAAAAAACCCAACTCCACAATGTGGGCCAAATTTAAAGCAAGCTTTATGAAGAATTAAATAGTGGCCAGAGATGGACTTTGATCAAGATCATTCCTCAGAATTTCCAATCTGGAATGATTTTGAGCCATGTGTTGTAGAGGCTTATAAGGGAAAACTTATAGGCCACCATACTTTCCCCGGAGGCATTGTTATTTCCCAAAAATGACAATTCCCAACATTCCAGGAAGTTACCTGGTTACTGGGCAGATAGGGCTTATAGGTTAATTTTGAGCTTTACACAAAATCAAGGGAAGAAGCACAATTAACAACTTCATGTATTTTACTTGGTATTTATTTTTATATAGTTCAAGAATTACATGTATTTATTCTTAATTTTATATTGATTATTGAAAATTATCCCTTCCTTAAGATAAAATATTTTTTACAAATTCTATCACTTGCTGAATGCATATGAATACAGGAGTTTATGCGACCTCTCATAGAATTACTTATAGCATAGAAAACTAAATATATGAAATAAATATGAGATTGATTTTCCACAAGATGGAAATCTTTGAAAAAGCACTGTGTGATTGAGGAAGTAACTCAAGAAGAGAAGAGCAGCAACAACAGCAAGAAAGACTTATGGAGACACACTGGATTGACTCCTAGTTAGGAGAAATTGTAGTAACAAGTTAATGTTACAGTTGTCTAAACTCTTGCTTCTCAGCACAGAGAAGTGGAGCATGTACAATACGGATCCAAACAAGTATTTAAGGGATATATTAGCATTTTCGGAAGACACAGAGTTAATTATGCAGTAGGAAGAGTCAAACTGCAACTGACTGGGACTATTGAAAAGGAAGTGAAAAGCTTTGGCCAAAACTCCTGAACACATAACTTGGACCACTAATAAATGCAACCATTATTCTACAAGGACATGCAGATAGGCCCGTGACCATCACACAAAACCACCAGGCCAGAAGAGCTATGTTGATCTACCTCATAACGATCAGCAGGAGTAGAGTGCACTGTAACATTCCCTGTGCCTGACCCACCCCCTCCCACACCCCACATATGGTGAGAGCAAACTGCACCCAGAAAGAATCACAAAAAAGGGAGAAGTTAGACCAGGAGAATAAAACAAAATGGGATGATATTATTAAACTGTAAGTTGTATTTTCATGGAAATGTTAGCAGTATTTAAAATTACTTTATGTTTCCGTCCCCTGTCTTCGATTTTCCTCTTACCATACACATCCACATTCAAAGCAACAGTCACATTCAATCTAAATTTGGGGTTAATGTTTAGAAAAGATAAATCGCAGTTACTGTGCTGTCTTTCATTTCTTCTTCGGATGAGCCAAGCCTGCTGAACTTTATGGGCAGATGTGCACCAGTGTGCTTCCATTTTGGCTTCAACAACTTCAGACAATGGGAGTTTAAGCCAGAACCAGAGAAAGCAGTCAGGACCCACATCCCTATTACGGCAAGAGATGTCTGGGACTCTCAGATGATGGGCAGGCCAAGTCCAGGTGCACCTTTCTGTGCACCTTTGAGCCTTCTTCATCCATTTTCTCTTCACCGACTAGCAAAGCTACCAATTTCTTATGCATCCACCTCAAATATTCTTTAAGTTTGCACATTTGTATCTAGATAAATTCTCTCTCTAGATAAATTTCTCTCTCTCTCTCCCTTTTCCTCTCTATCAGATATAATGTGTCAATCTGTAATTGAGGGCTGCAGTAGTATGGATACTCCAATTAATAAAGTATATATAAAATTTGGTTAAAAATTTCAATGGATTTTAGATGTTTCCCAACCCCTTTAAAATATAAAAAATTATGCCATTAATATTTTTGACTTATGTTTATTCTTTATGCTTATGTATATGGGAAGTATTATCTTTATAGAATTTTGATAAATGGTATCATATTTTCTTCAAAGATTGCATCACTTTAAGCTCTTCCCAAAAGACAATATCTGCAAATAACTGTCTTCCAGTGCTTTGTGTAATTCAATCATAATACAGTATCTTAACTACAGGATTATCTTCTGAGAAACAAATATTGGGTGATCTTTTGGGAGCATCGCAGAATGGATTCACACAACCCAATGCAGTTACGCCTCCAGTAGGAATAAGATTCTATGTCAAAATAGAAGAATATGTAGCATATGTGGCCTGTCATTCACTGAAACACATAACACATGATGGGACAATGTTATTATATATTTGATCTAACAAATAAAATAAATTTTTCCTAAGGGAGAGGTTAATATGTTTTCATACATAAGAAAAATTATGTAGTTATTTTTCTCTTTATTCTGCTTATCACCAGTACATGCACTGACCTGTAAAAATTTAATTATTTGAAGGAGCTTTTGATATAAGATGATAATCAATCTTCTAGCTATTGTGTTGATTTGTCTTTCATATTTGACTTTACCATTATTAACATTTGGAATTATTCTTAAATATGTCTTTGAGCTTATAAATATTTTATTTTAAACTGCAGAATTTCAATTGTATTATATCAAGAACTCTGGATAAAGAACAGCCATGAGCAGACTTTTATGTTTTAGCTCCTAAATCCCTATAAACACTAGGATACTTAATATACCTCATGATCTGATAAAATGCGTGACACCACATGACTGTAGCATATGCTAGCGTATCGCCAAGTTCTTAAAAACAAGAGAGGAGGAGTGGAAGGCCCTCTTTTCCAGAAAGCTCTAAGAGTTTCCAGTGTTCTTCTCCACCAGCTGCAGTTAAAACATTAAGATTTGATGACTGTTTGCTTGGTCCACACTTGGCCGAAGGAAGCATGCATCCCTTTCTTTAAATATAGAAATATTTCCAAATAGCTGAATGCACCAAATCATATTATCCAGAAATGAAAACATGCAAGAATTGTGTTAGATAAGGCAGGCTATTGTGGTTTTAACTGACTTACACATCTGAATTGCAGCCATTGAGGTGTGTCAGTAAGTAAAAATGCCTCTCTGAAAGGTTGATGACCTCCTAGCAAGCTTGGTGACACCCAGGAAAACCTGGTGATCTAAGTTTGATCTTCAGACTCCACAATGAAGATAAAAGAGAGAGTAGAAAGTGAAAATTGTACTTTGATCATTGCATGGAAACCCTGGCACCTGCATCCCATGTGTACATACACACACACACACACACACACACACACACACACACACACACACACTAATTAAAAGAATAACTGTAGAAAACAAAACCCCAAAGAGATGAGTTAATATAATTCTAATGTTTTCCCTTACATTTTATTTAATTCTTTGAGAACTGAATATAATGTATTTTTATCCTCCTCCCAGATTTATCCTTATCCATGCCCTCTTTTATTTTTTATACTTTAACAGACCATGTGCCACCTATGTAAGCTTTCCTGTATGGTTTTCCCTTGGAACTAGCCTAGTAACCAGGGGTTTCACCCTTAAAGAAAACTGACACCTCCTTTCACTCAGCAATTGCCAGTTGCCAGTAAGTTCTCAGATAGGAATAAGACTTTATGCCCACTTCCCTTCTATAAGTTGAGATTTTTGTTCTGGCTTGAGCTTACACAAGTATTGTGTATGTTGTCACACTTGCTGTGAGTTCCTTGTTCTCTTTTAATACATAGTTCTTATGGAGGCTAATGAAACTGAATGTCTCTTAATTAATTAATTAATTAATTAATTTTTTATTTCTTCAAGTTACATCTTAATCACAATTCCCTCCCTACTCCCTGCTCCGGTCCCACCTTCCCACCCTCTTCCCCTTCACACCTCCGCATCTGCTTCTTTTTTTTTAAGTTTAAGGTATATCTTTTTCCCTAACAGCACCCGTTTTCAGTCCAACAAATGGCTTTTTTTATAACAACAAATATAATACAAAACAACAAAAATAATCAGACCACAATTATGAAAATCAAAAGGCTTAGCATATATTCCCAATGTCCAGTCCATACATATTTGGCAACTGACTTTAACATTCTACTATGCAACCATCTCTATAGGTTTAAAGTTCTATATCCAACTCAACTTCCATCTTAACTTGCATCACCATTTTATTATATTATATTATTATTATTATTATTATTATTATTATTATTATTATTATTGATTCAGGTTACATCTCCATCACAGTGTCCTCTTTCGACCCTTCCCAGTCCCACCCTCCCACCCTTTACCCCCTAACCCTTCCATCCCCCTCCTCTGGAGTGGAGTGTCCCTACATAACAGTCCTCCACCCCAGTTCAGCAGTCATATGAGGACCAAGAGCCTCCTCATACAATGGAGGCATACAAGGCAACACTACCACTAGGGCAAAGTGTCTTATTGACAAGAAGAAAAAGTCTATGTTCCTGTTCCCTTTGGTTCATTGGTTGTAGGACAGATATCCTGTACTATATGGCTAAAATCTGACCATAAGTGAATAGATGCCATGTGCATCCTTCTGAATCTGGTTAGCTTACTCAGAATCCATCCATTTGGCTGCAAATTGCATAATTTCCTTGTTTCTGATAGCTGAGTAGTATTCCATTGTGTAGATGTACCATAGGTTTTAATCCATTCCTCGGCTCAAATGACAGCACATGCTGGCGAGGGTGTGGAGAAAGGGGAACCCTCCTCCATTGCTGGTGGGAGTGTAGGCTTGTGCAACCACTATGGGGTCAGTCTGGCGATATCTTAGAAAACTGGGAAAGTTCTGCCTCGGGACCCAGCCATACCACTTCTGGGTATACATCCAAATGATTCCTCACCGAATCACAAGGAAGTTGCCTCATTTATGTTCATAGCAGCCTTATTTGTAATAGCTAGAAACTGGAAACAACCCATATGCATCACCATTTAAAAAACATCTTTTTTAGATCCAGAACACTCTCTTAATTCCTAAACAGCTCAAAATTTAATCATGAGACTATAACTATCTAGTCTTCAACCTCATCAGAAACCTGAGAAGGATAAATTTTTCTGACTATACAGAAAGTGCAGGGCAAGACATACAACTGGCTGTTGGGACAGTCCCATGTTCTCTCCACACATTGGAGCATCAACCTTCAGCATTTTGGCTCCATTTCTCTGACAGACATTAATTGTAAAGCAGGAATTATGAAGGACTTGCCTATCCTGTCTTGGCAGAGGTAGGCTCTCGCCTTACCTGCTTCCAAGTTTTGTCCATTTTGGACAGCATGCTGTCTACAGTTGAAGCAAGGCATTTTTCTTGCCAAGTGACAGGCTTGCCACTAATGCAACCATCTCCAATTGGAGATTCTTTGATGTTCATCATCTACTTGGAGTAGAATAGGGATGCTGTCAGGAGCTGACATGTCTCAATATAAAAAAAATCTTAAGTTAAGAAAACATCTTTGAATGCCATGTTCTACAGATCTCTTGAGAGTTTTGAAGACCACCTATCTATCTCCATATATTTGGATAAGCAAATATTGCTTTTCTCTTAGCAACTTGATTTCTGGTTAACTTAAAAAATAACTGTGATAGACTACCCTGGTATCTAACAAAATGACATGCTTGAATGACTATTAGTTTGCGTTTCTTAGTTATCCTAAACAGCTTGTGACAGTTACCAACAAAAGGCCAAAACTTCACATTTCAATTTTAAGTGTTACTTAGATACAATACCTTAAAAGAGTTAGCCTTAATTTTGTATCAATTTACAAAGATCAATACCAATATAGCCAAATATAATCTTAATTTTGTACCAATATACAAAGATATAAGAGCATATTCAATAATCACTCCCTTTTTCTTTATCATTCCTGTATTATGTCTATTGTATTTTAAGATTTGAGGCTTACCTATTTTGTTTTAAACTTTTTTGAAGCAGATGGTCAAGAGTTTGGCCAATTATTCGATGGATTTTTTTTGAGTTTTTAAATGAATATTTGTTGATGAATTTTTTATGTGTTGCCAATATTGCTTTATTTTTTATGTTATGATAATTTCAACTCATGGTGCTGTTTGATATGGATAGTCTTAATTTTAATAGAATCTCATTTATGTTGCTTTGAAGTACTTGTTTTCACAGCCTGCTTAATAGTTCTTGCTTTTAGGACATAATAATATTTTCTGCAGTGTATTTAACTGTGTATATTATGTTTTGCATTATGTCCTGAATAGAAATGAGGTCTATTCTTGCAGAGTGTGAAATAAGTTCAATTTTGTTGTTGTCCATTAATAATAAAAAGAAATTCTCTCTTTTCCTCCTTTATTATATTATATATTTACTGCTGAACATTTTATGCTAGTCAATTAGTTTTAGCCTACTAACAGTATATCAAAATATATGAAGTCCATACTCCTTGTGTTCTTCAATTTACCATTGGGAATCTGTGATGGCTTCCTTTGCAATGCTAGCTTTCCTCATGCTGGGCTTTGATGTTTCGTCCCCCTATAACTTATATATTCAATGTAGTAAACCATCCAATAATTCAACATACCCTGTTCTCCAGTGTAGCTCAGTTCTGCACTTCACAGTTCTCTGTGTTTTTTAATACACACTGACACTTCAAGCCAACGATCATTGACATTATTATTGTAATTGGAAGTATTTGATACTGATTTGAACTTGTTCATAAGATTTTTTGTTGTTGTTGGTTTTTCTTTTAATTAAAAGAAAGGAGGATCTATTTCTTCAGTTTCCAGTTAGATACTTTTCACCCTTAAGGTAGGGCCATAGACATGAATATTTCCAGTTTATCATAGTTATGAAAACCTTTGACATGGCTGAGGATATGGAAATGAACTGAGCACCAAAGACTTTTCCTATGGTCTACCTTAAAGACCTGAAAAGACATGCTGGGAAGATAGTCCACTTAACACCATAAACAATGCAGGAAAGTGACCAGAGAAATTTATTAATTTGTCCTTACAGCCCTTCCAGGCCTGTGGAGTCAAAAACACTCCTGGGACTTGAGAATGGGAAGTATTTGCATTGAGCGAGTAAGCCATGGTTTAATGGGATCTGGATATCAAGCCCACCAGGCACAGAGAATTAACTATTGGCAGCAAATAGCCAAGGTCCCAACCTCCAGCAGTCCTTGCCATATGTGACAATTTGTAGCTAAATGCTTGTGCATCCAGAGACCAAACCAGGACATCTACTCCATGGCAGGATTCAAGAAGACACTGCAGGGATATGCTCCATTTCCTTTTATAAACCACCAGATATTCTTACCAGAGACAAGAGATTAATTAGATGAGTTTCCATTATGAGCATGTGTTGTTTATGGCCTACCTAACCCAACATCCTTTGTTGCTAGAATCTCATTGTGATGTCAGTGACTAAGACAGGAAGGCATAGAAATGTGCCCTACCCAAACCACTGTGACTCCCCTTGGTAGGTTGTTTGTAAATTATTCTACGTATAGAAATCACCATCTGCTACTTGGAGTAATATAGGGGGTGCTGTCAGGAGCTGACATGTCTCGATATCAAGAAATCTTAAGTTAAGAAAACATCTTTGAATGCCATATTCTGCAGATCTCTTGAGGTTTTTGAAGATGCCCTATCTATCTCTTATATTTAGATAAGCAAATATTGCTTGTCTCTTAGCAACTTGATTTCTGAGTAGCTTAGAAAATAACTGTGATAGACTGTCATAGTAACTAACAAAATGACACGTTTTCATGACTATTAGTTTCCGTTTCTTAATTATCCTAAACAGTTTATGTCGGTTGGTAGCGAGATGTCAAAACTTGACATTTCATTTTTAAGTATTACTATGAACAATACCTTTAAGAAGCATTACCCTTAATTTTGTATCAATATACAAAGATCAATATCAATGTGGCCAAATATAATCTTAATTTTGAGCATCAAAGAATCTCCAGTGGGAGATGATTGAATTGGTGGTAAGCCATTCCCTTGGCAAGAAAAACCACTTGCTTCAACTGTAGACAGACTTCTGTCCAAAAAGGACAAAACTTGGAAACAGATAAGTCGACAGCCTAGCTCTGCCAAGACAGGGTAGGTAAGTCTTTCATAATTCCTGCTCTACAACCAATGTCTGTCAGAGAAATGGGGCCAAATGGCTGAAGATTGATGCTGTAATGTATGGAGAGAAAATGGGAACTGTCCAGGCAGCCACTGGTATGTCATTTTTTAGTTTTGGAAGCTGCAGGCCCTGCACTTCCTATGTAATCAGATATATTTATCCCTCTCAGGTCTCTGAGGTGGTTGAAGAATAGATAGCTAGAGTATCATAGTTAAATTTTGAGTTGTTTAGGAATCAAGAGGGTGTTCTGGATCTAAGAAGATATTTTTAAAATTATGAGGCAAGTTAGTATGAAAGCTGAGTTAGATATAGAACTTTAAACTCATGGAGATGCTTAGATAGTAGAATGTTAAAGTCAGGTACCAAATACATATGGACTGGACATTGGGAATGTATGCTAAGCCATATAACTCTTATAATCATGGCCTATTTATTTCTGTTGTTTTGTATTGTATTTATAGTTATAAGAAAAAGAACCATTATTAGGTCTGAAAGGGAGAGCTGTTGGGGGGAAAAATAAATACCTTAAACTAAAAAAAAAGAAAGAAGGGAAGAGGATGGTGGGGTTGAGGGGGAGGAGGGTGGAAGGGTGGGACTGGAGGGGGGAGTAGGGAGGGGATTGTGATTGAGATGTAACTTGAAGAAAAAAAATAAATTATTTAAAAAAAAAGAAATCACCATCTGGTGCATACCTTTAATTCTAATACTTTTAAGGCAAAAGTAGGCAAATCTCTGTGAATTCAAGGCCACCCTGGTCTACAGAGCTAGTTCCAGGACAGGCAGAGATACATAGTGAGACCCTGTGTCAAGAAAGAAGACGAAGATGATGAAGAAGAAAAGAAGGAACAAGAAGAAGAGGAAGAAGAAATAGGAAAGCAGTTGCATCCCACTCTTCCTCTCCCTCCACACTATACATTAAATATATATTATTACTAAGGATATATTTTATTTTAGTATATGTGTATCTAACATCAATGTGATAGTATATGTGCATGCATGCTTGTAGCTTCACAGGACAGAAATTTCTCCTGGAACTGCACTTACAAGCATTTGTAAGCTACATATTGTTAGTGCTAGAAAACAAACTTGAGTCCTCTGCAAATATAGAACATGATCTTAAATACTGGGTCATTTTTCTAGCATAGATATAAAAGTAAATGGAAGTATAAGGAAAATTTATATGCTCAAGACCACGAATAATGATATATGAACATCCTAGTCATCAAAATCAAAGCAACCTGAGAGAAGTATGGAGAATAAAATAAATCCAATTTCAAATACTACAGCATCCTACCCTTCAAAGTCAAGGTAGGCAGGAAGAGCCCTGAAATGGTCTTTGTCATAGGAGTGAAATGAAAATTGACCTGTATCTAGATATCTCATTAGCAAGTAGAGTGGGAAGGAAGAATAGACATCATTTCCAGCTATGTTTATCGTCAAGTCATTTTTATTCCCACATGTGCACTCTGATTGAGAAAGAGAGAGGGGGGAGAGAGAGGGAGAGAGAGAATTGTAGATAGTAGATAATCTATATCTCCACCATGAACCTATAGCTTTACTATCTACAATTCTCTCTCTCTCTCTCTCTCTCTCTCTCTCTCTCTCTCTCTCTCTCTTTGAGAGAAAATGCTAAGCCTCTGTCTCTGTGGTATGAGGTTCTTTCCTTTGAGTATCTTGAAATGATTTTTTTTTACATTTTTAAATGTTTATTTATTACTTCAGGTTACATCTGCAGCACAATGCCCCCTTTCTACCCTTCCCAGTCCCGCCTTCCCACTCTACCCCCTATTCCTTCCATCCCACTCCTCTGGAGTGGAGTGTCCCTCCATATCAGTCCCCCACCCCAGTTCAGCAGTCATATGAGGGCTAAGAGTCTCCTCATATACTGGGGGCCTACAAGGCAGCAGCACTGGGGAAAAGTGTCTCATTGACAGGTAAGAAAGTCTATGTTCCTGTTCCCTTTGGTGATTTTTAAAATCCATATAGCTCCTTAGAGTCCACTTCCTAGATCCAATTAGTTAAGTCCTTCAAAGACAAAAGACTTCTCTCTGGTCACTGCATACCTAAAGTCCAGTTTCTCCCTATCTCTGAGTCTCTCTCACTCCCTCTCTCTGTCTGTCTCTGTCTCTCTCTCACTACTTCTCTCTCTCTCTCTCTCTCTCTCTCTCTCTCTCTCTCTCTCTCTCTCTCCCCAACCAAAGGAATGGATTCCTTTTTCCCACAAGCTTCACAGACATGTGGAGTCAAGATAGCTACTGGACATAGGACATAACACAAAGAGGGCAGTCCATGGTTTAGTGAGATCTACATATAAGGCTCAAAGAACACAGAGAATTAATAATTAGCAACAAAAATCCAAGGCCACAACTTCCAGCACTACATGTCAGGTCTAATAAATTGTACCTAAGTGTTCAGGAGTCAATGAATCCATATCTCCACCATGAATCTATAGCTCTACTATCCACAACTCTCTCTCTCTCTCTCTCTCTCTCTCTCTCTCTCTCTCTCGTGTGTGTGTGTGTGTGTTTATGTTTTATGTTGCGGAGGAGGTGTGCATGTGTGTTTTTAATTAACATGTTAGGATAGTTTGGTTCTGTGTTTGTGATAAATTACAATAATTTGGCTTTTAAAAACAAAGTTTTTTATCTTTACACAATAATTAAAACTTTAGAACTGCTTTCTTTTTCATTGTTCCTTGAAAATAGATTTCTTTTCACATAATATATTCTGGTTATGGTTCTTCCTCCCCCAATTCCTCCCAGGTTTTCCACCTCCCCACTCACCCAAATCCACACACTTTCTTGCTTTCTTTCATTAGAAAACAAAATGGAATCTAATAACACTGATGATATAATAATAATAATAATAATAACAATAATGATAAACAAATACAAGTAAGCCAGAATAGGACAAAACAAGCACAAACAAACAGACAAGAACCAATGCACAAAAATCGTACAAAACCAGAGGCACATACATGTGCACATGCAGAAAACCTACAAAAACAAAACCAAAGGCCATAATATATGGGTAAAAGATCTGTAAGGGTTAAAAAAAATTCTCAGACAAAGCAGTATGAAAAAAACATCCTACAAAATTGTTATTGAGTTCATTATGTGTTAGACATTTAATGCTGGCCATAGTGCCTACATGTAAGTGTGGTTTGTATACCAAATGAGTTTCCACTAAAGAAAACTAATTTTCCTTTGTACATGGTTATCAACTAGAACTAGATTCTGAGTGAGGGATGGGGACTTGTGACTATGCCCCTCTTTTAAATTTTATTTATTCATTTATTCTTTTTACATCCTCATTGCATCCCCTTCCCTCCTCTCCACCTGTTCCAACCTTCCCATCTTCTCTCCCCTTTCCCCTTCCCCTTTCCTCAGGAAAGAGGAGCCCCCCACATCAACCCATCCTGACTCTTCAAGTTACATCAGGACTAGGAGCCTCCACTTCCTATGGGGGCAAATAAGGCTACCCATCTATGGTAAGCTGAGCCTCAAACAGGGAATAGAGTCTGTCAGAGACTATCTCCTTTCCACTTGCTAGGTAGTCAACATCTTCATGTTGATTGAGCTACCCATCAGTTACATATGTGTGGGAGACTTAGATCCAGAACATATATGCTCTTTGGCTGGTGGTTCAGTCTGTAAGCCCTTAGAGCATGGGCTAATTGACTCTGCTTGTCTTCCTATAAAGTTCTTGTCCCCTTTAGGGTCCCTCTATTCTTCCTCCCACTCTTCCACAAAACTCCTCGAGTTCCACCTGTTGTTTGGCCATGAGTCTGGTCATCTGTTTAGATCTGCTGCTGGATGGGGTCTCCCAGAGTATAGTTATGTTAGGATCCTGTCTGCAGGCATATCAGAGAACCATTAACAGTGTCAGGAGGTGGTTCTTTCCCATGGGGTGGGTCACAAGTTGTGCCACTCATTGTTTAGCAATTCTCTCAATCTTTTTATCCCTGTATCTTGTACACAGTGTAAATTTTGTGTCAAAGGTTTTGTGGGTAGTTTGATGTCCACCTCCCATCACTGGAATCCTGCCAGGCTAAGAGGTGGCCACTTCTGTCCCCGTGTCCTCTGGTGCTAGGGGTCTCATCTATGTTCACACCCTATTGTCCCAGGAGAATACCATTTTTCTGGTCTCCCACTTCTCTCAAAGAAGTCCCCCATTCTCTCTCCAAGCTCTCTCACCTCTCACTAATTCTATTCCATTAACCCACTTGTCTGTTTTTATGCCAATACCGTGCAGTTTTTATTACTATCACTTTATATTACAGTTTGAAATCAGGGGTGGTGATACCTCCAGAAGTCTTTTTAATCTACAGCATTGCTTTCGTTATCCTGGTTTTTTTTTTCTTTCAGTTTTTCATATGAAGTTGAGAATTGTTCTTTCAAAGGTGTGTAAATAATTGTGCTGGAATTTTGATGGGAATTTCATTGAACTGGTAGATTGCAATTTTATTTGGTAAGATGGCAACTTTATTATGTTAATCCTACTAATCCATGAATATAGGGGATCTTTTCATCTTCTAATATCTTCTGCAATTTCTTTCTTCAGAGTCTTGAACATTTTATCATACAGGTGTTTCACTTGCTTGATTAGAGTTACACCAATATATTTTATATTATTTGTGGCTATTGTGAAGGGTGCTGTTTCCATAATTTCTTTCTCAGCACGTTGATCTTTTGTATAAAAAAGAGCTATTGATTTTTTGAGTTAATTTTTATCCAGTCACTTTGTTGAAGGTTTTATCAGGTGTAGGAATTCTTTGGTAGAATATTTGGGGTCATACACACACACACACACACTCTCTCTCTCTCACATATATTTATGTATATATATATATATATATATATATATATATATATATATGATCACTTCATGTGAAAATAGTAATACTTGTTCCTTTCTTATCTGTATCCCCTTGATCGCTTTTAACTGTCTTATTGCGCTAGGTAGAAATTCAAGGTCTATATTGAAGAGATACAGAGAGAGTGGGAAGCCTTGTTTTGTCCTGGATTTTAGTGGAATTGCTTTAAAATTGTCTCCATTTAATTTGATGTTGTGTACCAACTTGTAATTACCTTTATTGTGTTTAGGTATGTGCCTTTTATCCCTGATTTCTCCAATACTTTTACTATGAAGGGTTGTTGGATTTTGTCAAAAACTTTTACATCATTTAATGAGATGATCATATTTTTTTGCTTTGTTTTGTTACTGTTTGTTTATATCATAGATTACATTGACGGATTTTCATATACTGAACCACCCCTTCATTCCTAGGGTGAAGCACACTTGATCATGGTGGATGATGATTTTGATGTGTTCTTGGATTCAGTTTGAGAGTATTTTATTGAGTGTTTTTGTACCAATTTTCATAAGGGAAATTGTTCTGAAATTCTCTTTCGTGTTGAGTCTTTGTGTACTTTAGGTATCAGAGTAAATGTGGCCTCATAGAATCGGTTCAACAGTGTTCCTCCCGTTTCTATTTGTGAAATAGTTTGAGGAGTATTAGTACTAGCTCTTCATTGAAAGTCTGGTAGAATAAAAAATTCTCTGTCCCTGGCTTTTTTTGTTGTTGTTGTTTATTTGTTTTGTTTTGTTGGTTAGCAGCTTTTTAATGTCTGTTTCTAATCTCCTAGGAAAGTTTAAATTGTTTAAACTGCTTAAATTGTTTTCTGATCTTGATCAAACTTTGGGAAGTGGAATCTATCGAGAAAAATCACAATTTCTTTTAGAGTTTCCAATTTTGTAGAGTAAAGGCTTTTGAAGTAAGAACTAACGATTCTTTGTATTTTCTCAGTGTCTGTTGTTATGTCCACTTTTCATTTCTGATTTTGTTAATTTAAATAGTGTATCTCTGCCTTTTAGTTACTTTGGCTAAGGCTTTATGTGTCTTATTGATTTTCTCAAAGATCAAGCTCTTGGTTTCATTGATTTTTTTGTATTGCTCCCTTTGTTTCCAATTTAATGCTTTTAGCCCTGAGTTTATTTCCTGCTCTCTACTCTTCTTGGGTGTGTTTGATTCTACTAGTTCTAGAGCTTTCAGGTGTGCTGATAAGTTAGTGTGAGTTCTCTCTAATTTTTTGTGAAGCCACTTAGTGCTATGAATTTTCTCCTCAGTACTGCTTTGATAGTGTCTCATAAGTTTGGATGTGTTGTGCCTTTATTTTCATTGAGTTCAAGAAAGTGTTAGTGAATTATGCTGGTTTACCAAAGAGATGATAGTAGATTCTCTTCTAAGACTGATGACTTTTCTAGCTCCAGGAAATTAGCTAAGTTACTAGCACCAGGAATGATTAGCCTCTTGTTAAGTGGGCTTTAAGTTCACTTAGATAGTTGTTGGTTATCAGCAACAAGTGAGTTCCACTATCTCTATTTAATATTTAATATCTTGCTATTCTTGTCATTGCTGTAGTTCATATGTATGACAGCTGATATGATTATTATTTATTTTCTTTGGCTGCATACATAATAATTTATTATATTTTGTTTGTCTTCATAAATCTAATGAGAAATGCACTATAAATGAAATCCTGTCTCTGTCAGAGAATCCCATTTTTGACAGAGTTAAAACAATTTTTTTTTTTGATGCTCAAGAGACTCCTCTGGGCTTTCCTTTATGGAAACAGCTATGATATGTTTTGCTATAGATCATATCGAGATTATTCAGTCTGGAATTTACTACAAAATTTTTTTTGACAATTTGTGTGGTTTGTGTGTGTGTGTGTTTCAGCAGGTAGTTTTTCTTCCCCATAACCTATCACCTCTCCTTTTGGGACATAATGACATAAATGGTAAGTCCTTTTTTGTAGTCATAGGAGTTCTTTTGAATTCAGTTCCTTATCTCTCTTCCTTTAAGATCAGACAAAGTCAATAGTCCTGTGTCCTGTCCATTGGCTTTTTTTACTCTTCCCTTAATGCTCTTGCTGAGCCAAGCTAACTCCATTTTCACTTCCAAGTTTTTATTTGAATTGTATCCTATTTGTTTACTAAGAAGGTATTTGTTCAAGACCACTTAGATAGTCTGAAATCCCAGATACGGAATCAAGACATGGAAACTGAAACAGTTCTTTCAGTTATTCATGTGTGGGCTCAGGGATGACTTTGTCTAAAAGAAACCTTCTTCTGAGGATATCTCTTTTGTGGTCACATGAAGAGAGAAAATAGTTCTTTATTGGGATTTTTCTCTTGATTTTATTTTTGAATAAACTCTGAATAAAGGGGATATAATAATATAATACAACAATGTGTGTTGGTGTTTTGTGTTCTTTCTGTTATCATCTGGATTAAAAAAAAAAAGAAGAAAATTCAGGAATCCATTCATCCAACTCCTTTGGTATCCATTCTTCCTATTCATCCTCTCCTCATTTCCTTTTCTTAGACCTCAGATTCTTGCATTAACATGTATTATGCAAAAATAATGCTTTTTAAAATTCCATTACAATATATTCTAGGATGAATTGAGAATATCCCAAAAGGCTTTTCAATTTAGTTCCTCAATTGTGTAATTTTACTGATTAAGAGGAAAGAAGCTGTGAGATACAGAACTGCATTCAGAAACATTTTCATGAATCACTATTTAGATGTGTTTTATATTTTGTGAAACTGAATGAGTTTCTATAGATTCACACCTTAAACTGAAATGCAATTCTCACTTTTATTTTGAATACAAAGTGGTAACCATTGTGCAGGAGAAAAAAGAAAATGTTCTTAATCAAGATACCAATTGGAAACAGTTATTATAAATACACAAACATATTCCAAACCTTACTTCCTGACCATTTAAGTTCAAATAGTAAGACTAGGTGACTATTCAGGTACAAATACATAGACAGAATGATGGTGTAAGTGGTTCATTTATTCACATGGGACTAAACTCTAGGCTTAATTGCTTTCTCAAGTAACTCAGTGCATTTTCCTTACCAGATGAATGTCTTCTATATGATGAGAATTAGTATAACTGCTTTGAAATAAGTGGTGTGTAGTTTGATGAAATTTGTTTGATTTTATTTATTGGGGAAGCATATTACATTGTCTCAAATTCATGTATTTATTCATACCTCATAACTACAAGAAAAATATTATGTTTACCATCATGAAACACTTGTGTGATTTATCCATGTATTAATTGAATAACCATTATAGCTTTGAAGTAACTTAACATTTTCTTGCTTGAACCATGAAAACTACAAAAGCATTTTTATATATTTTGAAATCAGAATTATTACTATTCTCCCTGTCCTAATGTATTGACATTAATCATTATTATCTAGGCATTTAGAATCGATCTCAGATAAGGAACATTATTTCAATATTCCTGATGTGGTCTCTCTCTGAATAACATGGACAGCAAATATCATTAACAAATGTCAGGCAAAGTATCTGTCCTTGAACGATAATCAAAACAAACACAAGTGATGGTCTTAAAATGTTTTTACTTAATGTCTTGAAAATATAATTTTATTTTTTTCGAAAGTAATCAAGGGAAATTTAGAGGTGTATTACTGTTCTAGATTCTTTGGGCTCTACAAATGTAAATATGACTCAATTAACAATTTGGTTTCCTTAATATTAATGGGAGTTTGTGAGTATTGGAGAGATTTTTGTTACTGTTGTTGAAACAGAACTTTAATGATTCTACTTATTTTCCAACTGCAATAACACAAGTGGAAGAAAAGAAGCTATCTTTGTACATATTCACCTTCGAGAAAATACTTGCATTGTAAAATTATACATGTTCTTAAAACACGTTTGTGACATGATAACTGTTACTGACTATGCCACCTTTCCCATTTAAAACCACACATTTTTTGATAAGCAAAATGGAAAAAAATCTGTTTAATAGTAGCTACATTATTATTAGGGCCCTACACTTTAAAACGTGTCTTGCATGAAACAAAGGCATTTGACAATATACATACTCGTTGGACACAAGCTCTCAAAATGTTTTTTTTTTTAATTCTAGCTATTATATCCTGTAAGGAGGGAGATCTCACTATTTCAGCCATA
>CAJQZJ010000594.1:4134033-4159684 GCA_907164525.1 Lophiomys imhausi
AGCAGCACCAGGGCTCTCTGCCTGACAGCAACAGCCATGTTAGAAGCTGAAATAATTTTTCAAAGTTCACTTTACTGTATATAACAGAAATGTCTGTTTTGTTTAGAAAATTTCCCTAATCTGGATAATTTTTCTCAATTTTGTTCCTTTTCTTCTTTTGAATTTTTGTTTATGTGTTTTATTTTGGTAGATACATTAAGCATTTTACAATGTACTGTCTTGTTAAACATTTTAAATTAATTGTCAAAGTGTTGCTGTGATAAATACATTTTAATACCTTATGTCACAGAATTATTGACACAAATTAATGTGTCCAATGTTTCTCTAGTTCCTACTGTACCTTCTTAAGCACTTCTCGAAAGTTTATTGAAAACTAATTTCTTTTCCAAGGAAATGCAAAATGGTAAATGAAAGGACTCATTGAAATCACTTTAATCTTTTTTATGTAAATATACACAGGATTAAGTAGGAAAGCCTCAAAAATTTGACTAACAATTTTTTAACATTTAAATGAAATTTCAAATCTGACATGTCTGATAGAGATTACTAAAGGTAATCTTGTACACAACTGAAATTATGTTTTCTTAGTGCATATTCCATTTCCTTTGTTTAGACACCCACAGTGCCTGGTGATTCTACTTCTTTGTTTAAAAGGCTGAACATGGTTGAATTCTTTCAAAACAGCCTATTATATCTTTCAGTTTTCCAAAACCTGTCTCTCTTACATGTCCACATTTTTTTAACATATTCTTGCTTTTCTTTGTCTCACAAAATATATATATATATTTTCTTTGTATTCTTCCAGCTTCCTAATGGTTAATACATTTGGTCTAACTTACTAAATAGAATTTAGACTCATGTCATCTTTTGATGATCCTTAAAGACTAATACTAAATGCCTTGATTAGGAAACACTAGTAGGGACTTGGAAGAGTTTAAGCAAGCCTAATTTTTCAGACTAAGTTTGAATATTTCTTACTCATCTGAAACAGCTTTGAATTCTGGTGGCTGATGGACTAATGTCCTCTCAGCAGAAGTACAACAATGATGGTCAAACTCTGACTCCCTGGTGATAACATCCTAAACTTTTACTTTATAGATTCTTTCTTAATGTTTTTCTGCAAATGCTGAAGAGTATCCTTTAAAGTAAAGCATTGTCAGTAAGAAAGCTTGTTTCTAGAAACTCTGTTCATATTGGTAGGAAAATATATTTTATATACAGTAGGGAAGAATGGTGTGAGATCAGGTACAAAACCTGTGACTTTATTCATCAATTTACTCACTACCAAAAGGTTAACATGATATCATAAGCAGACTTGTTTCAAATGCCTTTTAAGAACTTTTGTCTGATAAAGGACTCCTCCCTGTTCCCCACTCCCACTCCCCAGCTGCCCAAACCCTATGAAAAGAAGAAGAGCAAAATAGCCCGAGTAAGATCCTGCCCTTAAGAACAGCAGGAAGAGTCATTTGGATGTATACCCAGAAGTGGTATGGCTGGGTCTTGATTAGAACTATTCCAAGTTTTCTAAGATATCATCAGACTTATTTCCATAGTGGTTGAACAAGTTTGCACTCCCACCAGCAATGGAGGATAGTTTCCCTTTCTCCACACCCTCGCCAGCATGTGCTGTCATATGATATTTTGATCTTAGCCATTCTGACAGGTGTGAGATGGAATCTCAGAGTCATCTTGAGTTGCATTTCTCTGATGATTAAGGATGCTGGGCATTTCCTCAAGTGTCTCTCAGCCATTAGGGATTCCTCCTTTGTGAATTCTCTGTTTGGCTCTGTTCCCCAATTTTGATTAGATTATTTGGTTTCTTGGCATTTAATTTCTTGAGTTCTTTGTAAATTTTGGATATTAGCCCTCTGTCAGATGTGGGGTTGGTGAAGATCTTTTCCCAATCTGTAGGTTGCCATTTTGTTCGAATGACAGTGTCTTTTGCCTTAAAGAAGCTTTTCAGTTTCATGAGGTCCCATTTATTGATTGTTGGTCTTAGAGCCTGCCAAATGGATGGAACTAGCGAAGCTCATCCTGAGTGAGCTAACCCAGACTCAGAAGGACGCACATGGCATCTATTCACTTATAATTGGATTTTAGCCATATTCTACAGGATAGCTATACTACAACCAATGCACCAAAGGGAACAGGAACATAGACTTTGTTTCCTGTCCATGAGACACTTTGCCCTCATGGTGATGTCTTGTAGGCTCCCAGTGTATGAGGAGGCTCATATGACTGCTGATCTGGGGCAGGAGACTGTTATATAAGGACAATCCACTCCAGAGGAGTGGGATGGAAGGGATAGGGGGTAGAAGGTGGGAGGGCAGGATTGGGAGGGGTGGAAAGAGGGCACTGTGATGGAGATTTAACGTGAAATAATAAATAAATATTAAAAAAAGAGAAGAATGGCAGGAAGACAAACAGTTTCCAATAGAGGTTACTGTTTATTCCATGATAAAGAAACACCAACAGAGTCTTCTGAAGGTTGTGAGCAACTAATTTGGTAATGCTCCCTCTGTTAATATTTGGTTTTGGTTTTTCCCCAGCTGAGACTCTGCTCTTCGTGGAACTCAGTGGAATTCCAGTTGGTTACTTTAATGAGGATCCCAAAGTTGATTTGTGCTAGATATTCTAAGTGCCTGATATTATGACACTTTCAATCTACGTAGATCCTACTTGATGTTTATTCTTTTAATTTGGGTTGCTGTGTACTTAATAAACTCACTCATTCAAAATAGCAACCATATGGATCAGTACATACAGGAGAAGATTACAGTGGCACACTCTTGAAAACCCAGCAATCATAAATTAAAGATAGGAGGTTAGCATACTCAAGGCTAGACAATTTTACAAAAATCTTAATAATATTTTGTAGAGGAGCCCTCAGGAGGTAAGGAAAGGTAAACACTTATGCAGTGTTTCTACTGTTTCCACAAAATGTAAACTGATATTCCCAACATTTAAAGCAATACAGTACTTCTTAAACAAAGCAAACAAAAACAAACACAAAAAAGAATAGCAACAAAGTAAACAAAACAAAACAAGCAAAATAAAATTAGAATAAAACTACAGGAGCTAGCCATAATAGTTTTGGGCATATTTTGAAAAGACAGAATCAGGCTACTAGAAATCTCTGTGTATCAATGCCCATTGCTATTAGAGATCTCTGTGTATCAATCCCCTTTGCTATTACAGATCTCTGTGTATCAGTTTCTGTTGTTCTTCACTGACAATAGCTAGGGAGTGAAATCACCATTAATTTTAAAGAGGTAAATGTACTCATGGAACATTAATCATTAAAAGTGATATTTGTAGATAAAATAGTTGGAACTTATATTTATTTTGGTGATTGAGGCAATTCAAGTCCAGATGACAAATCTTTATGCTTTCTCTCAATTGCAGATCCTAAATTTGAGGTTTTCTATTTCTGTGTTAAATTTGAAGTGATTACACTTGGGATTCAGCAGACAGAAAAGAAGTCATAGGAGAGGAATGAAGTGAGAACAGACGGACACATAATATGGGTATTAAACTTTGTATAGTTTAATTGGGACAAGGAGAAAGATGAGAATTGAGAAGGGTCATCTTAAAGGGTGTATGAAAGGTATTTTAGAACATACTTTTTTCTAAGCACTTTAATTTTTTTTTCAAAAGTTCATAAAAGTGTACTGAATTTACATCATCCATTCTTCCCCCTCCAACTCCTCCCACATTCTACTCACTCCTTCTAAAATTCATCACTCCTTTTCAAACTCATGGTCTCTTTCTTTGTTATTGTTGATACATGCATGCCTGTGTGTGTTCTCTTTCTCTCTCTTTCACACACACACACACACACACACACACACACACACACACACACACACACACAGTGGCTAATCCAAACACATTAATGAACATATAAATACAACCTGCAGATTCCATTAGTGTTGCTCATGTGTGCTGCATATTTTATGATTCAAAAGAAATGTTTGAGTGGAGCTAACCTGTGAAGAAGGGGTTGGTTTGAATAGTGGGTGAAAGAGACTGTAATGAGCTTGACAGGATGAATGATGGAAAGTAAGAACCTGTCAAAAAGTTAAAATAAACAAAATTTAAAAATTAAAAGATGTGGTAGCATATTATACTACAATAAGAAGCTCAGAGAAATCAGTAAGAAGCTGAAGGTGATGACACCAAATTAAGTTTCAGTAGGAAGCAAATCATATAAAGGAGCATAGTCACCAAAGAGGTTCGTGGTAAGGCCAAAAACATCTGTGCTCTGAAACTGCACTTACAGTGTTACACTAAGAATATGACTAAGAACAAATTCCACCATTTTAGGCATCTACACACACGTACATAACCAACACAATGCACTGAAAAATATGTAGCTTCATTTTTCCTACTACAATGTACATGGTAACATTATGCTTCTATTTATGTCTATCAGCACCCACAGAACCAGTTATTGAATGACTGAAACAGTTGATATCATTAAATGAAACATCAAGTACTTCAGTGACCACATTTGCCAGGTGAAACAACAGAGAAAGCCCCCACATAGCCTTCACATCATTTAGACCTTTCATTTCATTTTCACATGAGTAAGTGATCGACCAAATCTAAAAAAAAGCACGTTTAGAAATTGATACAAATGAGTCTGGGAAAATGCTGTCTTAAAACTTCTGTTTTATGGAAACCTGAGATAGAAGAGGGTTATCTAGTTATCTAGATAGGAAGTACCATATTGTGTTATGAAACAATGATTTCTTTGGTTCAGTGTCTTAGTATCTATGTTATTTTGGATGACAATGGCCACACATAGACAAATATATGCATTCTGAAACTCACATTGATAAATAACTTGGAATAGATTAGACAGTGTGACCTTGTTGGGGAAGGTGTATTAACTTTTGAAACCTCAAAGCCTACTGTAGACCAAATCTCCTCTTACTCACTCATTCACTCTCTCTCTCTCTCTCTTTTCTCCCTCTCTGACTGCTACCAAGATTAAGTATGTAAAGATCTCAGCTACTTCTTAGCACCATGTTTGCCTGTAGCTGTGATGTTTCTTGCTATGATAATAACGGACTAACCCTTTGAAACTGTAAGCAAGTCCTCAGTTAAATGCTTTCCTTTTTAAAAAAAAATTATTTTTTTATTTTTATTTCTTCAAGTTACATCTCAATCACAGTCCCCTCCCTACTCCCCCCTCCAGTCCCACCCTCCCACCCTCTTCTGCTTCAATCCACCCATCCCCTTTCTTTTTCTTTTTATGTTTAACGTATATCTTTTTCCCCACAACAGCTCCCCCTTTCAGTCCAACAAATGGCTTTTTCTCTTATAATAATGAATACAATACGAAACAACAGAGGTAATTAGGCCACAATTATGAGTGTTATATGGCTAAGCATACAATTCCAATGTCCAGGCCATACATATTTGGCACCTGACTTTAACCTTCTACTACCTACCCATCTCCATGAGTTTAAAGTACTATATCCAACTTAACTTTCATCCTAACTTTCAGCACAATTTTAAAAACATCTTCTTAGATCCAGAACACCCTCTTTATTTCTAAACAACTCAAAATTGAACTATGAGACTCTAGCTATCTATTATTCAACCACCTCAGAGACCTGAGAGGGATAAATATATCTGATTATACAGGAAGTGCAGGGCCTGCAGCTTCCAAAACTAAGAAGTGACATACCAGTGGCTGCCTGGACAGTTCCCATTTTCTCTCCATACATTACAGCATCAATCTTCAGTCGTTTGGCCCCGTTTCTCTGACAGACATTGATTGTAGAACAGGAATTATGAAGGACTTGCCTACCCTGTCTTGGCAGAGCAAGGCTGTTGACTTACCTGCTTCCAAATTTTGTCCTCTTTGGACAGCAGTCTGTCTACAGTTGAAGCAAGGAGTTTTTTCCTATCAAGAGATAGGCTTGCCACTAATTCAATCATCTCCCACTGGAGATTCTTCGATGCTCATGTTATACTTGGAGTAGAAGAATATGGGGTGCTGTCAGGAGTTGATATGTCTCGATATCAAAAAAATCTAAAGTTAAGAAAACATCTTTGAATGCTGTAGTCTGCAGATCTCTTGATGTTTTTGAAGAGACCCTATCTATCTCTTATATTAGGATAATCAAATGTTGCTTGTCTCTTAGCAACTTGATTTCTGATTAGCTTAGAAAATAACTATAATAGACTGTCATAGTACCTAACAAAATGACAGGCTTGCATGACTATTAGTTTGAATTTCTTAATTATCCTAAACAGTTTATGACAATTAGTAGCAAAAGGCCGAAACTTCACATTTCATTTTTTTTTTCATTTTTTTTAACCCCCTAACCCTTCCATCCACGCTTCTGGAGTGGAGCATCCCTACATAAAAATCCCTCACCTCAGTTCAGATGTCTTATGAGGGCCAAGAGCCTCCTCATACATTTGGTGTCTACAAGGTGGTACCACCAGTGAAAAGTGTCTCATTGCCAAGGAGAGAGAACTAAAAAACAAACAAACAAACAAACAGCTAAAAAAGAATAATAAATAAATAAATAAATAAGTCTTTATCCATGTTCCCTTTGGTGTGTTGGTTGTAGTTTCAATATCCTCTACTACATAGTTAACATCCTACTATAAGTGAATAGATGCCATATGCATGCTTCTGAGTCTGGGTTAGCTCACTCAGGATGAGCTTCTCTAGTTCCATCCATTTGGCTGCAAATTGCATAATTTCATTGTTCCTGATAGCTGAATAATATTCCATTGTGTAGATGTACCACAGTTTTTAATCCATTCTTTGGTTGAGGGACATCTGGGTTGTTTCCAGTTTCTAGCTATTACAAATAAGGCTGCTATGAACATAGATGAGGAACCTTCCTTATGATTCCATGAGGAGTGATTTGGATGTATACCCAGAAGTGGTATGGCTGAGTCCTGAGGCAAAGCTATTCCAAGTTTTCTAAGATATCGCCAGAATGACCTCCATAGTGGTTGCACAAGCCTGCACTCCCACCAGCAATGAAGGAGGGATCCCTTTTCTCCACATCCTCGCCAGCATGTACTGTCATTTGAGCTTTTGATCTTAGCCATTCTGACAAGTGTGAGATGGAATCTCAGAGTCATCTTGAGCTGCATTTCCCTGATGATTAAGGATGTTGAGCATTTCTTCAAGTGTCTCTCAGCCATTAAGGATTCCCCCTTTGTGAATTCTCTATTTAAATCCATCCCCCATTTTTTGATTGGATTATTTGGTTTCTTGGCATTTAATTTCTTGAGTTCTTTGTAGATTTTGGATATTAGCCCTCTGTCAGATGTGGTGTTGGTGAAGACTTTTCTCCCATGTGTGGGCTGCCATTTTGTTTGAATGACAGTGTCTTTTGCCTTAGAGAAGCTTTTCAGTTTCATGAGGTCCCATTTATTGATCGTTGGTCTCAGGTCCTGAGCTGTTGGTGTTCTGTTCAGGAAGTTGTCACCTGTGCCAATGAGTTTGAGGGTTTTTCCCAGTTTTTCTTCTAGTAGATTTAGTGTGATCAGCCTTCAGAAGCCCTTCTTAATACAACAAACAAATGGGCTGAGAAAGAAATAAGGGAAACAACTCCCTTCCCAATAACCACAAACAACATAAAATACCTGGGGGTAAGTCTAACCAAGCAAGTAAAGGACCTGTACAACAAGAACTTCAAGCCCTTGAAAAAAGAAATGGAAGAGGCCTTTAGAAGATGAAAAGATCTCCCATGCTCATGGATAGGTAGGATCAACTTAATAAAAATGGCCATCCTACCAAAAGCAAAATATAGATTCAATGCAATTCCTATCAAAATACCAACACAATTCTTTATAGACTTGGAAAGAGCTATTCTCAATTTCCTGTGGAACAACAAAAACCCCAGAATAGCTAAATCAATCCTTTACAATAATAAAAAAAAAATCAGGAGGTATCACCATCCCAGATTTCAAGCTTTACTACAGAGCAATAGTTGTACAAACAGCATGGTGTTTTTATAGAAACAGACCAGTAGATCAATGGAATCAAATTGAAGATCCAGAAATAGACCTACACACTTATGTCCACCTAATTTTTGTCAAAGAAGCCAAAAGAGCACAATGGAAAAAGGACAGCATCTTCAAAAAATGGTGCTGGTCCAACTGGATGTCCAATTGTAAAAGAATGAAATTAGACCTATACTTATCGTCTTGTACAAAACATAAGTCCAAGTGGATCAAAGACTAATGCTTTTTTTTTTAAGAGTTGTCTTGATCTTGGTCTGTTATTTCTCCACTGCAACAGAACATCAATTAACACAACATCTGGGTGTTTCTTCATTATGAAACAAACATCACATAAATACTGATATTTAAGATGTCAAAAATAACTGGGTGTGGTGGTGCAATCTATTAGTTCTAGAACTCAGGAGGCAGAGGTTGGTGGATATCTGGGATTTTAAGGCCAGCCTGGTATACATAGCTTGTTCCATTGCAAACAGGACTGTATACAGAGACCTTGTCTCAAAATAACAACAAAAACAATATCAATAACAGTTACCACAGGAAAAAGAAAGAATTTTAGCCAGAACAATGGCATCATTGCAAAAGTAGTTTAAGCATATGATCAAAACCACAAGCTCTTGATATGTTCCACCATATCAGAGGTTATCCCATGAAAGGGCTGGCTGAGTGCTGACAAGAAAAGGAATGTACTGATTCAGCTTACATAGAAGCTGTGAAGTCCTATGAAATCATAGCATCTCCCACCAGTTACGACTGAGGGAAATGCCAGGTCAAACCTCTAGGAAAACTTGGAGACCTATTGTGTTTCAGTAACACATCTCCATCAAATGACAGTGCCATAGGCATTTAGAAAAGTATCTCAAAACCCACCAGCCTGATCCTAATTATTTATCTTTTTTGTCTCTATGACCTCCTTACTTCCTTCTTAAGAATTTGTACCCTTTTATGACACCTTAGTCTATACAATCTCCTGAGCACATCATCCTCTATCTGCTAACCAAATCAATTTAGTTAACAACTCTTATTTATTTGAATAGTTACTACATCCCAAATCCATTTTCTTAATAATTATAGATTTTCTGCAGTATGTTGGAGCCACATCACTCATTGTATGGCTATAAAAGCTACCTTGATCAACCCCCAAGTCAGTGAGTTTATGAAATGCATATTTAATAAACTCATACTCCCCCTTAATGTTGCCAAAGGTAATCCATAATTTTAAGCTAGATGTGGACTAATATGTTAGTACATAGTCTTCCATCTTGTGCTTGCCATGTCCTGGCTTTCATATTGTAAGTGTTCCCCACTAATTCATGGGGAATGAATGAATGAGTGAATAGATTCAGTGTCCTGCCTAGAGAATCTCTAACTTCATCAGTTGAGGAAAAAGTGAAGGCTCAAGTAAAATAGTATTGATATAGCTCAGAAGACAGTGAGCCAGAGATAGGAAATCTGTGAACTCTGTAGCCTTGAAGAATATTTTGCTGAATGTTGTTAGCAATTGACTTTGAGTGAACTACCAAACCCTCCAAATCTGGACTGATAGAAACATTTGTATGAAAAATTTCAGTTCTCATACAAAGTTGAAAACCACATAACTCCACAGAATACATGAAAGCTAGTTTATTCTAGGTTAAGTACTGCTCCTAACCAAAAGAAAATACCTTAAAATCTTACCAGATGTGATTTCTAAATAGCTTAACTGAATTCTACAGTACAGATCAAAATTATTTACTGGACTTAAAATATTTCCATACGAAAAAATACAGCTTGGTGTCCAATGAGAAATACCAGACATGCAGTTTAGGAAATACTGCACAAAACAAGGATTGTCAGTCTACATAAAGCAGCCCAGAATTCACACAAAATTTAGAGCAAGCAAAAATTTTAAGTCCATCAGAAAGAGTAACCTCACAGTTAAAATAGGTGTTTTATCTTGTTATATATTTCTTTTCAAGATTAACTTTAGTCAAAATGTTAGCTAATAGAGTTTGGAATTTACCACTAAATAAAGATATGACAATAATAGCACAAAAATGGGAGAGAAGAAATGACTATGACCATAAAATTTAAACAATCATTGAAATAACAGAAAGTAAATACAAAACAAAGTAAATTACAAACAAAAAAAAATGCAAGTAGTATAAAGGAAGTCAGGAAAGTGGAGTGAGTTTTAAAAACAGGATACAGAACCAAGTATCATGGAATACAACTATCATCCTAGCACTCAGGCAAAAATGGAAGCATCAAGTATGGCTGTACAGAGAAGTTCAAAGTCTGCCTGTGCTACATGACAACATGTCTCAAAAATTCCAAACATAAAAATTAAAAGTTGCATTGGTTTATCATATAACATAATTTAGATGATTCCATATATATTAAATACAATTTATTTTTTATTCCCTAACTATAAACCAGATGTATGCTGAGTGAAAACACACAAACACATGCTATAGATAAAAAATGAATTATGAGTAGAAATAATGTCAACTTAAGAATGAATTCATTAAATATAAACAAAAATACCTTAATACTGGAAAAATCATACAGTAGCATCTTTCATGAAAAAAAAAACCCACAAGTTTTGTTACTTGGATATGAAATGCCTCTGATAAAGCTTCATGTGTTGAAAGTTATGCCTGCACCTGGTGAACCAAGTCATTATGAGTTGCCTGGATCATGAGGTTCTGGACTTCTCAGTGAATTAACACACTTAGGGATTTGTTATCTGGTATTGTGATCGGCATGCAATAGAAATTTTTAAGAAGACAAGTAGGAAGAAATAAGCATTTGAAGGTGTGTCCTATGTGATATAGTTGTTGACAAGTCACTTTCTGTCTGGCTTTCTGCTTCCCAAAGGTGAAACTGCATGCCTAACCTTTGTTCTCTGCTACATTTTGTTTTATCACAAAGCCTTAGCAGCAGAGATAGACTTTGACAGACACACCATGGAGTGAATTTCAGAAATCTTAAGCCAAAATCTATATTTCCTTCCATTTGATTTTTTTTTTTTTTTGGTATTTTGTCATGGTTATAAGAACTGACTAAAGCATACATATGAAATGATAACAGTATCAGAGATATACCAACAATATCAGGATACATTTTCTTTATAAACAACTAATAAAAAATTATACTAATGTATCTATTTTGTATGATAAATTCATTCATTAACAGTATATAATGATCATAAGGGTTTTGTATACTGTTGGAGAAAGGTCTCATACATTGGTTCTCAGAGGCTGATTTCAGTGCTCAGAGATCTGGTTACCACACTTTCTGAGGCACTCTGATTGTTTACTAAAAGTCATTGATGGAAAATTAGCTGGGCAAAAAGGGTATAAGAAGGACAAAACTTCCTGGGAGGAATTTAAGAACCCTGGGATTGCACAAAGGAAGCTCTCTTCCCACCAGGACTCCAAAGCAGAAGTCTTGGTGTGAGCTCTGAAGGTACAGCAAGTCACATGGCTGGTTTGGATTAGGTAGTCAAGTTAAATTAGATTTGCTAGTTGGGAGTCTACCCAGCTAAGGCATAAATGATGAAGCATAAAAAGGTCTTGGTGTATTTAATATTGGGAAAAGGCCCACTAAGCCTACAGACCTCCTGTCACAAGTCTCCAGCTAACACAAGCCTACAGGCCTCCAGCCAGGCCACTGTTTTCTGCTCTGCTGGCCTAATATAACCGTTTATAGTTATTAATAAATATATTTGTTAGCAATGTTGTGGTTTCAGTATATATAAAACATACCTTCAGAATATATTAAGTAAAATCTATCATAACTATAAAAATAGAAAGATTCACAGCTTAACCAAACTTCAATAATATTTCACCAAGATTTAGCAATTAGACAGATAATTAGTAGATAAGTAGAAAATTGGAATCACACTGTCAACAAAGCAATTATTAACAACCAAATCGACCAAAAATATATTTTTTTAGTACTAAGATACTCGATAACCTGTATCCTCAAACAACACTCAATAAACTTATACCATTCAAATCAGACAAATTATGTTCTCTGGTGATTACCAGAAAAAACCAGAGATCACAGACAAAAAAATACTTGAAAATGAGCAAAGTATTTAGGATTAAAAAAGAAATCAAACAGATATATATGATCCTTTTTGGAGGAAATGGTAGTAAAAAGTCAGAATTTGTGGCTCACCACTAAAAGGATACTTGATATGAACATATATTACTTGTGCTAGTTCCATTTCTGTGGCTGTAATAAAATAATCAGAGAAAAAGAAACTTTTAAAAAAGCAACTTAAGAGTGAGTTTATTTCAGTTAATATTTCTAAAAGCTTAAAAACATGCAGATTAAAAATAAAGAAGTGAAATATTAATTATTTATGGGCAAAGTGAATTGCTAAATACAAATTAAACAGATGTTCTTCCTGGATCTACAAAGTGTGTACCAAAATAGTAGGTTTTCTACGATTATAAAAGATAAAATGAAAGAACAGAAATTGCATATTTTGTATGAAAACTGAAATATTGAGAATCAAATTAAATTTAACAATAAATAGTACTGTCATTAGCATAAAAACATTGAAACGAGTAAGAAGAAAGATCACAAAAGTGAAAGACATGGTCACTTGTAGAAAAAAAACAGCTAATTAAATCGTTTACCCAGAATTTATATTGTATTTAATTGGTCAGTGGTGTTAACCTGCCATTATAAATGAATACACACAGACACAGGGTGGATTTTAACAAGCCTAGGCTGGGGTTGTGCAATTCTAGGCCATCTAAGCTATCTCATAATTCTATTACCCAAATATAACCCCATATATACATACCTCCCTTTGGACTATTATTCTCCACACTAAGCCAATGTTCCAGGCCACGTGGAAGGATCTTCTTTAATCTACCCCATGGCATATCTTCCTTGTTTACTCCTGGTTTCTCTCCAGCCTTCTTCCCAGGAAGCTCTGTATCTCTAAAAAGCCTGCAAACTTAGTCCCACCTATCTCTGTCTTTGCCCAATCTCCAGGCCTCAGCATTTATTTATCCAATCAGAGACAAAGTAAGTAACAGATAGCAAACAGGACCAATTAACATTTAGAATGCTTAACACCACCCCATCAGCCACTGGAGACTAAAACAAATTATGAGTACAAATTTGTTAGGAGTCAATGCTGACTATGCTATCCAGGAAATTGCTGTTTCCCCTGACTCTTTTCTTTCAGGACATTCCCACATCTGGGGCTTGCCATGCATCCCCACATTCCAAACCATGACAATAATACCTTCAATCTCTGAAGTTCCTCTTCCTCAGAACATCTCAAGTCTACCACTTTAGGATACTATGAAAAGACTAAAATTTTTTAATTATAGCCATGAAAGAAGGAAATTTACACATCAAAGTCATAGAAAACACTTCCAATAAAACCATGGGGAAAACTGCCAAATATAGGTACAAATCTCTATATAACATGCAGAGAACACTAAATAGACAAACCTCAAAATAAAGTTCTCATAGCATCCTATAGCAAAAATACAGAAAAAAGTTTATAAAAGCTGTAATACAAAGAAGACTCCTGAATGTAAAAGATACTTAGAGCAAGTGTCAGTTGCATGGTCAACCACAAACCAAATAGTTATACAACCATCTCAGAAGGAAGATTTAGTTTTTAATTGTAATTATGTGTATGTGCCTATGTGGCTGATACACACTTGCATGCAGGTATTCATGGAGGCTAACAGAGGATATTGACACCACCAGGAGCTTGAATATCTGCTTGAGTATCTGGAGAGCCACTGGATATGAGTGTATGTACTTTCAATTGCGTACCATCTCTCCAGCAGCCATGCCACCTCCTTTGAGACTCTAGGCCCACAACTAAAGAGGGGGAGGAATGTGAAGGAAGATATGGGAGAAAAGTTGCAGAATACCATAAACTCCCACAGAAATAAGTGGTTGTCTGCACTGGATCCGCACATGAAGAGGCATGTCAAAACTCAGACATAGATGGGAAAGGGGTTCATAGATACCTGCTAAATTATTAGTTACTGATAGAATCTGGCAGAAGGAGAATCATTCATTGTCTTCTTTTTTTTTTTTTTTGGTTTTTCGAGACAGGGTTTCTCTGTAGCCCTGGCTGTCCTGGACTTACTTTGTAGACCAGGCTGGCCTCGAACTCACAGTGATCCGCCTGCCTCTGCCTCCCGAGTGCTGGGATTAAAGGCGTGCGCCACCACCGCCCGGCTTTATTCATTGTCTTCTATTAGGTATTCTTGAGTGGGTCCACTAGGTTCTAATGGAAGGTTACAAATTTAGTGATTTTTCATGAATCTATAGTTTGTAACTCAAAGATAAATTTAAAAATTTAAACATTCTAACACAATGAAATCCACAAACATCATTCATGACTGGCTAGACATTTAACACTACAATATTAAAAATCATTGTCTCAGAAAACAAAACAAAAAACATGAATTTGTGAAAGGACTAATGGGGAAAATGGATAACACGGCTGAGAGGGAGCTTAGAGGAATATGAAGTAAGAGTAATCAGAATGCAATATCTACATGTGTGAAATTGTCAAGGAATAAAGTATTCAGCAAATAGTTGCTGAGAATGCACTTAGAGATTTAAATTAATGTATATATATGCTACCAATGTGCAGAAGAACCAATATTGTCTTCATTTAGTCTGACCAGTGTTATCACCTTGAAAAAGTACAATGTACATAAAATTCTAGAAAGTGTATACTAACACACTGATAAAGTCCAGGGCTATAGAAGTGGATAACTGAAAAAAATTCAGAAGAATATAACAAAGTTTTGATAAGGAGGACAAGCAATGGATCGCCACCCCACATGAGGTGTGGATTCAAACACTACTTGGCAACAAGAAAATGTTTCTGACCATGAAAAGATAAGAACATGCTTAATAGCAAATGTTTAGTGAATCTGAGGTTTGGGCCTTAGGGCAAACATGTTGTATCATGGGAGTTCACTACAATTATTCTAAGTCAATACCACATGTAGGCTGCATTACAATCATTCTCAGTCCACACGATGCCAAGAAATTGTCAGTTGTGCTTAGATTTGAGACACTGTAGGGTGTGAATCATATTGTTTCTTTACTTTTCTTAAAAGTTTTTATACTCATTATGAAACAGTGATGTCCTTGTATCTGAGTGGTAAGGATCTCATTCAGGGCCTCAGGCCTGAGTGGCAAGAACTTTACCAACTGAGCAATATCTTCAGCACCCCAAATCAAAATATTTCTTAAACACAAGTACATTGACATAATTGTGTGATGTACAGAATATATTTTTGTAAGAAGATTTACTTGTAGAAGGGTGGGTTGGTACAGGGAGGGGAGCTTCCCTTCTCTGAGGAGAAGGGGAGGAGGGGATGGGAGAAGAGGGTGGGAGTCGGAAGAGAAGAGGGGGACTGCAATCAGGAAGTAAAGTGAATAAATTAATTAATTAATGAAAAAAAACTTACAATATTTTTGTACAATCATTACTCAATATTTAGGTACAAATTTAGTATATTTTACAATTGTAATTCATGAGAATGCCTGAATTCATAAACTGATATTTTAGTCACTACTTTGAGTTTCATGAAAAATTACAAAGTTGATTTTGACTTGGGATTAGGGAACAATTTCTAACAACTTCTGATCTTAATGTGATTGAAAATGATTTTAAATATAATTCTGCTATTTTGTACTGCATATTCACACAGGGCAATATTCTTGCCATTGAATAGTATAAAAGTATACTGTCAATCAAGTATGAAACACATCAACAATTCTCTACATTTTTCATAAAATTGTCATACAAGATTCATTACTTTATGAGGACATCAACAAGCACATTCATTTTAATATGCGAATTTGATTTTGTTTCAATAAATGTAAATGTAGAAAGGAATTGTTTCAAAATAAATCTTATTATTTATTATTAGTAAATGATTTAGGTATTTTGTATACACATATATACATCCACAGTCAATTAAGTCTACAAGTAAGCTCTGTAGAAAACAGGCTTTCTATCCTATTTGTGACATGGGGTCTATGGGCACAAATATATAAAACACTAAGAAAGTTTCCAAATGCCCAACTTATTTTACATAAATTATAACAAAACTAACGTGACAAGTAGAATTTCATAATAATCTAAAATGACAGTTAAAATTATATTTCCTTTAAAAATCTACCCACCTGCTGAGGCATTATGTGTTATTCAAGAACCTATTACTTTAGGTGGTTGGCAAGGTTTCTAGTATCAGACATGATTTTCCTCTTATTTAGACCCACTCAAAGAGTGGGTCTAAATCTAGTTGGAGAGCGATTGGCTACCACAAAAGTATGTGTGTGCCACTACTACACACTTGGGGTTATTGCATCATGTTGGTCATTGTTGTGATTCATAGGCACCGTAGCTTGGTAGGACTGGTGGTTGATTCCCTCTTTTGGAGGCTTTCATAGCAATTACTTGGTATCATGGAAGAAATTTTCAGGTCAGTTTCAACTCAGAGATGTGGGAGAGGGGTGGCTATATACAAGATGCATATTTTGACTTACCTTCCATTTCTGGGGGCAATATCCAAGAGCAATATCAATAGTGAATAATATTTTGGGATTCTCTTGCATAGGTTAGCCAGAAACTCAAAAACATGCTTCTCATCCCATGTGTTGAGGTTCTTGTAAGATGGCCTCTAAATCTTGGACAGAATATTTTTAGCCCCAGGAAAATAATTTTATTTAAATTAATTTATGAATATTTGCACACAGACTTACAGATAGTATAGAATTTTTAGGTAGATAGTTAATAGTATGGGTTCTTGTAGCTTTCTGAAGCAGTAGAGGACTGTTGAATCTGTTTAGTCTGTTCTAGAGTTCAGATGAGCAGTCAGTTTAGTTGAACTCAGAGAGTTGGGAGTCAGCTCAGTGAGTGCTGTGCAGTGGAGTTGAGTTCATTACTACAATTCAATGCAGTAGAATACAGAGAATAAGAAGGAGCCTGAAGTGACAAGTGACTACATCCTGTACCCAAGCAGGGCTTCCAGTGGAAAGTGGGAGACACCTACCCACCCACAAAATCTGCTTCTCAAAATTTGTCCTGGCTACAAGATATGCAGGACAAAAATGGAACAGAGATTGAGTGAATGGCCAACCAATAATGGGCCTACCTTGAGACCTACCTCTTTGGAGAGAGACAACACATGACACTATTAATGACACTGTTATCCTTGCAGACAGGAACTTAGCTAGAATAACTGTCATCTGAGAGGCTTTATCCAGCAGAAAATGAAAATAGATGCAGAGACCCCTCACCCAAACATTAGGCAAAACTCAAGAGAGTTTTGTGAAAGAGTTAGGGGAAGGATTGAGGGAGCTAGGTCAAGGAAACAACAAGAAGTCCTACATAACCCACTCACTTGGAACCCTAGGGACTCATAGAGAATGAACCACCAAACAAATAAGCATGGACTGTTTGTAGGCCCCCTACACATATGAAGCTGATGGACTGCTTGGTCCTCAAGTGTGTCCACTAATAATTGGAGCCCAGGCTGTCTCTGACTTGGACTCTGTTGCCCTGCTATGCATCCCATTTCACTATCAGGGATGCTTTATCTTGCCTCAGTGAATTAGGAGGTACTTTATCCTGGTGTGATTTGATGTGCCAGAGTGAGTTCGTATCTGATGGGGGGATTTGGGGGAAGTGAGTGGGAGGGTGGGACTAGGAGGAGATGAGGGAGTGGGATTGTGATCTGAAAGTAAAATAAATGAATTAATTAATGGAAAAATAAAAGAAAGACCTAGAAATTTAAAACAATTTACAGAGTTAGTTTGAGGCCAAGCAGAGGAATTCAGTGAGAAGCTGAGAGAATCCAGTTTGAATCAGTCAGCTTGGAGAGATGTTTTGAGTCAGAAAATCTCACTTGAACCATCCAGCAAGAGTTCAGAAAAAACTAGAAATGATGCGCTTATTCAGCAGTAAGCCTCCAAGGTGACTATTACATCAGGTGAACAAAGACATCTTACAAAAGCAACGGATGATATTCTATGTCATTTTTCCTTAGAAGGTAACTTTAATCTTATGCAACGTCTTCCTTTGTTTTATGAACAGATCAGAACTACAGCATTTTGTAAATATAGTTATATCATTTGCTAGAAGAAAATGGAAGACCCTGATTCAAAGCATTCCTTTTAGCAGAAAGTCCTGTTATATTCTAATCACTTATTATAAAAAATCTCACACTTTTTGATTTATTGTACATGTCAGCATAAATGTGATATAGAAAATGTGAAACAAAATAAATTCTTCTGTATGTAGAAGTAATGAATCACAGCTATGATATAAGCATTGCTTTTATAAGCAATGTTTCTGTGTGAATTGTGCTGAATTTCTTTGCACACCTAAATCTGAAATATATCACTAATACAGGAGAAAAGCACATTTTTGGATGCTGTTCTTGATGGATTAAGAATTACAAGGGGGAAAATATATTCCTTCTGCATTGTACCCTTGAAATTATTAATACTTTGTTACTGAATAAGATGCATAATTTGCATGAGTCACCATACCAACTCAAGTATTTTTATTAATAAAAGCTCATTTTGCCTATTCAGTTATAGTTCAATTTAAAGTATAATATAAAATTTGTTCCTTAAAAGTTTTATCAATTCTGTAGAGTGCACACATCTATAAATGCACAGATGTTATATAATTTAATCTGTAATATTAAAGTATAAAATACAAGCTATTTCTGGTATACTGTAATAAATTAACAGCATGCTCATAATGCTGGGTGACATTTATTATGCTAGCTTGTTAAATAGAATATGAATATATTTACAAAATATAACAAGTTTCATAATTGTACAAATTATGAAATTTGGAGTTGGCAATATGGCTCAGTGTAAAATGTTGGCCACCACCCCAGTGTGTGAGGAGGCTCTTGGCCCTCATATGACTTCTAAAGTGGGGCAGAGGACTGTTATGTAAGGACACTCCACTCCAGAGGAGTGAGATGGAAGTGATAGGGAGTACAGGGTGAGAGGGTGGAACTTGGAGGGGTGGAAAGAGGGCACTGTGATGGAGATGTAACCTGAAGTAATAAATAAATATTTAAAAAATAAAATGAAATATTTTTTTAAAAAATTTGGCCACCAAATCTTAAAACCTGAGTACAATCCTTAGAACCTCTTATTGTGAAAGGAGAGAACAGCGTAAAGCATGTTGTCTTCTTACGTAAGAATATGCATTGTGCTAAGTACACACACACTAAGTAAATAACTAATAGATTCATGGAATACATTCTAAGAATTTCCAACATTGAAGTTATTTCTAAAACAAGTCTTCTTTGACACAACCAATCAAAATTCACTATTATTTCATGGTTCTTGTTTTAATATATGAGGAATTCTTTTTGGCCTTTTGTTTCCTCAATGACCTTTTAATTGAAAGTCTGATTCCTGTGATTCTAGGAACTCTGTGTCATTGGGTTTAATGCTATTCCAGAATCTGATTAAAGTGGTATGAAATTTGATGCTATTTGAAGGAATTCAGGTTCATCTTCCCCTAAAGCTTTGAAAATAAGAAGAAAACCCTTTCCTATATTTGGAACTGTCCTGGAAATGAGAAAAGGGTAACAAAAATCACTGTAGAATGCTGTTTGTTCAATTCAAAAGACACTCTACTATTTTATGGGCCATTTTATTCTTTGACTGGCTTCCCTGGAGAGATTCAAATACAGAGGTTTGAACTATGCCAGGTTGAAAGGCTGAATATGTCAAGAGTATGGATCACTGAAGCAAGAACTTCATCTTGCAGCATAATTTTCTGGCTGGAACACTCTACAAATGAACAGAGGCTTCCCTGGTACTGCTGCTGCCTCAGACTCTGGGGTATGAGTACATCTCCAAGGGGATCAAAACATTTCATCAGACTGAATCTCATGGGAAGGCTTCTCCTCAACAGTTGTTTCTAATCAAACCCAAAATTTCCTTTTTGCAAAGCTTTACATAGTTCTATTATTTACTCTACAGTTTGAGCTCAGGGAAGTAAGTTGTAAATAGATTTTTTGCTGAACATCACAAGCAACAGGAAATCACCAGTTTCACTGCATAATGTACAACTAAAACAAGTCTGCCTCTAGATCCTATCACTTCAACAGTGTCTGCTTGTTTCAGTGCATGTCTGTGTCTTTGGAGTCTTCTCCAGAGTGTTCTAATATTGCCATTCTCTCATCTCTGGAGTAGAAATCGCCACAGCTGACATCTGTATTCCTAAGTGTGTGAAGTGAATCAATAAGGAGTCATTCGTAAAGACTCACATTAATTTATTTGCAAATTCTATTGGCTATGAATACATATATTTCATAACATTGTCACTGGAATGCATGGCATAATGGAGCAATGAGGTTAAAGTTCAATGGGAAAAATGTAAAACAATCAGATTCACCAGGGAATTTTGATCTCTTTACCCACTAACAAATACTTGGGAAAAGAATTGGAGTCCAAACAGCTTACTCTAATGGTGTTCTCAAACAATATTTCTAACTCACATACCTGCAGAAAGTATTTCCTCAAAAGGAAAATGAATGATCAGGGTTTTCAGGAAAAATCTCTTTGAATTATAACACTTAGATTTAAATAAAAATGTTATAAAAATAAATAATACTATGATGGGAACATTTTGAAGGAAGCCAGGAGAACCGCAAACAAAATTGAGATAACATTGTGACAGAATTTTTAATGGTTGCCAAAGTGATCCATGTTATTTAGTAGTACCCATATTCAGGAAGCATCAGCAAGTACAGCTCTAAGATATGTGGGCAAATGTCATAAAGGAAGGACGGGGCAGAAAGTGAAATCCTGTACCCGGAATATGTAACCCTGATGTGAGGAAGCCTGAAGGTGAAACATGAGTTACAGAAGAAAAGTCATACAAAGAATGCGTTTCCTTACCTGGGATCAATAGCAAGGACATAGTAGAAATGTACAAGACCATATTATTTCAACTGTGCACATAATCATTTTTATTCATGTTATTTATACATGTAATATATTTGTTTCTTGTACATGATATATGCTACAAAATATATTGAAGATTAATGTATGTAAAAACAGAAAACAATAAAATAAACACACAGGATAATTACTCCAGCTTTGGTGAGTAGTCAAAGCAGGTCACAGCATTTGTTATGCTATTTACAGTCAGCATCCATTGAGTATTATTATTTGTAATCTGTAACAAGGTTTTCAGTGTGTTTCCTTATTTAAACTCTGCCACAAATTATCATTCAAAGGTCAGCAGGGAGGAAAGTAGAGTTAGCCAGAGTTAAGTATTTTGAATTTCCATATTTATATTTTCTTTAGAACAAAAATCTAAAAGCTATCTCATGTCCTAGTGTATGTTCAGTGGAGTTCTAGTGTTAGTGTTGTTTTTGCTTATCTGCTCTCACAGAAACTTCAAGAACCTTTTCACAGACAAGATTCAAAAAGATCCAGCATAACCATTGTGAATGTGCAAGCCAAACACTGATGAATGATCAGCAGACATATAAGGTGCAGGGTTAATCAGTCACTCCATTGCAGAGAAGCCTGTTCTGCTGCCTGCCTCCTCCCACCCCCAGTCCTTAGGGCCACTTCATTTCAGTTTTAGGTATTCTCTTGAAGTATTCTCTATTGTGTATTGATTCTGGGCATCTGTTTATAGAGTGATGAACCCATGATTGGGGGGCTTCAATTGCCTTCCTTACAATGCTTAACAGTACCAAGAAAGATATTTCTCTAAGTAAGTGAAAACTTTTACTCTTTTATACTGAGAACTCCTCGTTTGCATAAGTGTAGATAAAGCAACAAAAAAGTCATGATAAAACTTCAAATTATTGTTAGCATAAAAGTATTAAAAGATAAAAGTTTGTAGAAGCATTTTCCCCCTCTACAACAGTGGATATAGGAAAGAAAGATATATCTGGAAGCTTGAATTGAAAAACACTTTTGACTTGCAACCAGGTGCCACTGTGGAATAGAACATCTGAGGACCACGTGACCTGGATGACCTCATTTGAATTAGCTGTTCCTCACCATTTTTATGAAATAGAGCTCTAGAAAAGGCCTCCCTCATCATCTTTATGGATATAATCCATGTAATACTAACTGTATGCATGTCACCATTCCCAGTCCATGTCCATTTACATTCTGCTGCAATATTATGTTTGTTTAAACACACAAATGCCAACTATTGAGAAGTTTCCTAAAACTAGGTACAGAGAAGAGATTCTTTCATTCTCTATTCAGTATCACTCCTTGTTGCTGTCACTTGATTTAATTGGGTGGCAACTCCATGCTACCCTCTTTCAGAGATGACTCCTGAGGAAAATGATGAAAATAAAATGCCTGCATCTATTTTCTACATAACTTAAAATGTATAGCTTAACACAAGAGGATTTTATGACTTATACTTGATGTCCAAAGTTTTGGGACAATCACTCATGAGATGTGGGATGTGGAAAAAACAAGATTCAACATTTTTTGAGAAGGGTGTTTTTAAAGAAGCATGAAGCTGAATGAAGCAATTTTTACCTTCCATACCCTGTTATTTTTCCATCCCAGAATACAATGAGTGCCTAATATACTACACTGTCCCTAACCAAGGAAAAAACATTTTTTTCCTTTTCAGAAAAGAAAAAAAAAAATCAGCGATTAAGTTCTACAGGGGGAGTGGGTCCAAGATGGTGGTGACCTACACTGACGCATTTTGAATGCGGGGAAAAAAGAGCCATAAAAAACACAGAGTTATTGGGCACTGTGCAAAAATCAGAGGGGCTAGATTCCCCCCCCCCCGGGAACATTCACAGCTCCCAAGGGACTGTTAAAAGTCCCAGGGTAAGGCTCTCCCCCCATCTCTCGCAGACACGGAAGCCACTAAACCCGGGATTCGGGAACTCCCATTTGGAGAGGCGCCTGGTAAGATCGACCCCAACTCACAGCAGGCAGAATCAGAGGCCACTTGGTGATAGCCCACTATCCTACTGGGCTCCCCACACCTCAGGAAGAACTTATAGCCACTTAAGAAACTTTGCGGGATAGTGGAAGTCTTAGGAAGGAAGAAACAGGGCGCTCAGCGGGTGGTCCGCAGCCACTCGAGACGTGGAGGTTCTGAGAGAGTGGGAAGCTGCCAGCGGGCAAAGTAATCAGGGTAGGAAGTAGGCTCAGGCGGGCAGGAGGGGCCAAATCCCCGCACACTCAGAGCAGCGCGGCTGGGGAGAGAGCCAGGCGAGGGCAGGGGCAAATCCCCGGCACCAACGGCAGGACAACTGGGGAGGGAGCTCGGTGCGGGCGGGGCCAGGGATCTGCGCACCCACGGCTTAGCTGCTTGGGCGAGAGGCCCACTCAGGCAACCGGAGGATCAGGGGCCCGGTGCACCCACGGACGAGCAGCTAGGGAGGGAGACCCGCGGCAGGGCAGACAGGGAGGGAATCAGGCGCAGGAGTCAGGCCTGTGGCAAGAAGCCTAGTGAGAATCCAGAAGTCAGGGGACCATGGCTGTATTCTGGAAAATCCAAACATATTAGGTGTGGAGCCAGACCCTGTCAGCCTCCGTGACGACAAACAAAGCCCACAGAATCTGTGCCTGGGCAAACAGGTCCATACCATCAGAACAATTACAGGCTGATAACTCAGAGTGCAACATAGAGATGTCTGAATTAGGAGCAGTGAAACAACCCCGGTCCATTACTCACAACCTGGGAATAGGCTGCACCAGTTCATAATGCTTCAGGTGATTAAAACCACAGTGACCCTGAAATCCTCCTGTAAGCAACGACATATAGCCAATTAACTCGTCCCCTGCACCAAAGCATCCCCTGTGGATCCAAGCACAGAAAACGACAAGAAAAGACAGCTAAACGCATCCAATGGCCAAAGGTCCAAGAAAAAATAGAAATCAAGGAAATATGACTCCAACAAAGCAGAATTATCCTAGCTCATCCAATTCGGATGACATCACACCAACAGAAACACATGAAAACGTTGACAATTCTGCATTATGGAAAGTGATAGAGTCCCTTCAAGAAGAACTTAAATCTATGAAGGAATTCAAAGAAGCCACAATTTTACAAGTTAAAACAACGAACAACACCATTAAAGAGTTCCAAGCCAAGGTGACAGAGCTTGAACAGGAAAAGGACAAAGCAATGAAAGATTTTCATACAAAAACAAGCAAGCTGGAGAAGGAAATGTACAAAACGAACAAAACCATACAAGACATGAAAATAGAAATAGAAACAATAAAGAAAACACAGTCAGAGTTAAAAGAGGAAGTGGAGAATCAAGGGATGAGAACAGGAACTACGGATGTGAGTATGAAAAATAGGATGCAAGAGATGGAAGACAGGATCTCAGGCATGGAAGATTCGATGGAAGAAATCAGTACAACATCCAAAGAAAATGAGAAGGCTAAAAAATCTCTCACCCACAACATCCAAGAAATCAAAGACTCAGTGAAAAGACCGAACCTAAGAATTATAGGTATAGAGGAAAGAGAGGACTCCTGACTCCAAGGTCCAGGAAATATCTTCAACAAAATCATAGAGGAAAACTTGCCAAACCTGAAAAAAGAGATGCCAATAAAAATCCAAGAGGCTTACAGAACACCAAACAGATTAGATCAGAAAAGAAACTCCTCTCATCACATAATAATTGAAACACCAAATGTACAGAACAAAGAAAGAATATTAAAAGCTGTAAGAGAAAAAGGTCAAGTCACATACAATGGCAGACCCATCAGAATTACACCTGACTTCTCCTCAGAAACTTTAAAAGCTAGAAGGGCCTGGACAGATATACTACAAGTCCTGAGAGATCATAGGTGCCCAGCCAGACTACTTTACCCAGCAAAACTCTCTATCAACATAGATGGAGAAAACAAGATATTCCACGACAAAATCAAATTTAAACAATATCTACCTACAAACCCAGCCCTACAGAAAATCCTAGAAGGAAAATCCCAAACCAGAGAAGAAAACTTCGCCCAAGGAAACAAAGGGAATAGAAAACCCCTCAGCAACTAATCCAAAAGAGGCACAGGACCACCACCTATACCAAACTAATGGGAAATAACAACCCCAGGTCGCTAATATCCATCAACATCAATGGACTCAACTCCCCAATAAAAGACACAGGGTTACAGAGTGGATCCACAAGCAAGACCCTTCCTTTTGCTGTATACAAGAGACACATCTCACTACCAAAGATAGACACTACCTCAGAGTAAAGGGCTGGGAAAAGGTTTTCCAAGCAAATGGACCCAGGAAGCAAGCTGGAGTAGACATCCTAATATCAAACAAAACAGACTTCCAACTGAAGTTAATGAAGAAAGACAAAGAAGGGCACTATATACTCATTAAAGGGAATATTCATCAAGAGGAAATTTCAATACTGAACATCTATGCCCCAAATAAAAGGCACCTACTTTCGTAAAAGAAACACTTCTAAAACTTAAAGCGCACGTCGATCACAACACATTAGTAGTGGGAGACTTCCACACCCCACTCACAACAATGGACAGATCATCAAGACAGAAGACAAACAGAGAAATATTGAGTCTAACAGAGGTCATGAAACAAATGGCCCTAACAGATATCTAAAGAACGTTTCACCCAAACACAAAG
>CAJQZJ010000594.1:4209239-4221177 GCA_907164525.1 Lophiomys imhausi
GGTAAAGAGGCAATAAGGTCTCCGGGAGGGAGCAATAAGGACCTCGGTAAAGAGGCAATAAGGTCTCTGGGAGGGAGCAATAAAGTTCCGTGATTCGGACGAGTAGAAGACACAACTGGCAGAGCAAGGTGAGGAAAGCAGAGAGTGCCTCACAGAAATGGAGCGAATGCTGGCCTTGCCTTTATCAGTTGCTGGGAGAAGCTTGGGAGAGATCTTGGATTTTGCCTGGGAGCAAAGTACATTGCAGGGAGGAGCACGGCCTATTTGGAGACTTGTTTGGAGTTGTTTAGGAGATCAGAGATATTGCAAGGCAGTGGAAAAAGAACAAAAGGCATTAGAACAGTTAAAAGAGGAGCGCTTGGTCAAATATGGGAAAGATACTTTGGAAGAGGATAGCTCAGAGTCTAAAGAGGAACTTAAAAGGTTAACAAAGAAAATGGAGAAGTCATCTTTGAGGAAGAGTTCTGACTGCACCCTGATAGAGCCCTCAGGTCTGGGGCCGCCTGTGCTGGCCCCGCCTTCATATAATGAGACTTACCCTCTGAGTGATCCTAGTGGGCGGTCATTCTGTCCAATGTCTGGAGGGAAGTGAGACATGAACTGTACTATCCTGGCTTTCAGGATGGAGGGGAAAGATCTGAGCAGGTAGACAGTGAAAAGGAAAGTAACAAAGGTGAAAGATTTGAGCAGGCAGACAGTGAAAAGGGAGGCAAAAAGAAAGTTCCTCTCCATCCCGATCTTAACAATTTTAGAGATTTTAGAGATCTTGAGGACTCAGAGAGCACGGATTCTGAAGGAGAGCTACACGCTCTACTAGAACAGTTGGAGAAGACTGTTATTAGAAAAAAGGAAAAGAAAAAGGTCAAAGAAAAGGGCATGACGGCGGCAGTCGGTGTGGGTGGAGCTGTTGCTATGGCGCCTGACACATCAGCGGCAGTCGGAGTGGGTGGAGTCGTTGCTACAGCGCCTTCAGCCACGCTGGTGGCAGCTGGTGTAAACAAAGCCGTTGCCATGGCGCCTTCAACTCCTCCCCCATATCCAGAAGCCACTCAGACAGAGCAGCCAGTTCAGTCCCTGAAAGTAGGGAGATCTTTCTGCCCGGGGATGTGGACACAAGTAAGAACAGAATAGAACATTATCCCACTGCACTTGCTGCTTTAGCCTTGAATGGTATCCAACAATGCTTGCAGTCTTTTGGAGTTGCTCCTGCCAGTATAATAGTGCCTTATTCCAGTTATCAAATTAAGATTTTGTGTGGCACTGTAGATGACTGGGCAATATTGCAATGAAGCTTTGAAGGAGTGATTGATAACCATTATCCTAAACATCCATTGCTATCATTTTTTAAGGAGCACCCAGTGATATTCCCTAAGGTTACTTCAGCAGTACCACTTCAAGGGTCACCAAATGTGTTTACTGATGGCTCAAAGACAGGCTGTGGAGCCTATTTGATAGAAAGACAAGAGCCCGTGTTATGTCAATTTCAACCGGGTTCCCCCCAAATAGTAGAGTTACAAATAGTAATTGAGGTGTTTAAAAGATGTCAATTTGCATTCAATTTGATTTCAGATTCAGTTTATGTGGTCAACGCAGTGAAAATATTAGAATTAGCAGGTCCTATTAGGAATAGTAGTACTGTATGTGCCTTATTACAAGAGTTACAAGTTTTAATCTGGCAGAGAAAAAGATGTTTTTATATTCAACATATCAGAGCACAGACAGGATTACCTGGACCATTAAGTGAGGGTAATGATAAAGTTGATCAATGGACCAGGATGGAATGCATTTTTTGGAGCTCATTCCTGGATCAAGCCAGACAGTTTCACCAATTATTTCATGTAAATGCAAAAACTCTACAGCAGAAATTCCATTTGTCTAGAACAGATGCTAGACAAGTAGTTTTGGACTGTCCTCAGTGTGTGATTCATCATCATCCTCCCAGTGTGGGAGTGAACCCTAGAGGGTTGTTGCCACTCAAAATCTGGCAAATGGACGTTACCCACATTTCAAAATTTGGAACCTTAAAATATATTCATGTATCTGTGGATACCTGCTCAGGTATCATACATGCTACACCTATGAGTGGAGAAAAGGCTCGCAATGTCATAGGACATTGCTTAGAAGCCTGGGCTGCATGGGGAAAACCACAGCAGCTGAAAACGGACAATGGACCAGCCTATACGGCTCAGTCCTTTGTCTCCTTCTGTAATCAGATGGAGGTACAGCTTAATCACGGATTACCATACAATCCTCAAGGACAAGGAATTGTGAAGCGTGCTCATCGCACCTTGAAAGAATGCTTGCAAAAACAAAAAGGGGGAATAGGCCAAGGCCATACCCCCAAGGAGAGAATATCTTTAGCCTTATTTACTTTAAATTTTTACAATTTGGATGCTCAAGGCCGCTCAGCAGCGGACAGACATCAGGATTCCCATGGTTCACCTAAAAGCATGGTGAAGTGGAAGGATATTTTGACAGGCTCTTGGCGGGGGCCTGACCCCGTGCTCACATGGGCAAGAGTGTCTGTTTGTGTTTTTCCTCAGGATCAACAAGATCCAGTGTGGGTGCCTGAACGCCTTGTGAGGAAGATTCGTCATGAAGACCTTCCTAAGGATCCTGGTGATAGTAGCAATGAGTATGTCAGGAGCGCAGAGCAGTTTGAGTTCAACAAGATTATTTTTCCTCTAGCCCCATGATTAGTAATATAGTGAATAAGTCTTGTACAGGAATGCTTGATATATCTACTAGGGATCATTAGCAGACTGCCACCAATCCTTTTGATTTGTGGCTTTTGTGTGGAGTAAATGGAAGTTGCATGCACTTGGGACCTGTCATTATGCTTGGGGGAGGAATTTATCAAAGAGGTAATTTTTCCCTAGGGTCTGCTACCAGATTGGATTTCTCTAGCAGTATTGGCTCTGGTACTTGGAATTCTTTGTTTCATTCTTACCGCAACAAGAACTTTTCAGCCTTGCCAGTATGTCTCTGGCCTCCTTTTCTGTGGATTGTAAGTAATGGGAGTGCATCCTTGGATGAAGAAAAGTTAGTATGCACTCCAGGCACATGTTTTTATGCCCTATGCTGGAATGCCACAGCCTTTCCTGTGGCTGTGGTGACTAGAATGCCTCGATATGTACCAGTTCCTGTAGAGGCCCCTAATACCATGATGCTATTCAGGTTTAAAAGAGATTTTGGCATCACTGCAGCTATTGTTACTGCTATCACTGTTGCTGCTGTGGGAGCTACTGCCTCAGCTATTGCCTTGTCTAGTTCTATACAGACTGCCAATGCCCTGAATAACATCTCAGCCACTGTGGCACAGACATTGGATACTCAGACCTCTATGAATTCTCATCTCAAAGGAGGTCTTATGATAGTTAATCAATGCATAGATTTAATACAAGAACAGATTGATTCTCTTTGGCAACTAGCACAATTGGGATGTGAGTGGAAATTGCAAGGTTTGTGTGTTACTTCCGTGCAGTATCAAAATTTTACAAAGGCTGCTAATTTGTCTAGACAATTGTCAAAGTTCCTCTTACAGGATTGGTCGGCTGAATTTGAAAATTTGATGAGAGAGCTGAGAGCGACAATCGTCCACATCAACTCCACTCGGGTGGATCTGAGCCTGGCTACTGGTTTGACTTCCTGGATACAGACGGCTATGGATCATCTTAAGGAGTGGGCGGGCGTAGGCTCTTTGGCGATACTAATGATACTAGCCTCTCTCGTTTGCCTATGGTGCATCTACAAAATGAGAACCACACAAAAGCGTAATGCAGCCATGATTATACAAGCCCTTGTCGCCATTGAGGCGGGCCAGTCCCCTCAGCATGCCTCGCTGCCGTGAAGTAAATCTTCACTGAGCATAGTCCCTGCCCACTGAGGTATTCGTTCCACGGATATTAGGTTCTGGTAAGTCAGTGACGGAGTTGACGGGTAAGTCTCGGCCACCTAAGACAGGGCAGTCCCGAGTGGGGAGGCTGACCCAGAGATGGGTAAGAGTTTGAGCACCGCCCTCCTACAGGCTCAGGCCCACCGTGAGATCCCCAGATAGAGGGATTACGAAGCCTTTCCAGGGACTTTTACCAACTTTAGAAAAAATAAAAAAGGAGGAACTGTAGAGAGCTTCGAAGTGCCGCGCCCTAAAGATGGCGCTGGTCTCCGCCTTCCACCAGCCCGACGGTGAGCGCTCTCTATGATAATAAGTTCATATTTGGCAAAGACCGCTGCTCTGGCTTGCTTCCACATACATAGGCCTCTAAGATAGCACCACTTGGCTTTACTTTACTGGCTGTTCATTTAGTATTTAGCCTGTGGGTTGGGTGTGCCCGGGCATTCGGAATTCGGAATTCGGAAGACTGTTTTCAAGGGACCTGAATAAACTGCTGGAGAAGAGCTTTTGTGAGTTGCGTCATCCTTGCTGGACAAGGGGGGGCGCGACAATGTATAATATATTACTTTTTATTTTATATATAATTATATATATGTATATATAATTCTGTACATTTATATATGTTTATATACAATAAATTCTGTAAATTTCCTATTATCAAATATTGTTACAATAGTTGTCAGTGAGAGTATTCCAAGAAGTATGTAATTGAATGTGACTCTCAATTTACTGACTCTCAAACGAAGAAAATTAAACACTTCCCTTAGTTCCATTGTTATATTTTCCTTTGAAATGTCATCTACATTTTTCCTGTTTTTCTTTTCACCTATACTTTCTCTCTAATATATATATGACTCATAGGATTTATTTCTTCTCCCCTTCTTGTCATGTATATGTGTTTGTGATCTGGATATATGTGTGCAAGAATGTTTCAGGGACTGTGTGTTAGTGTGAGTTCAAGTGTGTGAAGATTTGATGTTGATGTTGATAATGATTACTTCCCCATGCTATTCTCTGATGTAGTGCATCTCAAACAAATACAGATATTGCCAAAAAGCTAGATTATATTAAAAAACTCAGAAGATTGTTTTTTCTGGTCACTTATTCTGTTTGAAGAAATGAACAAGCAAAATCAAAACTGTGGGGTTTGCATGAATGCAATTATTTCAAGTTCAAATCTCAATTTCACTTTTGAATGTTCTGTTTCACCATAACATTTCTTTATAAAATTAATCAGAATTGCCCAGGCTATAGTTGTAGAAATTTTATAGCTATTGGATGAAATTGAGCATTCCACCAACAGAGGAAAAAGAAAACTCATTTTCTTAACATATGGAAGATAGAGATTCTAATCCAATATAGATATAATAAGTAATTTGTTGGCACAAATTATATGCCACCCATGGTATTAGTAGGTTCTTCTGTATACCTCCAATTTTCAAAAAATGTTAGAACAGTTGTCAGTGACAGTGTGTGACTTCACAATTCATTGGCTCTAAAAGCAAGAAAAGCAGCACTTCCCTTAGTTCCATTGTTATATTTTCCTTTGAAACATCATCTACATTTTTCCTGTTTTCTTCTTCCCAGTCTTTCTTATGGTATGTGGTGCATTAAATTATTCCTCAATTTCTAGTTTATAAAATGGATTAGAAAGTTTACTTTACTGTGTATAACTACATTAAATGTAAAATCATTTAATTTTAATTTAAATTATACTTTACATTAAATGAGAATGTATCATTAATTTTGGTTAACCAACCCTCTGTATTTGTCTCTACCCTTCCCACATCCACAACCTTACTTAATGCTTTATGCCTCAGTGTGTTACTTTTCTTTCATATCTTTGTATTCCATTATCATTTTAATTAGATGTTTTAATTTATTTGGAATATATATGTCTTCTACCAGCTTCTTTTGCTGTACAGAAGCATTTTAGTTTCATGTGATCCCATTTCTTCATTGTTTGTCGATTTTCTGAGCTACTATTGAGAAAGGATTTTCCTGGGCCTATAAGTTTTTTGATAGAACCAGGTTCTATCAAAACGTTTAGATGTATATACGTTTAGAATTTGTAAAGTCTTCTTGATGGTTCATTGATGGTTATTTATCTTTTCTAGTTTTGGTTTCAAGTCTGTTTTGTCACATAACAGAATAGCTATGTCTGTTTTCTTAGTTGTATTTGCTTGGACTATGTTTTTCTGTGTTTTTTCATTCTAAGGTGTAGTCCATCTTCGATCAAGAAATGTGTTCCTTAGAGGCAATAAAATACAAATCCTTTTTTCTAATCTAATCTGAAAGTCTATTTCTCCTTATTAGCAAATAGAGGCCATTACTTTCGGTTATTAGGATATGTATATTAATTTCCTTCATTTTGTTAACTTTGTGATGTTTTCTTAGACCTCCTTTGATCCATTGTCTTAGTATTCTCCAATTATCCCCTGTGGAGTCTTCAGTGTGTTTATCCTTCTCTTCAGATTAAATTTTTATTCTAGTGTACTCTGCAGTGCAGGCTTAGAGCTACCATCCCATGTGCTAGCTCTGACTCTCAGGCTCTTCTGTAATTAGTGTAGGGTGAGGGATATAAAGAAAAACCCACAAACTTTACCCTCCAAGGAAATACCAAAACATATACAAGACAGGTTACAAAATCTTTTTTTCAAGTTCACAGAAGGAGTCATCTTCCTTGGTAATATATTCACTTAAGTGAATCAGGTCTAGTGAATAGATGACAAGGAAATTCCCAAATTATTTTAAAGATTATCTGTTTTGGTATTATTGACCAAAAGTTTAAACCTACTTGCTTCTATCTTTCTCCTTAACAAAGATGACAAGAAAATCACATTTGTGTGATAAAACAACACATAAGCCAAAAGTTTTTTTTCAACAAATGCTAATTGAATGTCTGCTTCCTCTGCTGACTCTCCTCCTCAAAAAATAAAATAAAATAAAACACTTGAAACACAGTGATAAAGAAATGCTACCTAGGAGGAGAACCAAGATGGCAACAGTCTGCAGGGACACATTTTGAGCTGGGGGAGGGGTGAATAACTACAACATCACAGAAATGTAAAAAGCTGAGCAACATCCTGAGAAGCATGAACCCACAGGGTCACACCTGGCAAACCCAGAGACTAGTGGGCTCATGGGATCCTCAGACACTCAGATAAACAGACCTACCCAGGCCACTGGCTGCAATTCTGGGCCTTAGGGATCCCAGGCAGTAGGAAGCTGTGGGGAACACAGGCCACAAGGCATAGAACCCAGCAGGGACCCAGGCAGTTGGGCTCACAGGGAACTCTGGCAGCAGGGCACAGCGCAGCTTGGACACAGGCAGCGGGGTGCAGCAAGCAGTGCTGAGCAGAACCCAGATCACAAGGAGCAGTGTGGCAGGGAACACAGGCAGTGGGGGGCAGTGGTGTGATGCAGAACCCAGTCCTACGAGCGAGACCTGGAAGTTGGCAAGAGCCACTCAAAAACCCAGCCAGTAGACAGGCTCAGTCCTAAAGGAGAGGTCAATGGCATGTGACACAGGCTCAGGGCCCAAAGCACAGGTCAACAGCTTGGGGAACAGTCTCAGGGCACAAAGCGGGGGTTAGTGGGGAGGGACACAGACTCTGGGTCCAAAGCAGAGACTAGCAGCATGGGGCAGAGGTCCAGGGTACAGAGCAGAGGCCACTGGCATGGGGCACAGGCCCAGGATCCAGAACAGAGAGCAGTGTGGACCCTGCCACAGAAGGGGGCAAAAGCCAGGCAGCTCCTGGCAGGGAGGCACAAGCATATATGGACCTACCCAGAAAAGTGTTGGACATAAAGGTCCCTCTACAGGATATACAATCATTTGGAAAAACATTGTGCTCAGTTAGGGCAGAGGGCTGCTCTTCCTGAACCAGTACAGTCTCCCACAGGTCTGATTACTGCAGGATCTTGGGAGGTAGCCCCAACTGCCAGATAGAGGTACCTCCTGGCTATCTGAGCGCCCAATATTCATACAGTCACTGCAACACCCTAAAGAGGATCAGCATGCCACTGGTACAGAAGACATCAGGAACAATCAGTTTAGGACAACCAGATGGCAAAAGGTCAGCAAAAGAACAAAACTGTCAAAAATAAGGGAAATATGACTCTAATAAAATTCAGCCAGGTTAACACAGCAAGCCATGAACAAGAAACACATGAAAGTGATGACAAATCTATACTTAAGAAAATGATGGAGTACTTTCAAGAAGAAATTAAAATACTGAAAGAATACAAAGAATGCTCAATTTTACAAATAAAAGTATTGGAGAATAACATTAGAGGCCTCTAAGCCAACACAGCCCAACATAAACAGGAAAGAGACAAGTAAATGAAAGATTTAAAGATTTGCAGACAAAGACTGCAAATTGGAACAGGAAATGTATAAAACGAATAAAATGGCTCAAGACTTGAAGTTGGAAGTAGAAGCAATAAATAAAACATAATCAGAGTTAATCCTGGAAGTGGAGAATCAAGGGAAGAGAATAGAAACTGCAGTCATGAGTATCAAAAATAGGATACAAGAGATGAAAGACAGGAACTCAGGCATGGAAGATTCGATGGAAGAAATCAGTACAGCAACCAAAGAAAATGAAAAATCTAAAAAAGTTCTCACCCATAGCATCCAAGAAATCAAGGACTCAATGAAACGACAGAACTTAAGAATTATAGGCATAGAGGAAAGAGAAGACTCCCAACTCCAAGGTCCAGGAAACATCTTCAACAAAATCAGAGAAGAAAACTTCCCGAACCTAAAGAAAGAGATGCCAATAAAATTCCAAGAGGCATACAGAACCCCAAACAGAATAGATCAGAAAAGAAACTCCTCTTGCCACATAATAACTGAAACTCTAAATTTACAAAACAAAGAAAGAATATTAAAAGCTGTAAGAGAAAAAGGTCAAGTCACATACAATGGCATACCCATCAGAATTACACCTGACTTCTCCTCAGAAACTTTAAAAGCCAGAAGAGCCATGGGCAGACATCCTACAAGCCCTGAGAGAATATCGGTGCCCAGCCTGACTACTAAACCCAGCAAAATTCTCTATCAACATAGAGGGAGAAAACAAAACATTCCAAGACAAAATGAAATTTAAACAGTATCTGCCCACAAACCCAGCCCTACAGAAGATTTTAGAAGGAAAATTACAACCGAGAGAAGTTAACTACACCCAAGAAAATAGAGGGAGTAAAAAAACTCCACTGCAACTAAACCAAAAGAAACACCCAACCACCACCTACACAGAAATAATAGGAAATAACAACCTTTGGTCATTAATATTCATCAACATCAATGGACTCAACTACTCAATAAAAAGACACATGCTTACAGAACAGATCTGTAAACAAAATCCACCATTTTACTGCATACAATGAATGCGTCACACTAACAAAGATAGAAGCTACCTGAGAGTATAGGGCTGGGAAGAGGTTTTCCAAACAAATGGACCTAAGAAACAAACTGGAGTATCCATCTTAATATCAAGTAAAATAGACTTTCAACTGAAGTTAATCAAAAAAGATAGAGACGGACACTACATACTTGTTAAAGGAAATATTCATCAGGATGACATCTCAATATGGAATATCTATGCCTCAAATACAAGGGCACCTACACTTTTAAAAGAAACTCTTCTAAAGCTTAAACCACACCCATCTATTTTCACACATTAGTAGTGGGAGACTTCAACAACCCACTCACAACAATGGACAGGTCATCAAGACAGAAACCAAACAGAAATAATGAGTCTAACAGAGATCATGAACCAAATTGACCTAATAGATATCTACAGAACATTTCACCCAAACACAAAAGAATACACCTTCTTCTCAGCACTGCACAGAACCTTCTCCAAAATCGACCATATAGTCAGACAAAAAGCATGCCTCAATAGGTAAAAGAAAATTGAAATAACCCCTTATATCTTATCAGACCACCATGGAATAAAGCTGGATTTCAGCAACAACAGAAATAATACAAAGCCTACAAACTCATGGAAACTGAACAACTCTTTACTGGTTGACTACTGGGTCAGGGAAGAAATAAAGAAAGAAATCAAAGACTTCATAAAATCCAATGACAATGAAGGCACAGCATAACTAAACCTATGGGACACAATGAAAGCGGTGCTATGAGGAAAGTTCATAGCACTGCCTTCAAAAAGAAAATTGTGGCAGCTCATATTAGCAAATTAACAGCAGAAATGGAAGAACTGGGGAAAAAAAGAAGCAAACAATCCAACAAGATGGAGAAGGTAGTAAATCATCAGATTTAGGGCTGAAATCATCACCTTAGAAACAAAAAGAACGATACAAAGAATCAATGAAAGCAAGAGTTGGTCCTTTGAGAAAAACAATAAAATAGGCAAACCCTTAGCCAAATTAACTAAAAGGCAGAGGGAAAAAAACCCAAGTCAATAAAATCAGAAATTAAAATGGAAAAATAACAACAGACATTGAGGAAATCCAGAGAAACTTTAGGTCTTACTTTAAAAATCTATGCTCTGCCAAATTTGAAAACCGAAGCAAAATTGACAATTTTCTTTATAGATTACATCTTCCAAAGTTAAATCAAGATCAAGTTAACAGATTAAACATCCCTATAACCCTTAAGGAAATAGAAACAGTCATTAAAATCTCCCAACAGAAAAAGCCCAGGAACAGATGGTTTAAGCACAGAATTTTACCATACCTTCAAAGAACAGCTAATACCAATATTCTTCAAACTCTTCCACAAAATAGAAAGAGTAGGAACACTGCCAAACTCATTCTATGAGGCCTCAGTCACCCTGATTCCTAAACCACACAAAAACCTAACAAAGAGAATTTCAGAAAAAATTCCCTCATCAATATAGATGTAAAAAATAATTTAAAAAAATACCTGCAAACAGAAACCAAGAACACATCAAAATTATCATATGCCATGATCAAGTAGGCTTCATTCTAGGAATGCAGGTATGGTTCAAAATACAAAAATCCATCAACATAATTCACCATATAAACAAGCTGAAAGGGGGGGAAAAAAACACATGATCATCTCGCTAAATGCTGAAAAAGTATTTTGACAAAATCCAGCACCTCTTCATGCTAAAAGTCCTGGAGAGAATTGGTGTGTAAGATCATACCTAGAAATAACAAGTGTGATATACAGCAAGCTAGTAGCCAAAATCAAATTGAATGGAGAGGAACTTAAAGCATTTCCTCTAAACTCAGGGACAAGACAAGGATGTCTACTTTTGCCATATCTCTTCAACATAGTACTTGAAGTTCTTGGTAGAGCAGTAAGACAACTAAAGGAGATCAAGGGGATACAAATTGGAAATTAAGAAGTCAAATTATCCCTCTTTGCAGATGGTATGATACTATACATAAGCAACCCAAAAAATTCCACCAGAGAACTCTTATAGCTAATAAACATCTTCTGCTAGGTGGCTGGATACAAAATTAACTCAAAAAAAAAAATCAGAAGCCCTTCTTTATACAAAAATAAATGGGCTGAGAAAGAAATTAGGAAAACAACACGCTTCATACACAAACAATATAAAACACCTGTGGATGACTCTAACCAAGCAAGTGAAAGACCTGCATGATAAGAATTTCAAGTCCTCGAAGAAAGAAATTGAAGAGGTCATCAAAAGATGGAAAGATCTCTCATGCTCATGGATAGGTAGGATCAACGTAATAAAAATGGCCACCCTGCCAAAAGCAATACCTAAATTCAATGCAGTTCCTATCAAAATACCACCACAATTCTTTATAGACCTGGAAAAAGCAATTTTCCACTTCATATGGAATAACAAATACCCAGATTAGCTAAATCAATGGTGTATAATAATAATAATAATAATAATAAAACATCTGGAGGTATCACCATCTCAAATTTCAAGCTGTACTACAGAGCAGTAGTCATAAAAACAGCATGGTACTGGTATAGTAACCAACAAGTGAATCAATGGAATTGATGAAGACCCAGAAATAAACACACACACACACACACACACACACACACACACACACACACACACA
>CAJQZJ010000594.1:4221187-4236640 GCA_907164525.1 Lophiomys imhausi
CACACACACACACACACACACACACACACACACACACACACACACACCTATGGTCTCTTAATTTTTGACAAAGAAGCCAAAACCGTACAATGGAAAAAGGACAGCATCTTCAACAAACGGTGCTGGTCCAACTGGATGTGGACATGTAAAAGAATGAAATTAGACCCATACTTAGCACCTTGTACAAAATTAAGTCCAACTGGATCAAAAACCTTAACATAAGGCCAGACACACTGAATCTATTAGAAGAGAAAGTGGAAACTCTGGAACTCATAGGCACAGGTGACAACTTCCTAAACAGAACACCAACAGTTCAGAATCTAAGACCCACAATCAATAAATGGGACCTCATGAAACTGAAAAGCTTCTGTAAAATAAAAGACACTGTCATTCGAACAAAACGGCAACCTACAGATTGGGAAAAAATCTTCACCAGCCCCACATCTGACAGAGGGCTAATATCCAAAATTTACAAAGAAGTCAAGAAATTAAATGCCAAGAAAACAAATAATCCAATCAAAAAATGGGGAACAGAGCTAAACAGAGCACTCACAAAGGAGGAATCCCTAATGACTGAGAGACACTTGAAGAAATGCTCAACATCCGTAACCATCAGAGACATGCAACTCAAGAAGACTCAGAGATTCCATCTCACACCTGTCAAATGGCAATGCTCAAAAGCTCAAATGACAGCACATGGTGGCGAGGTTGTGGAGAAAGGGGAACAATCCTCCATTGCTGGTGGGAGTACAAGCTTGTACAACCACTATGGAAATCAGTCTGGAAATATCTTAGAAAACTTGGAATAGCTCTGCCTTGGGACCCAGACATACTACTTGTGGGTGTACATCCAAATGATTCCTCACCAAATCAGAAGGAAGTTTCCTCGTCTATACTCATAGCAGCCTTTTTTTGTAATAGTTAGAAACTGGAAGCAACCCAGATGTCTCTCAACTGAGGAATGGATTAAAAAACTGTGGTACATCTACACAATGGAATACTACTCAGCCATCAGAAACAACAAAATCATGTAATTTGCAGCCAAATGGATGGAATTAGAGTAGCTCATCCTGAATGAGCTAACCCAGACCCAGAAGGATGTACATGGCATCTATTCACTTATAGTCGGATTTTAGCCACATAGTACAGGATTACTATACTATAACCAATGCTTCAAAGGGAACATTAACATAGACTTTGTCTCCCGTCAATGAGACACTTTGCCCTAGTGGTGTTGCTTTATAGGCCCCCATTGTATGAAGCCCCCTTTTGGCCCTCATATGACAGATAAACTGGGGTGGAGGACTGTTTTGTAGGGACATATCACTCCAGAGGTGTGGTATGGATGGAATAGGGGGTAAAGGGTTGCTGGGTTAACTTCGAGGGGTAAAAAGAGGACACTGTGATGGAGATGTAACATGAAGTAATAAATATTTAAAAAAGAAGAAAAAATGAAATGCTACTTATACTTAATTGTATATATTTGACATAGAAGAAAAGGCAATGATAAGCCATAATTCTAAAATATATAACTGAGCAGGAAGCATCATTTTGAGCCTGGAATATTAAAGTTATGTAGCAGCATGAGGGAGAGACATAGACTTTCTCTTGCCTCACTAGAGGGAGGTAAAAACTACCATGCTCTGAAACACCCAGATTGCTGCATGTGTTGAAGTATCAAGTGCTTATTTTTCTCTGTGACATGGTAGAGTCTTGAAGTTCTCAGCTACCATCATTTCATGGTTTTAGAAAATCACACTCTAATTCTCATTTACTACTTTTTCTAAGAAGATAATCTCTCAGGACAAGGATTAGACAAAAATAAAAAGATTTACAAACTGTCAAGCACAGAACAACTTCATATAACTTCTATTGTCTCATTATATAATATTTTGTGATAAATCTAACTAACCCCCGTAGTCAGTAAAAAAAAAATCTCTGCAACTTTGATATGGACTGTGATATATGCATACAAAATTAATAAGAGTCATTCTGTGAAAGAAATGAACAAAGAAACCTGCTTTGCCTTGCTCCCACTCATTATGTTGTCATCATATTATAACATAAATTAAAAGTCTACTTGTCTGCACTGTTATAGTGGTGACTCTAAAGAAGTCTCTTCCTGAAAAAACAACAACAAAAAAACAAAAATCTCAATTCCCAAGCAAGTTTGGTGATATTCATCTCCATATTTCAGATGAACATATTTAAATGATTCATTCTACATTTGAACATGTAAACATCCTCTGTCTCTTGCCTCATGATAATGAGTTTTAGCAAGCTGGTTGTACCTGTTCTCTTCTCTATGCCCTCAGGATTGGAGGTATAAAAATGGCTTTTACTCAAATTATCATGATTAGTTATTAATGCAGTTCCCAAAGCTTCTTATGGAATCACTGTCTTTTGTCCTCATTGTAGATCTTGCTTTAATTAACCCTGAACTTCTGTATTTCATGTAATTCATGTCATTATGCTTGACCATAAATGTTTGCTAGTTCTTTAACTGTGAAGTGCTGACATTCCCTCTAGATTTGTTCACAATTCCAAAACACAGATGCCATGCTTTCCTATTATTCATGTATTTCCTGAAGTTTATTTTTCTTAAATAATTTATTTTTTATTTCTTCAAATTACATCTCAATCACAATCCCCTCCCTACTCACCCCTCCAGTCCCACCCTTCCACCCTTTCCCCCTCAACCCCCCATCCTCTTCCCTTTTATTTTTTAGTCTAAGGTATTTGTTTTTCCCCCAACAGTTCTCCCTTTCAGTCCAACACATGGTTCTTTATCTTATAACTATAAATACAATACAAAACAACAGAAATAAATAGGCCACAATTATGAGAGTTATATGGCTTAGCATACATTCCCAATTTCCAGTCCATATGTATTTGGCACCTGATTTTAACATTCTACTATCTAACAATCTACATGAGTTTAAAGTTCTATATCTAACTCAGCTTTCATACTAACTTGCGTCACAATTTTAAAAACATCTTCTTAGATCCAGAACACTTCTTGATTCCTGAACAACTCAAAATTTAACTATGAGACTCTAGTTATCTATTCTTTAACCACCTCAGAGACCTGAGAGGGATAAATATAACTGATAATATAGGAAGTGCAGGGCCTGTAGCTTCCAAAACTAAAGAAATGACATACCAGTGGCTGCCTGGACAGTTCCGATTTTCTCTCCATACACTACAGCATCAATCTTCAGCTGTTTGGCCCCGTTTCTTGACAGACATTGATTGTAGAGCAGGAATTATGAAGGACTTGCCTACCCTGTCTTGGCAGAGCTAGGCTGTCGACTTACCTGCCTCCAAATTTTTGTCATTTTTGGACAGCAGTCTGTCTACAGTTTAAGCAAGGGGTTTTTCTTGCCAAGAAAAGGGCTTACCACCAATTCAACCATCTCCCACTGGAGATTCTTTGATGCTCATCTTCTACTTGGAGTAGAACAGGGGGTGCTGTCAGGAGCTGACATGTCTTGATATCAAAAAATCCTAAGTTAAGAAAACATCTTTGAATGCCATATTCTGCAGATCTCTTGAGGTTTTTGAAGATGCTCTATTTATCTCTTATATTTAGATAAGCAAATGTTGCTTCTCTCTTAGCAACTTGATTTCTGAATAGCTTAGAAAATAACTGTGATAGACTGTCATAGTACCTAACAAAATGACACGCTTGCATGACTATTAGTTTCCATTTCCTAATTATCCTAAACAGTTTATGACAGTTGGTAGCAAGAGGCCAAAACTTTACATTTCATTTGTATTACTAGGTACAATACCTTTAAGAAGCATTACCCTTAATTTTGTATCAATATACAAAGATCAATACCAGTGTGACCAAATGTAATCTCAATTTTGTATCAATATAAAAATATCAATACCTTTGTAGCCCAATACAATCTTAATTGTGCATCAATATACAAGGGTCAATACCATTGTGGCAAAATATAATATTAATTTTGTATCAATACACAAAGATCAATACCGATGTAGTCCAATACAATCTTAATTTTGCATTAATATACAAAGATCAATACCAATTTAGCCAAATATAATATTAATTTTGTATCAATATACAAAGGTACAAGGCCATATTTAACAATCTGTCCTTTTTTTCTTGATCTTTTCTATACTATGTCTATGACCCATTTTTTCTCAAGTCTGTTCACTCCTACATAGGAGAGAAAGAAGGATACAGAAAAGAGAAAGAGAGAAGTCCCTGGGTCTAACCTCCAAAACCCATTTAACAAGACCATTTAACAGCTTGTAGTCTCTTCCCCTAAATAACAAAATTTTCTATTATCCAACCAATAACCAAATGGGGGGGGAGGGAACACCCTCCCCACCTTCTGGGGATGGGACTTTGTTCTCTTAAAATGACTTCCTGCTGATTTGGGACGTAGTAAACCTGTTTGGGGCCCAAATAAGAATGGAAAATGGTTCAAAATGTTAATAGAATCATTTGATGTTTGGTCCTTTTGTGCTCAACTATTTAGATGTCCTAAGAAGTTCTTGGACAGAAGCTGATCTTCAGGGCTTTACTGAAGTTTTGGCTGGAGCAGTCTGCGGAGCTGAAGGATCTTAGCAATTTTGAGTTATTGTGGTTGTAGACTTTTGAGGAAACAGCTAGTGAGGAAGTCTGCATGGCTGGATCATCTGGGCCACTCATCTTCTTTGGTGTCTGATCTGTTTTCTGCTGAGGTTTCCGTTGTCCAGTTGTCCCTGTATTCCTTGAATGGATGCTTTAAATCTACTGAAACTTAAGACAGAGTCCTGCCCTAATCCTAACTCTGGGACAATTAACTTTTTTTTTGGGGGGGGGTATTTTTCCTGGAGCAAATTTGTTTTTTTGACAATATATAAAGTATTACCTTTCAGTCCGGATTAAAGAAGAAATTATTTTGATATTTTGGAGCTAAACAAAACTTTAGTGTATATATTTTGAGATCTCAAAGGACAATTTGTTTGAATTTCAGCATGCCTTTTGTAAGTAGTTTTTAAACTTAAATCCTTCCAAATCCTATGTGCCTGTCTCTGTATTCTAAGTATTGGGATCAAAGTCATGTGGTTCCAACTGATCGGATTAAAGATGTGCTCCACCACCCCTGGATTGAAGTTTTTCTCTATTTAGAGCTTGTTTTGTATCAGGCTGACCTTGAGCTCTGAGATCTGCCTGTTTCTGTCTCTAGTGTGTTGGGAAAAAGGGTGTATTCTTCTCGAATGATGACATTAAGGGTGTGCACTATCACCACCCTGTTCCTTGCAACTCTAGAATTTATGAGACAACTAACTATATAGTGATCCTCCTGTCTCTGCTGGAGGTAAAGGCATGGGTTAACACCACGCCTTTCATGTATTTTACCTTAGCTCTAAATTTTTTCAACACTTGGAGGTTTGTAAAACCAGGTTGAACAGCTGTAACCTTTAATTTATTTACAGTGTTTTAAACCTGTTACCTGCTTTTTAAGGCCAAACCATGGAACTCTCCTATACCTCTAAAAAAAAAAAAAAAAGAAAGAAAGAAAGAAAAAACAAAAAGACTTTTAAGCTGCTATCAACTTTGTGTAATCTATGTGGCCACCTTCAGTCTAACATTCTAATCTGAAATTAAGGCCATTTTCCTTTCATGCCAGTAAGGCAAGAATACCTTTGGTAAATTATAGTTTGAAAATTTTATATTGTATATTTATTATTTTTTAAAGCTTATTAACTCTTTTCTTAAAAAAGTATTATTTACTTCTAGAACATATTTTCCTCCCTCCTCCCCTCCTGGCCCCTCCCTTCCTCTCACCTTCCCTCCTTCTCTCCTTCCCTCCCTCCCTCCTTCTTCCTCCCTCCCTTCCTCCCTTCTTGTTCCTCTACTTGGTACTCTCCTTCTTTTAAGATGAGGTGGGCCCTCAAATATCATACTCCCTTAGATCTTGCATCATGTGAGGGCTAAGAGCTTCCATTTGTACTGGAGCTTGATAAGGCACACCATCTATGGTGTGGTATTCCACTAACTTGCAGCAGACTCCATGAGTCACTGATGGGTAGAATTTTTCCTAGGATAGATATGCTAAGTTCCTATTTATTTGGGTGTGTGGGTTGTAGGATAGTTATCCTGTGATGCATGGTTAATATCCATTTATAAGGGAATACATACCGTGTTTATCTTTCTGGGACTGCATCAGCTCACTTAGGATGAGCTTTTCTAGTTCCATCCATTTGGTTTCGAATTGCATGATTTCCTCATTTCTGATAGGTGTGTAGTATTCCATTGTGTAAATGTACCACAGTTTTTTTTATCCATTCTTCAGTTGAAGGACATCTGGGTTGCTTCCAGTTTCTGGCTATTACAAATAAAGCTGCTATGAACATTGTTGAGGCAATGTCCTTGTGGTTTCGTTTCGAATCTTTTGGATATATGCTCAAGAAGGGTATGGTTGTGTCTTGAGGTAGATTTATTCCCAATTTTCTAAGATATCTCCAGATTGATTTCCCAAGTGGTTGCACAAGTTTTCAGTCCCACCAGCAATGGGGTAGTGTTCCCCTTTCTCCACATCCTCGCCAGCATGTGCTATCACTTGAGTTTTTGATCTTAGCCATTCTGACAGGTGTGAGATGAAATCTCAGAGTTGTTTTAAGTTGCGCTTCCCTGATGACCAAAGATGTTGACCATTTCTTCAAATGCCTCTCGGCCTTTAGAGATTCCTCTTTTGTAAATTCTCAGTTTAGCTCTGTACCCCATTTATTGATGGGGTTATTTGATTTTTTGGTGTTCAATTTCTTCAGTTCTTTATATATTTTGGATATTAGTCCTCTGTCAGATGTTGGGTTGGTGAAGATCCTTTCATTATTGATTGTTTTAGTGCCTGAGCTATTGGTGTTCTATTCAGGAAGTTGCTACCAGTGCCAATGAGTTCAAGGCTTTTCCCCACTTTCTCTTCTATTAATGTTAGTGTGTCTGGATTTATGTTAAGGTCCTTGATCCACTTAGACTTAAGTTTTGTACAGGGTGATAAGTATGGATCTATTTGCATTCTTTTACATGTTGACATCCAGTTAGACCAGCACCATTTATTGAAGATGCTTTCCTTTTTCCATTGTAAGTTTTTGGCTTCTTTATCAAAAATTAAGTGACCATAGGTGTGTGGGTTTATTTCTGGGTCTTCAATTCTATTCCATTGTTCAACTGGTCTATTTCTATACCAGTACCATACTGTTTTTATTGCTATTGCCCTGTAGTACAGCTTGAAATCTGGGATGGTGATACCTCCAGATGTTCTGTTATTGCACATGATTGATTTAGATAATCTGGGTCTTTTGTTATTCCATATGAAGTTGAGAATTGATTTTTCCAGATCTGTAAAAAATTGAGTTGGTATTTGGATAGGAATCGTACTGAATCTGTATATTGCTTTTGGTAAGGTTGCCATTTTTATTATGTTGATCCTACCTATCCATGAACAAGGGAGATCTTTCCATCTTCTGATATCTTCTTCAATTTCTTTCTTCAGGGACTTGAAGTTCTTATCATTCAGGTCTTTCACTTGCTTGGTTAGAGTTACCCCCAGGTATTTTATATTATTTGTGGCTATTGGGAAGGGTGTTGATTCCCTTATTTCTTTCTCAGCCCATTTATCTTTTGTGTAAAGAAGAGCTACTTATATTTTGAATTGATTTTGTATCCAGCCACCTTGCTGAAGGAGTTTATCAGCTGTAGAAGTTCTCTGGTGGAATTTTTGGGGTCACTTATGTATACTATCATATCATCTGCAAATAGGGATACTTTGACTTCTTCCTTTCCAAATTGTATCCCCTTGATCTCTTTTAGTTGTCTTACTGCTCTAGCTAAAACTTCAAGTACTATGTTGAAGAGATATGGAGAGAGTGGGTAGCCTTGCCTTGTCCCTGATTTTAGAGGAAATGCTTTAAGTTTCTCTCCATTTAGTTTGATTTTGGCTATTGGCTTGCTGTAAATTGGCTTTATTATGTTTAAATATGGTCCTTGTATGCCTGATCTCTCTAAGACTTTCAACATTAAGGGGTGCTGTATTTTGTCAAAAGCTTTTTCAGCGTCCAATGAGATGATCATGTGGTTCTTTTCTCTCAGCTTTTTTATGTGGTGGATTACATTGATGGATTTTCTAATGTTGAACAACCCTTGCATCCCTGGGATGAAGCCTACTTGATCATGGTGTATGATACTTTTGATGTGATCTTGGATCTGGTTTGCAAGTATTTTATTAAGTATCTTTGCATCCATGTTCATAAGGGAAATTGGTCTGAAATTTTCTTTCTCCCTTGGGTCTTTGTGTGTTTTAGGTATCAGGGTGACTGTGGTCTCATAGAATGTGTTTGGCAGTATTCCTTCCATTTCTATGTTGTGGAAGAGTTTGAAGAATATTGGTGTTAGCTCTTCTTTGAATGTCTGGTAGAATTCTGTGCTAAAACCATCTGGGCCTGGGCTTTTTTTGGTTGGAATACGTCTAATGATTTCTTCTATTTCCTTAAGGGTTATAAGACTGTTTAATTTGTTTACCTGTTCTTGATTTGACCTTGGTAGGTGGAATCTATCCAGAATATCGTCCATTTCATTTAGATTTTCCAATTATGTGGAGTACAAATTTTTGAAGTAGGATCTAACGATTCTTTGTATTTCCTCAATGTCTGTTGTTATTTCCCCCTTTCATTTCTGATTTTGTTGATTTGGGTATTTTCCCTCTGCCTTTTGGTTAGTTTAGCTAAGGGCTTTTCTATTTTGTTGATTTTCTCAAAGAACCAGCTCTTGGTTTTGTCGATTCTTTGTATTGTTCTTTTGTTTCTAAGTTTTTTATTTCAGCCCTGAGTTTGATAATTTCCTCTCGTCTGCTCCTCTTGGGAGCATTTGCTTCTTTTTGTTCTAGCTCTTTCAGGTGTGCTTTTAGGTGGCTAGTATAGGAACTCTCCAGCTTCTTTTTGAAGGCACTTAGGGGTATAAACTTTCCTCTCAGCACTGCTTTCAATGTGTCCCATAAGTTTGGGTATGTTGTGCCTTCATTTTCATTGAGTTCTAAGAACACTTTAATTTCTTTGTTTTATTTCTTCTCTGACCCAGAGGTCATTGAGGAGAGAGTTGTTCAGTTTTCATGTTTTTTCAGGCTCTCTATTGTTTTTTGTTATTGTTGAAGCCTAGCTTTATTCCATAATGGTCTGATAAGTTACAACGAGTAATTTCAATTTTCTTCTATCTGTTGAGGCTTGCTTTGTGACTGACTATATGGTTTATTTTGGAGAAGGTTCCATGAGGTGCCGAGAAGAAAGTGTATTATTTTGTTTTGGGGTGAAATGTTCTGTAGATATCAATTAGGTCCATTTGATTCATGACATCTGTGAGGTTCATTATTTCTCTGGTTTCTGCAACGTTGATCTGTCCAGTGGTATGTTGAAGTCTCCCACTATTAATGTGTGAGGTTCAATGTGGGATTTGAGCTTCAGTAGTGTTTCTTTAATGAATGTGGGTGGTCTTACATTTGTGGCGTAGATGTTTAGTATTGAAATTTCATCTTGGTGGATTTTTCCTTTGATGAGTATGTAGTGTCCTTCCCCATCTCTTTTGATTAATGTTGGTTGAAAGTCTACTTTGTTGCATACTAGAATTGCTACTCCAGCTTTTTTCTTGGGTCCATTTGCTTGGTATATTTTTTTTCCAGCCCTTTACTTGGAGATAATGTCTATCTTTTTTGGTGAGGTGTGTTTCCTGTAAGCAGCAGAGTGTGGGATTCTGTTTTCGCATCCATTCTGTTAGCCTGTGCTTTTTACTGGGGAATTGAGTCCATTGATGTTGAGAGATATTAATGACCAGTGATTGTTACTTCCTGCCATCTTGATGTTGGTGGAAATAGTGTGTGAGTGAGCTTCTTTTCTTTTGGTTTTGCTGCAGGCATGCTATTTGCTTCCTGTGCTTTCTTGTGTGTAGTTAACCTCTTTGGGTTGAAGTTTTCCTTCCAACATCTTCCGTAGAGCTGGATTTGTGTATAGATATTGTTTGAATTTAGCTTTGTCATGGAATATCTTGTTTTCTCCATCTATGTTGATTGACAATTTTGTAGGGAATAGTAGTCTGGCCTGGCATTTGTGTTTTTTTAGGGTCTTCAAGATGTCTGTATAAGCCTTTCTGGCTTTTAGAGTCTCTGAAGGAAAGTCAGGTGTGATTCTGATAGGTTTGCCATTATATGTTACTTGACCCTTTTCCCTAGCAGCTTTTAAAATTCTTTCTTTGTTCTGTACATTTAGTGTTTTGATTATTATGTGACAGGAAGATTTTCTTTTCTGGTCTAATCTATTTGGAGTTCTTTAAGCTTCTTGTACAGTTATAGGCATCTCTTTTTTTAGATTTGAGAAATTCTCTTCAATGATTTTGTTGAAGATATTTTCTGGTCCATGGAGGTGGGACTCTTCTCTTTCTTTTATTCCTATTATTCTGAGATTTCATCTTTTCATTGTGTCCTTGATTTCCTGAAGGCTTTGGGTCGGGACTTTTTTAGATTTGACATTTTCTTTGACAGATGTATCAATTTCTTCAATTTTATCCTCTGAGCCCGAAATTCTTTCTTCCATCTCTTGTATTCTGTTGGTGATGCTAGTGTCTGTAGTTCTGATTCTTTTCTTAAGGTTTTCCAATTCTATGGATGTCTGGGATTGGATTTTCTTTATTGCTTCAACTTCCCTTTTTAAGTCTTCTATTCCTTCAAGCACTTTATTCATTTCCATCACCTCCTTTGCAGTACTTTGTTGTTGCTCTCTAAGGTATTTGATTTCCTCCCTTAGGCTTCTATTATTGATATAAGGGTAGGATTTAGGTCATTTTCCTTTGTTTCAATCGTGTTTGGCTGTCCAGAGTTGTCTGTAGCATTATTGCTAGGATCTGGAGACATTCTATTGTTTTGTTTTGTTTTTTTTTTTACCATGTTCTTGCACTGACCTTTTGCCATCCCTTTGACCCAGGTGTTGTCTGTTTGTTTCTTTTGTCAGCTGACCTTGGTGGTCAGGAAAACTCCCAGTCCTGGGGGTTGGCTGATCCTGAGATCCTGGTGTTTACTTCCAGATGGCGGGCAGGTTCCTGTAATAGACTGACTGGCTCTTGGTGAGGAGGGTGGCTGCAGCTCTCCTCAACTGCTTGTGACCCAATTGGACCAATATAGAGGGGATTGGAGTGGGGAGAGGGCTAGCCTCTGAGGACCTGGGAGCTGGCAGGTCTCCTCAGAAAGGCAGGTAGATCTGTGGTTGGGTCTTTTTTCTGCTCTCACTGACCCAGTCTTTCTGGCTCCCCAGCTAGGCTGACCACGCAGGCAGGGAGCTCCACCCACAATGGGTGCCAGCCTCAGTGTGCCTGTTGCTGACTGCCTCAGATGCTTGGGTGCTAGGGTGAGTGACCCACCCGCCCCAGTATTTGTGGAAAACACACAGCTGCGGGCTCTGTTTGCAGTCAGTCTTAGCTCCTAATTGCTTTGATGTGACTGGGTTAGGTCTCTGCCTCTCCGCTACAGTGCACACTGTGCCGTCATGTTGGAAACTCCAGAAAAAAAAATCTCACTTACCTTTGCTCTTGTGGTGCAGCTGTTTTTCCCTCTTGGGTGTACAGGTCCTAGTGCAGGCTGGATAACAGGCAGACAGATGGGCCGGTGGTCTGTGGCTGGAACTGTGGGTTGGATCTGCTCCTGGGCTAGATCTCCTCTACCCGGAGCTCCTCTCCAGACCAGTGACGGAGTTGGCTGATCTCAGGGTGGTGTTCCCGGGAACTGCGTGGGCCATTTTACCTGGTGACCAGTCTCAATGTTCGCCGTGGGAATTCAGGCACCATCTGTGTTTTACTGTCAGCTAGGGGACCTCACATTCACTCTACAGTGACTAATCTCATTCACCTACTACTCAGATGCACTGCTCTATGGTCAGCACCATCTTGGATCTCCTGAAGTTTATTTTTTAAACTTTCATATTTTACTCATTCCCTATATAATAATTTTACCAAGTCGCTCAAGGTTTCAGCAAGAACAAAATATTCAGAATCACAGTGATTATTTTCACTCTCAAGTTCATTTCCTACTTGTTTTTTTTTTAATGTTTATTTATTACTTTAAGTTACATCTTCATCACAGTCTCCTCTGGTCACCCTTCCCAATCTCACCTTCCCACCCTCTTACCCCTCTCCCAAGTATCCCACTCATTTGGAGTGGGTTGCCCCTACATATCAGCCCCATTCAGTTCAACAGTCATATGAGGGCTAAGAGCTTCCTCTTTCACTGATGGCCTATATGGGAACTTCATTAGGGCAAAGTGTCCCACTAAACATGTAACAAGGTCTATGTTCCTGTTCCTTTTGGTGTGTTGGTTGTAGGATAGTTATCCATACTACATGGCTAAAATCCAATTATAAGTGAATAGATGCTATGTGCATCTTTCTGAGTCTGGGTTAGCTCACTCAGGATGAGCTTTTCTAACTCCATCCATTTGGCTACAAATTGCATGATTTCCTTGTTTCTGATAGCTGAGTAGTATTCCATTGTGTAAATGTACCACTGTTTATTTATCCTTTCTTTGGTTGAAGGACATCTTATTTGTTTTAAGATAGAAAATGTATATATTTGAAGTTTAAGGTGATACTTTAAAGGCATGTGCTTCATATTTCAGTTTGCTACTAAAGCTGTTCTTTTTCATGTTATATGTAAATCAATATTTATAGAAATGTATATAATCATTTCATATATTGGTGATATGGAATCTTAATCATTATAACACTGTGGTTTTCCTGTCCTTTTTCATTAACTTGCTAGAGGCCTTTATATTTGTAGAAAAATCCTCTAAAGATCATAAACACTTTTTAAAAAATATTTTCTTCATTCATAGTTTCCTTCCTGTATGTTATACATCATATTAAATGTTGTTGCCCAGATGATGTTCTGGTTTTCTCAGTATTACTCTTCTAGAATCTATAATATCTATCTGTCTATCTACCTATCTGTCTATCTATCTATCTGTATATTTGTCTATCTTATATTTATTTATTTATTTATTTATGTTTTCCTCAAGGGAGAATTTTCTGAACTTTACAAACAAAATGTTCTATTGATTCTCTTTACTATAATACATTCAGTTCCCAAGAGCTTTACCTAATTATTTAATCGATCTTGATTTATAGTAGCATGTCATTTTAAAAATTAAAGCATATCATATACAAGAAAAGGGAAAAAGTCTGGAGTAAACAGTTCAATAAATAATTATAATTTGAACATATTTGTTTAGTCACCATACAAAATCAGAAGTAAAGTGTCCCTAGCTATTACAGAGCTTCTGCCCTCCATTGATGGCCACAAAAGAAAACATTTTTATCAATTACAATCAACATTATAATGCTTATAGCCAGTATAGATTCAGTTTTTCCTCTTATATGATATTAGCGATAATTATATGAGGGGAACCATGCATGTAACCAGGTATGGAGATTAATCATAAAGAGGCAGGAATGAAAACTCAGTTTAAATTGACTTCATCAACCTGGATCAGACTTGTCAGATGATGCCAGATGGTTCATTGTCAGTGTATTTAAAACACAGTATAGTTTGGGAAAAAGTTTTAGGAAACAATCATTTCCATTCCAGTTCTCTGGGCAACAATCATTCCAATTTCAGATGCATAGTAAAGCTTAAGGTGTGACTTCTTGTAAACCTATTTACAAAGTACATATGACCATAAGAGTAGAGTGTATAGCTGGAAGGTCTAGATTCTAGTGTGGTCTTTAACCAATAGCTTAGAGGTGAGCATGTTGTGAAATACATGTTACTTCTCCCCAAAGGATGGGTTCTATTAACTGGGAGTTAAAGACGTAGGTACAGGGAGAAAAGAGTCTGAAACATCCTAGGATATTTGTGTATGGTGTGCCTCCACAGCAAAAGGTGGATGAGGTCTGACTCCACAGATAGGAAAAGGTCAACAGGTCATTAACAATATCCACTCTCAGTCTTCTTTGTGGAAATCAGGAAACCCCTCCTTTGAGCTATCATGCATAGGTAACATTTCTGGTTTCCTAGTGCTCTGTGGTCACAAAGTGCCCACAACAATTATATACTCCATGTGTTTATCTCATTTATTCAGTTCATTTATCCCTCCCCAAAGTAATCTAACTTTAATATCCCAAAGGTAAAACAGAAAGTCAGAAAGGTGTCTCAATGAGTTAAAATGTTTGCTGTCAATTCTGCCAAGCCAGGCAGTTTTCATGAGTCCCCAAGACCCACATGGTCGAAGGAGAGATACAACTTCTGCAAGTTATCCTGTATACACACACACACACACACACACACACACACACACACACACACACATGTCGCGTCCCCCCTTGTCCAGCAAGGAAAGAAACAACTCACAAAACTCTTCTCCAGCAGTTTATTCAGGTCCCTTGAAAACAGTCTTCCGAATTCCGAATAATGGGGCAGACCCAACCCACAGTCTAAATACTAAATGAACAGCCAGTCAAGTAAAGCCAAGTGGTGCTATCTTAGAGGTCGAGTTTGTGGAAACAAACCAGATCAGCAGTCTATGCCAAATATGAACTTATTATCATAGAGAGCACTCACCGTCGGGCTGGTGGAAGGCGGAGACCAGCGCCATCTTTAGGGCACGGCACTTCGCAGCTCTCTACAGTTCCTCCTTTTTTATTTTTTCTAAAGTTGGTAAAAGTCCCTGGAAAGGCTTCGTAATTCCTCTATCTGGGAATCTCACGGTGGGCCTGAGCCTGTAGGAGGGCGGTGCTCAAACTCTTACCCGTCTCTGGGTCAGCCTCCCCACTCGGGACTGCCCTGTCTTAGGTGGCCGAGAATTACCCGTCAACTCCGTCACTGACTTGCCAGACCCTAATATCCGTGGAACGAATTCCTCAGTGGGCAGGGACAATGCTCAGTGAAGATTTACTTCACAGCAGCAAGCCATGCCTGAGGGGACTGGCCCGCCTAAATGGCGACAAGGTCTTGTATAATTATGGCTGCATTAAGCTTTTGTGTGGCTCTCATTTTGTAGATGCACCATAGGCAAACCAGAGAGGCTAATATCATTAGTATTGCCAAAGAGCCTACGCCCGCCCACTCCTTAAGATGATCCATAGCCGTCTGAATCCAGGAAGTCAAGCCAGTAGCCAGGCTCAGATCCACCCGAGGGGAGTTGATGTGGACGATTGTCGCTCTCAGCTCTCTCATCAAATTTTCAAACTCAGCCGACCAATCCTGTAAGAGGAACTTTGACAATTGTCTAGACAAATTAGGAGCCTTTGTATAATTTTGATATTGTACGGAAGTAACACAGAAACCTTGCAATTTCCACTCACACCCCAATTGTGCTAGTTGCCAAAGAGAATCAATCTGTTCTTGTATTAAATCTATGTGTTGATTAACTATCATAAGACCTCCTTTGAGATGAGAATTCATAGAG